>OZ012688.1:35083576-35106076 GCA_963942565.1 Maea johnstoni | reverse complement strand
AAATGGCTGCCACAATACACGATGATATTTCCAGCTTTTTCTCCAGTTACCCTTTACACTGTCACACACGCATAGATGCGTTTGGGGTAACATTACCCAGAGAACCATGCACGCATGTTTTCATGCAAGATAATCAAATTCACTTAAAGGAAAGCTTATGAAATAGTCCCCCTTCATAGTGTGATTGATTCAAGTATCATTTTGATATGTCACATGACTATGGTGGATCACCATTTTGCAAGATGGTCAAACATGAACAACCTGGTACTGGATTTTGGCCAATTATCCCCAATAGAATTTAATTTCAAATATTTTTTCGTAAAATAGCAATTTGGGACAAGGGTGAAATTACTGTTTCCCACATTTTCATCTCTACATATTTCTGTATAATCAAAATCAACCCTTTAAACAATGAGAACATAGTGAGTTGAATTGAATGTTTATCGACTGTAAATGTATTACAAAATCATATCAATACAAAACATATAAATCAGTAACTGAATATAAAGCAAAAATTATTCACAAAAGAAATATAATATTCGGAAACCTAAATGTTTTATATTTACATCAAAAAGGAGAACAAAAAGAAAATATAAGAGGGAGTATAAACGGTTCGTAAGTATTTATATGCGCAAAATCGGAAGAAGTGATTGAGATAAGTAGTAGCATACTGAATTAGAGTTTTGGTTAGCCCAAAGATTTTTTTTTATCATAAAGGCTAAACGTAGACGAAGACAGTTATAGTTGTGACTTTTAAAAGATTCATAATGTTTTATACGCAAACATAGATCAGACAGATGAGATTGATGTGGAGATACATGGTGTACGACACTTCTTTGATACCACCGTACATGTAAATTAGGCACCCTGATCAAAGTACGTTTATTAAGGTAAATAAACCATCCACCACTTAACCACGTAAATGACACTAATATTTAACCACTTGAACGTTTATTGACAGCATTGTAAGATTGAACTGTTTAATTGTGCTAATTCTTCCAAAACAAACATCTCGTTGCGGTAGGCAAACCTTTATTTTGCTTATAGAGACTCAATCACCATCATTCGCTGCTGACATCACTGTCTGTACATACTGTAGATTCACAAAAGATTGTGTAGAGTAAATTTTGCGAATTTACAAAAAATCGATTTTTACGTTTTTTAACTTTGCAAACATGGAGTGCCAGCTATAAACACTTAAAGTGGCAGCACTAATCATTGCGAATTTTAATTTTGCGTCCGAGGCTTAAAGCAAAAAACGCAAAAAATAAACTAACGCAATCTTTTCAGTATCTGTACAGGTAGAATAGTGATAGAATGCATCACAAATAATGATTGGCTACAGAAAAGTGAAGAATCACACACGCAGGTGAAGGAGGATGCTATGGTAAAAGTCATATACGATGGCAAGCATGTCATTAACAGGGGTCAGGCTTGGGCTGAAAACTGTGGAAGGCCGCCGGGCTATAGGTACTCAAATCCTCATAGCCCGACTGAAAACCTTATAGCCTGACTAAATAATGAACAAAAAAGAGTTGTTGTTGTATTCTCCAATAAACTTTGTCTTAAATCTGTTTCATTCATTGGTTCAGCTTTTGAAGGGAATATTGTATTGGATATTTAAGACATATAATGGGGGATATATGTTGAAAATATCAACATATATCATTGCCTTTGTAGCCAGACGAGCTACAAAGGCAAATATTGTTATAGCCCAACACAATATTCTTTAGCCATTGGCTATGGGCTAGTGTCTAGCTGGACCCCTGTCATTACATGAGGTGGTACAGCCATGTACAGTAATACATCTGTAGCTTATTGACTAGATGTATGTCTATATTTGTTATGCTGCATTAAAATGTATGCACAATTCAATGTATGCTTTTAACCAGTGCATGCGCCCTCATTACAGCTTTTATTGTAGTAAAACAAACATAAATATCACATTACCCTATTTGCGCCCATCCATAAATACAACACGTTAGTATCAATACCACATGGCAATGCAATGTTACGTGATCACATTTTCAAACATTGCATAAACAAGAGAACAATCTGAACGAATTAAACATGAACGTTGTCTGCAATGATGGATGTGGTTTGATTTCAATTATTCAAGATGAAGCGTCCATTTTACACATCTACCTTGGGAGTTGCTTTTTGTAATCAATCTTTGATGCTGGTTGTTTCATGCGGTGGACTTGACTTAATCGGGCAGCTACTGCAGCTGCTGTTGCGGATGCCTTGATTTCCCCCGTGACTAGAGTAATTAGGTCAGTAATCTCAACACTACACGCAGACCATTCTCTACAGTACTTTCATCTCACTGACTCTATTAATAAGAAAGATTTATCTATTTATTTGTATGTGTTTATTTCTTCATTTATTTTTTCATGTATGTATCTATTTATTCATTTATTCATTCATTGATTCATTCATAAATTCATTTACTTATCTATCTATCTATTATTACTATCATTATTCATTATTATTATTATTATTATAATTATAATTATTGTTATTGTTATTCTTATTATTATTATAATTTCTATCAATATTGTTATTATCATTATCATCATCACTATTATTATCATTATTATTATTATTATTATTATTATTATTAGTAGTAGTAGTAGTAGTAGTAGTAGTAGTAGTAGTAGTAGTAGTAGTAGTAGTAGTAGTAGTATTGTAATTATAACTATTATTATTATCATCATTAGCATTATTGTTATTATCAGAAGTAGTAGTAGCAGCAGCAGTAGCAGCAGCAGCAGCAGCAGCAGCAGCAGCAGTAGTAGTAGTAGTAGTAGTAGTAGTAGTAGTAGTAGTAGTAGTAGCAGTAGTAGTAGCAGTAGCAGCAGTAGTAGTAGTAGTAGTAGTAGTAGTAGTAGTAGTAGTAGCAGCAGCAGCAGCAGCAGCAGTAGTAGTAGTAGTAGTAGTAGTAGTAGTAGTAGTGTCTTTAACCTCATCATCATTATACTGATCAGCATCATCATCGTCACCATCATCATTATTATCAGTTATTATCATCAACGACATCAACAGTGTATCACATTTTATCTAAATCTATTTCAAGCAATTAGTTGAAAAACTTGACGAATTTCTTCGCTTTGCAGACTTAAATTCCACTACAAAGTAATCAAGTGTTACGTACAGCACAGACTTACTTGCCAAAAGTTCCAAATGGCTCAGAAAAAGTACATTAAGTGCCCTTGGTCGGAGAAATTATTCCCAACATTATCAATAAAATAGTTACCGTTCCTGCCCTGAATCACGTGAGAAAGCAAGGGATGGCGAAATCAAGTGCATACTCGACACTTAAATAAAATATAATCGGATCAATTGGACCATCAAGCGATTTGATGGTCAATGGACAGTTGTACGTGCCACATGCTTCCTCTATTGTTTAATCAAGCTGATAGTGGTAAATACAGTCGCTGATGACCAGCTAAACCACGCAATACTATCAGGGAAAGTGATAGTATGTTAACAACTAAAGCTAAGCTTGCTTCTGCTTGTATTTCTTCCACGTTGAGCAGCTCCATCGCTATAATCACTCCTATTTTTAGAGGTCTGCAGCGAGCTCAACTGATGGGTTACTGATGCTGCTCCTAATGGTTCTGCATATACCTCTACTGTCATCAACCCCCCCCCCCCAAAAAAAAAAAAAAATACTACTACTACTACTACTACTACTACTACTACTACTACTACTACTACTACTTCAGCTATCACTCTGGCCGGTGAGACTACTACTACTACTACTACTACTACTACTACTACTACTACTACTACTACTACTACTACTACTACTACTACTACTACTACTACTACTACTACTTCAGCTATCACTCTGGCCGGTGGAGACTACACTACTACTACTACTACTACTACTACTACTACTACTACTACTACTACTACTACTACTACTACTACTACTGCCACTACCACTACTACTACTACTACTACTACTACTACTACTACTACTACTACTTCAGCTATCACTCTGGCCGGTGAGACTACTACTACTACTACTACTACTACTACTACTACTACTACTACTACTTCAGCTATCACTCTGGCCGGTGAGACTACTACTACTACTACTACTACTACTACTACTACTACTACTACTACTACATACAAATACAACTACTACTACTACTACTACTACTACTACTACTACTGCTACTACTACTACTACTACTACTACTACTTAATATGATACTATGTTTTTCCGAAGCCCAACATTGAATGATTGGAGCTCTACCACAATGAAAGAGCTACCTGTAGCTGATTATCAAGTAGGTAACTGAGAAGTGATATGTTTCTGTTGCTCACTGATAAGTTGCCTGGGGGAATAGAATGGTACAAAGAGGCTTTATGCAGCAAGCGGAATGACTAACATTCGATCTCTGTGTATGGCGAAAAACAAACCTATTTCTGAGCAAAGCTATGTGAGGATATGTGCACGAAAAAATTATGAAACTGACACATAGGTTGTGTTTTTGGGGTATTTTCAGCAAAAAAGAGTAGAAAAAGTGAGATTTTTGGGATGTGACAAGAAAAATCCTAGGCCTAAGAGTAGAAGCTGAACACCTCACACAAATACACTGGGAGAGTTATTGATAATGACTGCCATCAGTAAAGTTTGTGAAAGACCCTCTAAGTAACTGCATTTTAGGGGTAATTTCAGTAAAAAAATGACCACAAAAAGTGAGATTTGGGCAATGTGACCAAGAACAAACCTATACCATATATGTAACCACATGTCAGGCTATTATTAGGGTGTACAAGAAAATTCTGGAGAGTATGGAAGGAGTCGGGTAATCTGCCTAAACCTCATGTCTATAATACACCCGCTGGATTTGACAAATGCTAAATATGTAAGACTACACAACCGACTAAGATTAGAATACGTCTGTGATTAGTATATCCTTTTTGTCGTTCGATTCCAGTTAAAGTTCTGTACTTTGTTTTTCTGTTGTGTTTTTGCGATCTACTGTAGATGTGTGATAATATCACATTATCTGAATTTTGACTCTCTTCCAAAGTTGTGCAATTTAGAATTTAAAAGAAAAATGCACTTCTTTCTCATTTCAAACAAAAGAATCCGAAAAAAAAAATGATTCAAACATCTAAATGGGGCAAAAAATCGGAAATGTGCTATCTTTTCGGCAATTATTTCTCTCATGGACCCAGTTCATAATTGTAAATAGGAGCTCTGTTTGAGAGCAATGAGCATGTTTACCCCTCAGTCTCACAACCTGCTGGGTACTGTTGTAATGCGTTTTGCAATCGACACCAAAATAAACGTTGTGAAAAGCATTGTTACGATCTCAATACAGTACAGCACAGAAAACGCACACACATACACACACATGTATATATATATATATATATATATATATATATATATATATATATATATATATATATATATATATATATATATATATATATATATATATATATATACATATATATATATATCATGTACGTAATGTGAGCTAGGATAAGAGGTAGGAAAAGGTTTTTGCATCAGGTGTTGCATGATCCCAGGGCTGGTATGTATATGCTTGTAGTTACTTAGAAGTATCTTCTGCCGAGTAGGGTGCCATCTTATTTACATCTTATCTTATCTTCAAAGAGTACTTGGAAGAACAATAGCCTTTGGCCATAACGTGCAGCTCTCTAGCTGCGTGTATTATTTTCCATAGCAAATGGATCCTGGCGCCAATACCAACGCAATTGCTACAGGCACTTTCGATTATGCGAGATGGCCACTCTTGATATCATATGGAAGAATGGGTGTGGCGCAAATGGATGCATCAAGATACACGGATGTGTTAGCAATCTCACGCAAGTCTAAACATGTTTTCTGAAGACGAAGACCTTCCGCTCCGTGCGCAATTTTCCCTACATGAACTTTGAACACAATGCATATCTGTATCAAACTAGAAGGCAATGTGACAAATATCTTTGAAATTTGGAATTTCGTTTTTCGTCACACTTATGCCAATTGTGGTTAATTCATGACAAGCCAGTTGTAAGAAGGGAAGGAAACCGGAGTACCTGGCTAAAACCACCGCCTAACCCCAAGTCGCTGGCAACTTTCTCACATGCCCAGGCCGGGATTCGAATCCAGGCAGTGGTGAGAGACAGCGTGGTGACATATATCACAGAAGAATGAAGACAGAGCTCACAGAATAATATACATGAACCAAATGGACCCCCTTTACAAACCTTGGACACAATACAGCGACGTATAAAGATATGTAGAAATGTGACACATAGCAACATGTAGGTTTCACACGAATGTGCATGTCTATAAGCCTCTGGAGCGCAAATTCTACCGACTTTCAACACAATTTGGACGAAAATTGATTATTGAAATCAGCATGTCAATAGGTCACGCTATGATGAAATACATAATGTATCGGTTAAAACTAATTAAACCTATCCGAGTCAACTATCTACAAACACGTCTACCTACATATAAATATACATATACACATTTATACATACATGCACACACATGCATGCATATATACATACGCAATTCAGAGTATATTCACAAACGGCTTAATTTTTATTTGTCAAATGTGTCTTACGTCACCAGTAGCATTTACTACTCTGACGTCACATGGTTACTACAACTAAATTGTGAGTTTCCATTTGACGTCACTACTCAGCTGTGTGGATATCTCAATCACACAGTGCTGCTGCTGACGCTTGTAGGAACAAGTATTGAAACACATAAATCATCAACATCAATAACTAATGATAACCTAGCCACTATATGGCCACTGGGACACTAACAGCAGGATGGGTTATGTATTAGCAATGCCGTTATTGCAAATCAATTTGCGTGCTGTCGGCAGGGGTTGTCAAACCTGTTGAGGTTCACGACAACACAGTGCATTAATACATAATCCCCCTCGTTGAAATATAACGCCACAATGCAACCCTTTGTTTCTGTTCTGGTACCGCGTCGCTGCGAACAAATACTGACACCTTGCATAATTGATACCTCTTCAAAGACGTAATCAATACTTTTCTACAATGAACTTTCTTTGCCTATAGCTGGTCACCTGCAAGCGATAGTGAGTATTGCATACGGTCAAACCAACTCATCAAGTTTAACCTCTATTACATTGTTATGGAAAATGTGCTTGTTCGCTATCAAAACAAATACTAGTAGTTCATGCACCACTCAAGAGCAGTACAAATACTTTCTACCTATCTCATACTTTCTATCTAGAAGACAACTCAGTAAGAACTCATAAACATGTAAGTGTTAAGACGAACTATTCGAGTGGAAACTTTAAGCAAAAAAGGATTGACAGAGCGAGTTACTGCTTTCCCCGGAGTGGTAATGCATTGGTGTCGCAGACAGGTCTCACCACACAATGTGTTAAAAGTGAGGATACCAAATGTTGCCCACTGATAAGGCTAGCTGAGGTACTGGACTTTGACTCAATCCACATTCTAGTGTATTCCATTGTACTTAATTGTCAGTATCATACATACAAGAGTATATGTTTACAAGAAAAAAACTACAACTACACAAATTAAAAATACAGAGAAAAATTAAACGAACGCAAGAGAAATATGGAAAAAAGAAACTAGGATATTAAACCAAATGGTTAAATTAAAATAGGTGTAGACCAGAAGGTTCATAGCAAAAAAGCATTGATACATACAAACTTCTGGGCTTGGTATACAAATACATAATAAAACATGGTTCTTATGATTACACATCAAGGAAAATTTTGTATCACATAAAAATCCTTTTGATTAACTCATCGAATCATAGCCAGAAAAGAAAAAAAAACTGATAAAGAGGTATGAGGCAGGCCCGCTTTTTGGGCATATAACCCTTTACCCAATGTGCGTCTCGTGGGGCAATCACAGACGGTAGGTTATATAAGACTCTTTATCCGCGCAGTCCCCAGGAAGGATGTCAAGGAAACTTATGATCTTGGAATCCCCTAACTAGGGTTAGAGTTAGGGTTAGGAATCAGGTACAGGGTTAGGGTTAGGTTTACCCAACCCTAAGACTAGCCCTAACCATAACCCTGGACCTGATTCCTAACCCTAAACCTAATCCTAGGGTTAGGATAAGGAATCAGGTCCGGGTTAGGTTTAGGGTTACCATACCCAAACACTAACCCTAACCCTGGACCTGATTCCTAACCCTAAACCTAATCCTAGGGTTAGGATAAGGAATCAGGTCCGGGTTAGGTTTAGGGTTACCATACCCAAACACTAACCCTAACCCTGGACCTGATTCCTAACCCTAACTCTAACCCTAATACTAGTTAGGGGATTCCAAGGTCATAAGTTTCCTTGACCTCCTTCCTGAGGACTGCGCGGATAAAGAATCTACCATCAGAGACCTCAGATGATCTCGTGTAAGTCTCGCTCGAGAAACCCTCACGTGCACCTTATGTGCTAGTATAATATATGCCACCTGTTGCTTCTCCCTTTGTTATTCGTCCCAGATATTTCGCAATCTCTCGTCTCTCCATTGCCAGCACTGTTATTTGATCATAGCTTTGTTTGGTATAACAAGGGAAAATACCTATTGTCCCAGCACGTGACTATGTAAATGGAGCGTTACGAAATTCCTTACCACACAAGAATGAAATTTACTTATGATAATGGCATATATACATTAATACACTTAAGGAAACTACAGATATCATGACGAATTAAACATAACAATGTGTAGCTACAATGGGATCTTACTATTGGATAACTGAACACGTCTTTGACGTGAAGCGATCTTTTCAACTGCGGGGAAAAGTATAGAAGTAGATCTATGAGCTATGTGATTTATGTAACGCCTGGCTCCCAAGCGTGAATCTGGGTTGAGAGTGCCTATGGACCTTTATAAGTGGGTTGACCTGGTCGCTATACAAACGCGAGGTGTTGTGAAAGTCAGACTATGATCACAGTTGTGAGAGTAGAAATATGCCAGGAGGGGAAAACTGAATAAGAGTGTCCATTGTATGGAATAATATGTATTGTACACCTGCGAGCAACCGATTTGTATACTGATTTAAATTATATGAATATGAAATGAAAAAAACATCCGCCATGGACAATTTTTTAAAAAATGATCACAGTTGTATGGCATTTTGATATTTTTTTCATCATATGTTGTCATATATTCTACGACATGGCACTCTCTGCTACTCGGTTGTCTGGGGGTATAGCAAACCAGCATTTTGTTGATATGGATATCTTGCAGTAGTTAAATTATATAAATTCATTGGGTTGTGACATAGTTGTACTAAGACAAATGACGCAACAGGAATGAATAATCAATTCTATATCAAATATTCAATGCAATTCCAAAATCAATTACAAGACACAATCTCATTTTCCTAATGATTGAGTAGCTACTAGTCGTGTTCGATTTCCCATAAGTATACTATATGCTATTGTTAATTCGATCTGTGAACTAATACTGGACCGGTCAATACAACCAAAGCTTCCTCATTATGTGCATTGTGTGTATTCTAATGGAAATCATTAGGCGTAACTTTGAGTTAGTGTATGTACCAAGAGTCGTAGAAAGTATTGATAAATAATTTAGCCGAGTTAATCTAGGTTTCATTGAAATAAATGTCTAATGTTGAATACCAATTTATGGCGTCGAAAGAAAAGAAAATGATGATCATTTACCTCTGAATGAGGTTTCCTGAAATTGACTGATAATTATTTTATGTTTGTTCTAAAGGTAAAGGTATTCGGTTTGAATCCGTCGAAACGTTCACAAGACCTTCCTCCCCTAGCAGGCCTGTACACACGGAAAACATTTCAATCCCCGAGGGATACTCCAGAGCAGCTGGCAGCATGTAGCGCACAAGCTCTAAGCACTGCCTTATTAATGCTAGGTACCAATTTTGCAGCTGGGTAGACTGAGGCAATATGGAATTAACGGTCTTGCCTAAGGACAGACCAAAGTGCCCAGGCCGGGAATTGAACCAGCGACCTACTGATTACTAGTCCGACTACTAACCAACTGAGCTACTTTGTTACCTATTGTAAAAACTTAAAATTATAATTTAGACAGCTATTCAAGTTATGTTGAAGAAGTAGCACATAAATGGTTCTTACTCTAGGTGCAGGAGATATTTTTTATTGGGAATATCAATTGTCATTCTGACCTAAACAATTGTTATAGAAATCTTGTAATAATTCCATCTTCAAAAAGATCATCAAAGTAACATATCAAGGATAGAAACTGAAAAACAATAATAAATATAGTCTAGCTATGAATAATATTTCTGTAAATACTTTTTTTTTCAGAAGTATGAGTCGAGTTTTCCAACAAAACATCAAAGTGGTTCCATATTTCAAATGGAATGATGCATGTCGAATGATGCATTTATATATATTTGCTTGTCAATATGAAAGTCATAGTATGAGGATTATATAAATGATTTTTAGATATCTTATATGAGACATTTCACACACAGTAAGTTTATTCACGCATCTCAGCTTGCTGGTATTGTGAATAAGTAATTTTATTCCAGAGAACTATATTTGTCGAGGACATGCTGGTATTGTGAATAAGTAATTTTATTCAAATAACTATTTGTCAAGGGCATGCAGGTATTGTGAATAAGTAATTTTATTCCAGATAACTATTTGTCGAGGGCATGCAGGTATTGTGAGTAAGTACTTTTATTCCAGATAACTATTTGTCGAGGGCATGCAGGTATTGTGAATAAGTAATTTTATTCCAGATAACTATTTGTCGAGGGCATGCAGGTATTGTGAATAAGTAATTTTATTCCAGATAACTATTTGTCGAGGGGATGCAGGTATTGTGAGTAAGTACTTTATTCCAGATCACTATTTGTCGAATGCATGTGGTATTGTGAATAAGTAATTTTATTCCAGAGAATATTTGTCGAGGGCATGCAGGTATTGTGAGTAAGTAATTCTATTCCATATAACTATTTGTCGAATGCATGTTGGTATTGTGAGTAAGTAATTTTATTCGTAAAAACTATTTGTCAAGTGCATGCTAATATTGTGAATAAGTAATGTTATTCCAGGTAACTATTTGCCTTGTTTCTGATTACCTTGAAGAATAAATATCCACATGTATTGGAGCGTGTTTGGGGATATATGTCCAAACGAAAATAGGTTTGCTATTGTTATGACAATAACTACTAGACAATATATTATGGGCCCACTCGACTAGCATCACCACTTACGTGAAATAAAATCTGAATGTCTACAAAACCTAGGTAAAAATAGACTAGGGCATTTAACTTTTCAACCTTACCTTTGTATGAGTGTTCAATAGTTCGACAAGAGGGCCGCCAAGCATATTCTATTGCGTGCACTCGAATGATATCACATTGTATCAAACAACTAATTATACATGCGAGTGTAAGTGGAATCCTTGTTATGATAATGGGATAATGACAGTGCATTGCTCCTGGACATATCAGGTGGCAACTCTACACAAATCTGCTTAATGTTGATGGTGAACATGCACCTCCACGAAAAACACGTACTGTGATACCTATGACATAAAATCAAAAGCACACAGAGACTCACTGTTTAGTATATATATATATATATATATATATATATATATATATATATATTATATATATATATATATATATATATATATATATATATATATATATATATATATATATATATATGTATATATATATATATATATATATATATATATGTATATATATATATATATATATATATATATATATTTATATATATATATACATATATATATATATATATATATATATATATATATATATATATATATATATATATATATATATATATATATATATATATATATATATGTACATGTATATATATATATATATATATATATATATATATATATATATATGTATGCATATATATATATGTATGTATATATATATATATACATATATATATATATATATATATATATATATATATATATATATATATATATATATATATATATATATATATATATATATATATATATATATATATATATAGATAGATATATATAGATAGATATATATATATAGTTATATATATATAGTTATATAAATATATATATATATATATATATATATACCTGTGTAAATATACCTGTGTAAATAATTGTCAGTTATGGAATGATAAATTATCTTATTCAATGTTTTGCTAGGTAAATAGCAATATGCGTAGTGCTACTTCTCTTGAAGAATTTTTGCCGTTCAATCTTTTTTACGTATCCCTTTTTTCAAGAGACACGTCCCCCTGCAAATCATATCGCCTTTCTGTAACTGACAGCTACGGTGGTCAATGAGTAAAGCTAATGGCAGTGTAAAAGCAATAAGGTTAACATACCTGGGTCCGACTGTCAGCATAAAAACGCCAATCCTGCTGAGGTTTCTATTCTCTTGCTACTGTGAGTCGTGAGGACTGTGGATGACCAGAATAACTTATATCCAGTTTTTTTCTTCAAAAAGGAATATCTTCTCTCATATAGTGCAGAATGGAAAAGCAACTGCTCACTTTATTGTTCGCGCAGAAGCCATAGGTAGAGATGGCATCAATGCAAATGGCAATCTCGTTGTCATGATTTTCTCGCGTTTAGTGCTCCTGCGCTACACGAAGGACCGGTAGAGGAGTCCTTCCTGTGCCTGGAACCTGACTGTATATAGTAGTCTGCTGCTGCTGGAGTGGCTCCTCCTTGCTATCAGTATCTAAAGCTGCAAGTAGACAGCAACAACGATCAATGAATGCGTCGTTCTACTCCTTATTGGCGACCAACGGCAAGTGAGCATAGTAACAGTATCTAAACTCTGCAGCGGCACAGACACATCTTTACCATTCAGCGGTCTCCTTTGAAAGTGCTTTTACCTGAGACGTACAGGTATATGGCTTTCATATCTCCCAACGTCGTAGTCGTCGTTGTTGTTATTATTATTGTTATTGTAAATGAGACATATCACGTATAAATGTCTTCACCCCCTTTTTCCCGCAAGGTGCGCCATGCTTTGTATAATATACGAGCTTTACCCAAGCGACTGAGTGAGTGTGTTGATTTAATGCTATTGTCACCAGAGTAGCAGCAGCAGCAGCAGCAGTAGCGGTTGCTGGTACTGACTGTCTCTGTGTCTGTCACCCTCGCAGCGTGCCTATCCAGATCGTTACCTGCCACACCGCTTCTTCCATAACAGCACTCAAATAATAGCGCCAGCTAGGGTGTGGCTCTTCGGGCAGAGGTGGGGAATCGTGACGTCACGGCCATTATCGACACCATATACTATCATCGTACGTAATCTGTTCTGTGTTCTGTGGCAGTTTTGTCATCTCAGTGATGTACATGTTTAGTACCTGGTGAACATATCTAAGCGAGTAGTACATGGAATTCTCTGGCAGGATCTCACGCCTAATGCTCGCACAGAAATGATAGGGAGGTCAGTGAGTCTTGAAGTCTTTTAGTAAGACTAATGGTAAAGCGTTAATGATAATGATGATGATGATGATGATAATAATGACGACGGTGAGTATGATGATGACAATGATGATGATGATGATGGCACCGATGACGATGTTGATGAGTACGATGATGATGACGATGATGAGTATGATGTATGACTGTCATTGACATCCACTTTTTTTCGATTCGATCATTGACATTTTATTTTTCGATTCTTATTATTTCGATTCGATTTTGAAGAACTGCACTAATATACTATTTTCACATGTTCCACGCAATTTTTGTGGCTAGAATCCTAAGATTCTCACAATGCAAAGGCAATGAAGGTTTTCTCAACACTTTTTGATTGAATACCTGAGTTTCTCATCAAAATTCTTTATAGCGTTGGCTAAAAATGGCTAAAAATGCTGAAAAAATGTATTTCGATTAATTTACATAACAATTGACAATATTTTTTTCGATTAATTGGAAAAATTATTTCGATCGATCGATACTTGTCATACCAATGACAGTCCTAGTATGATGATGATGAGTATGATGATGATGATGATGATGATGACGACGATGATGATGATGACGACGATGATGAGTATGATAATGATGATCATGACGACGACGATGATGAGTATGATGACGATACATGTGATGATACCAACATACAGACAGTCATGTGGTGGTTCTCGAGACCTCTTTACGCAAACCGATACTTTAAGTGTGATGGCGGTGAGGAAAATGATGTTGGTGGTGGTTGGGATAATTATAGTGATGATGGTGGTGGGGGTAATGGTGATGGTGATGATGGTGGTAATAACGATGATGATGATGGCGATGATGGTGGTAATGATAGCGCTGATGATGGTGGTGGTTGTAGTGGTAGTAATGATAATTATAATGATGATAGTGGTGGTCGTCATAATGATGGTGGTGGTGGTTTTAGTTATGATGAGGATGATAGAGACGACGATGATTATAGTAATGATACACGGCCAAAAAGGTGAGAGCGCCAAATGATTCTTGTAACCTTTTTGCAAAAACGATGGTTACGCTTCACCAGTGACTCTAAGCACCTCACGATTTAAATTCACTATAGATGCACGTATATTTATAAAATCATGCAACTACAGAGTAAACGCACTAAGGTGTATTTTCTATTATCTTTTTTTATTATTTAGTTACATTTATTTTTTGTCTGTATCGTTTATATCTTGCATATAGTCAATAAAGATACATACATACATTACCTACAGTCGCTCTCATGTATTATACAGTATGTTCTCGTCTGACCTATTCGCACCTATGTTTCTGACAGATGACGCGTCTGTCTCAGATGTCAATGTTGGTAATCACGTACTGCATAGATGAGAAAGGCTGTGTAGTGTATCACCTTAACCCTTATGCTGCTACTGGCGTATTGTCACCAATACAAAATGAAGCAAAAATCTGAGAATTGATTGAAACCCTAGCACATTGGCACTCATCTGAAAGTACTTAGCGACAGCTATCCAATGAATATCAACATGACAGGATTTAGATGGTTTTCAAATTTCAATTTTTTTTGCATCATTGTGCTTTGGATGACAGTAGCCTTAATATTGGAAGGGTTAAAGCCCAAATAATATTTCCAATCTCGTTTCATTTTCTAAACACAAAACTCATTGTACTACAATGAAACCTCTCAGTGAAACCTTTGAAAAGCACATTATGAAAAGAACTCTGATATGTGAACGCTGGTCCCATGGTGTTTACATACTCGAGGTTTCACTGTACTTAATTCTGTAGGAGCCCAAAATGGCCTCACTATTTTCTTATCTTTCTAAGTCTAACCATTCACACCTGTGGCAGCCCAAATCGGCCTCAATATTTTAGTTTCTTTCTAAAGTATGATTTTGAAAATATTTGAAAGAGCAAATCTCAGCTCTGTTTACAACTCATCATCAACAGCTTGTATCTGTGCTTTGTTCCAAAGTTATTTTATAATTTAATTTAGGTACATTGATACATGGGTACAAACTTGAACCTGTATAATACCTACTTTCTTAGTTTCAAGATGCATGGCAGTACTGTAGAATCACAAAAGATTGTGTAGAGTAAATTTTGCGAGTTCACAGAAAATCGATTTTTGCGTATTTTAAATTTGCGAATTTGCCGCAACACGGAGTGGCAACTATACATTTATAGTGGCAGCACTAATCATTGCGAATTTTGATTTTGCGTCCGATGCTAAACGCTAAAAACGCAAAAATTAAACTAACGCAATCTTTTCCGAATTAACAGTATATTAAAACAATATGCTGCAATGAATAGGCATGTTCGCAGTTTATGGTAGTAGTCGGCAGAGGTGATTTGATTGCATACTATACATGTAGCTCTCAGTAAAATACCCTCATGTTCTACTAAGAATATTTGTGATGACGATTGGATGAATGAAATAAACTCTTCCTAACGCAAATACGTTTTAATTATATTCAAATTATTGCTGTTGCAAAATTGTTAGCGTCGTACTAATATTTGTGATGAAGATTTGATGAATGACAAACCTTTCCTGTCGCATTTATTTTTCAATGATTAAAAAATGCTGTTGCTAAATGTTGAGGGTCTGCCACGAAGAAGGGCGATACTGACAAGTTGTCAAGCCATATGTATAATACCATGACTATAGTCTGTCTGACTCGAGTTTGGCAACCGCTTTTTCCACTTTTTTGTGACAAAACGTTCGAGTTAGCCATCCAAACTTGGCAAACCTCTTAGGAGCACTATTACGTGTATGTATAAATATACTTATCGTCTCAACTCCGCAATATGTTGATTTTGCTCATTAGGTCCCATTGTAATATTTGCCCATTGCCAACAATACGATCTCGCGTGTTTGTATTGTTGATAATTGTTGGCAATGGGTACATTTTACAATGGGAACTAATGAGCAAAATCAACATTTTGCGGAGTTGAGACAAAAAGTATGTTTATACACATTACACGTAGAAATGCTCCTAAGAGGTTTGCCAAGTTCGGATGGCATACTCGAACGTTTTGTCACAAAAAGTGCAAAAAGTGGTTGCCAAACTCGAGTCAGACAGACAGAGGCAGAACCTGGAGCCGCCAGGATATGGAAAGTGGGTGTTCAAAATTGACTATCATAAAAATCTAGGTTTCCTACTCTTCGGGGGATACCATGATATACTCAAGTTACAACCCTCAGGATGTGTTTACTGACGTGTTTACTGACGTGTTTACTATCTCCAAGCCTCGGGAAAAAGCATAGTATTCATATGACATTTTGAATAAAATGAATGACATTTTAAAGCTATAGAAATAATACAATACCTTCAAGAACTATATCTATCTGTACTATAATGTAGTTTCAACTACTTGCTTAACCCTTCCAATGCAGAGGCTCCTTTCGTCCGAAGTACACAAAGAATTTTGAAAAATCATCTAAACCCTGCCATTTCGGTATTCATCGGATAGCTCTCACTGAGTACTGTCGGATGAGTACCCATGTGTCATGAGTTCAGTCATTTTTCAGCGTTATTGCGTCATTTTGTATGGATCATATTAGCCACCAGCTGCTTAAATCTTCCAGATTGAGGAGAAAATTTAACCTGACATTTTGGTGCATCATCTGCTCCCTTCCGACTTGTTAAAATTAAGATACAGTCATTTTGGTTTTCAAATTTGTATCATTTTAGGCATTTTTTGAGGTCTCCAGGTGGGCTTGGTACCGTACTTTGTACCTTAAAGCTCAAAATTGGACTTAAAACTCTAGTCAATGAACTGTCTAAAATGTTCAACAACTGATAAAAAGCATTCCTTCAGAAAAAGTGGCTACAGAAACGAAATACATACCTTCAACAAAACTGAGATGTTTATAAATGGAAACTATAGAATATGGAAAAATCCCAGATTCTTGATTTGGCAGCCATTTTGACCTTGAATGACCTTTATTACATCATGGGATAGAGTTAGTCATGTGTTTAGTATTTCAAAAGATACTTCCCTTTCATACTAACATTTTGATACCAAACACTCATCCTTATGTTTGATTTAAACTTAAGATTAAGTTTGGTTTAAGAGTTATGAGTGTTTTTAAGTGCCTTCCCTATCCCTATACATATTATTTTGACCATAGTGGGGCCTTTTTACATATATAGGGGTGTTCAAGCCATGATCCCATAAAAAAGATGTGCACCACTTCTAAAGTCTACATCTACTCTGGCGGTATGACCCAAGTGTGGGCCTAAAACAAGATACCAACGGAAATTTTCTAGCTCTCGGGTTAACCTGAATCACAAAAATGGGTGGCCGGCTACTGTACTATACCAATACAGCCACTTTCTACCCATTTTTACAACATTTTCATGACCTTTTTGACCTTAGTTAACCCTTAAATGATCTCTTAGCATTAATGAATCAGAACATGTGCATTTTAAAAAAGTGCAGGTAAAACTTTTACACATTTGGACATTTCATTTATGGAAGTTAGTTATGCATAACGTGAAATATGATCGAAAATGTTACCAAAAACCCTCTATTTCAGGATCATAATACTGCAGTTTTCAGCCTCGTGACCTTTTTGACCTTTGTCTACCCCAAATGACCCTTCACAAGTGACCAATCAGAATGTGGCTGGTTTTAATCCCTGCGAAATTAAAAGTTATACATGGTGATGCCTCATTTGTTGAAAATGAACCAATATAACAGAAGTTATGATAATAAATGCTACCCCTACCCCCATATTTGTGACCATTTTTTGCAATCCTGAGAGGTCATTTGCACCAAATAGTATTTAGGTTTATAAAAAAAATTGCCCAACACTTGGAAATTAGCATCCGGCAGTTTCGTTGTTCTTAGGGTATGTACATTGCATTTTCACCATAAAACCATGCAGGAATCAACATTGGAAGGTTCACATACTTGGCATATAGGGCTGGCTAGTAGACTAAAAGGTCAAGAATGACGCTTAGCCGCCTTGCTAGATTATGATGATGTTTAAAGATATCAAAACGACAGTAGCCATATCATAAGCTTTATTAGTTGCCTCAAGAGGCCCTGACTGGGAAAGGTCGTCATCATTTAAGTAACAGTAGTTTTTTCCACCGTGACCGGAATGCCTTATGATTTAAACATTTTAAATCAGATAACATGATCATAGATATTGCAAAGATACCAGTAATTGTTTACACATAGATACCAACGGACCATGGAACATACATTGTACATATTCGTGTATGATGTACAAAGGTATCATATAGCCGAGTGGTCTAATGTGTTACGGCTAACTGCTCGCCATCTCTGGTCACTGAGGGTCTGCCATGATAGCTGAGTGGTCTAATGTGTTGCGGCTAACTGCTCGCCATCTTTCGCCCCTGAGGGCTTGCCCTGATAGCCGAATGTTCTAAGGCGTTATCTTGCAGCTCGGTGTCTCTCACCACAAGCCGCAACACCTTAGACCACTCGGCCATCAGGGCAGGCCCTCAGTGGTGAGAGACGGCGATCCGTTAGCCACAATGCCCTAGACCAATCGGCTATCAGGGCAGGCCTTTTTGTGGTTCGAGACAGCAAGCTGCGAGCCGCAAAGCCTTAGACCACTCGTCAGGCCCTCAGTGGTGAGAGACGGCGAGAAGTTAGTCGCAATGCCTTAGACCATTCGGCTATCAGGGCAGGCCTTTTCGTGGTTCGAGACAGCAAGCAACAAGCCGTAATGCCTTAGACCACTCGTCAGGCCCTCAGTGGTGAGAGACGGCGAGAAGTTAGTCGCAATGCCTTAGACCATTCGGCTATCAGGGCAGGCCTTTTCGTGGTTCGAGACAGCAAGCAACAAGCCGTAATGCCATAGAGCACTCGTCAGGCTCTCAGTGGTGAGAGACGGCGAGAAGTTAGTCGCAATGCCTTAGACCATTCGGCTATCAGGGCAGGCCTTTTCGTGGTTCGAGACAGCAAGCAACAAGCCGTAATGCCTTAGACCACTCGTCAGGCCCTCAGTGGTGAGAGACGGCGAGAAGTTAGTCGCAATGCCTTAGACCATTCGGCTATCAGGGCAGGCCTTTTCGTGGTTCGAGACAGCAAGCAACAAGCCGTAATGCCTTAGACCACTCGTCAGGCCCTCAGTGGCGAGAGACGGCGAGCAGTTAGTCGCAATGCCTTAGACCATTCGGCTATCAGGGCAGGCCTTTTTGTGGTTCGAGACAGCAAGCAACAAGCCGTAATGCCTTAGACCACTCGTCAGGCCCTCAGTGGTGAGAGACGGCGAGCAGTTAGTCGCAATGCCTTAGACCATTCGGCTATCAGGGCAGGCCTTTTTGTGGTTCGAGACAGCAAGCAACAAGCCGTAATGCCATAGAGCACTCGTCTTGCTAGTTGCTACTCGCTGTCTCTTTATAATGCCACCGACGGCCTGCCCTGATAGCCGAATGGTCTAAGGTGCTACGGCTTGCCGCTCGCCATCTCTCACCACTGATAGCCGAGGGATATAACGCATTAAGGCTGGCTGTCTCTCATCACTGCAGGCTTTCCCTGATAGCCGAGTGGTCTAAGGCATTACGGCTAACAGCTGGATGTGTCTCACTATTTAGGGCTTGCCCTGACAGCCGAATGGTCTAGGGCGTTATGGCTAACTGCTTAGTGTCCCTCAACACCACTGGTGCAAGAAACTGGATCGAGCACTTCGGTATTTAGGGGGGTACATACGCTCGTTATCAAAATTTAAAAAATACCCCTATAAAGCACTGATTTCATGCCAAAAAAACACCATTATTTTCAAAAAAACGCTGACTTTTTCCAGTTAAAAAACACCCCTTCTTATATCAAAACATTGACATTGGATGAACGGGAACACGCATTTTAACTTTTGATGTTATACTTCTCTACCTGTTTAGTGGCAGCAGACTCGGAAGCCCAGTCACTTCGGGAGTCACTCGGCGTCAGAGCCGCGGATAATTCGTGGATTGCAAGGGGATTTTCACCCCTCATACTTCGTACCTGGGTACGAAAAGTACCCTTCTATTGCAAATCGCGGACATGCGGAGGTCTTAATAAAGACCCCCGGTAAAGACCCCCTTCTTCTGCGACATACGAACCGCGAGTGCCCCCACCCCCGGGCCGTGACTCTGTTAACACTCTCTTCATCTGACTCCTAGACGTTCGTGCGCCCAATTCTCTGATTGGTTGTGGCCTTGGACACTACTTCAACATCGGTTTCGCGCTTAATCATTGTTTTTCCTATACTTAGAATAGGCTGCGGACAGATATTGATCACGTGACCACAGAAATATCCGTAAAATGCGTGTTTTAAACACGTATACTCATTCAATCATGATTGCCTGTCAGTGTAATGTTGTATCCTTGGCTTCGTTACTAGTTAGGCGCCCTCAATGTTGTGATATAGCCGTATTAGTAAAGAACTTTCTCTTCATAAATGGAAGGATACATCTGCGTTCCTAGGTGACCGATTTACTGGGTTAGAATACAAAGTGACGTCATTGTCTGGTACTTTTTTCCTAAATGTATAATGCGTTTTATCAAGTTTAAAATCATTCTATTATGATTGTCTGTCAATAAAATGTTGTATATTTGGCGTCGCTAGTGTCGTTGCGTTTTTTATGTTGCTAATGGCCGTGTTTAAGGACGAATTATTACTCATAAGAAAATGGAGATTACATGTTGTGGTGTTGTTCAGCGACCCTCGCCACCGCGTGTAGGAATTCAGTGGATGGACTAGCATGCCAGTTCTTTGAGTCATGTACGCGTTAATTTTGCATTGAATAGACTAGTGCCAGTCTCTTTGAGCTGTTGCGCGCCAACAATCAGGGGGAGGGGGGCAGGGTGGGCTGGTGCCGTTCAGCTGGGTGGACTCGTGCATGAAGCACACAACATATCATGGGATCATATCTAACTACAACAAAAGCTCAATTGTTAAAGTTATCAATAGAGTATAGTGAGATAGAACTATAACAGCCATTGACATGCGGTCGCGGGCGCCTTTCTCCGCACAACTTCGCGTTTTCCATCAAAATATTACATGCTCAATGCACACTTTCCCTTCTAGAATTGAGTCCTTCTGGATAAGCACTATAATCTTCCGATGTTTACAAACATCCACACCTCCTCTCTTCCCTCCTACTCTGTTCGTGACAAGCATCAGCAGTAGCAGAATAACGGGACCATTGTGTTACGAAACAGACAGCAGTCTACGTGACGGATACACTTGCACTAATCAACGCAATAGATCTAATCGATTTCCAATGTTGACAACAGTACAAGTCAGACTTCTGGGCTAAAAATAGAACGAGCCTGCTTGTACACGTGACTTATAATTGTCTCGCGGGAGCCCTCTGCCATTAGCATTGTTTGACACTCGTCCTATCATTATTTCATACTTTTCAACCCAAATTCTAGCGATTGGAGCATGAACACTAGAGCAGGCCTCAACATATGCGTGATCATTTACTCACAGTCAATTATCTTACACACTTAATAGTCAATAAGTGCAGCATTGTCGTGTGATTGCTAATCAGTATAATTGATTTATTCGAAGACTGCTTAAATGTAGGTCTTCTAGTGATTTACTTGTATCAGGTGTTGAAAGGAGTAGTGAGCCACGTATCAATCAATTAATTATCTAGTTACAAATGCTCCTGCTATCCCCACAATTAGGAAGGCGACAGGTAAATGTAAAGGTGCTGTGTAATTATATATATATATATATATATATATATATATATATATATATATATATATATATATATATATATATATATATATATATATATATATATATATATATATATGTATATATATATATATATATATATATATATATATATATATATATATACTAGTATATATATATATATATATATATATATATATATATATATATATATATATATATATATATATATATATATATATATATATATATATATATGTATATATATATATATATGTATATATATATATATATATATATATATATATATATATATATATATATATATATATATATGTAT
>OZ012688.1:35061076-35078576 GCA_963942565.1 Maea johnstoni | reverse complement strand
TCCCTAAAGTAACTCTGAACCTGCAGTAACCATCACCTGCGTAGGTAATGAGATTATGTCATTTGAAAAAAAAGTAAAGTTTGAAATAAAACAGAATATGGATTGAATAAAGACAATTGGCGAGGATATTCTCTACCTGATAACACCCAGGAACCTGAAGATACACCTAGTTATAGGATAATGCTGCTTTGAAGTGTGTTTTGGGATGGGTTTTTTAACTGGCTTGCAATGGTACTCATCACCTTAAAATTCTTTTCGTTCGATTTTCAGTGTTGGAAAAACTGTTTTGAATATTTTGGTGACGTTTTTCAAAAAGAGTTGGAAAAAACACATGAAATATTTATGGCACGTTTTTCCAAATGTTGTGGAATAATATATATATATATTTTTACGTTTGTCTGTACGTGTACTAGTGCACCTGAATCCCCGAGGCAGAATAAAGTAAATTAACCTCTGGCCGAAAAACATTGGTGCAGATTGAATCCTAATGGAAGATGAAACTCATGTCAGCTTAATAACAATACGTATGTTTCTCTCTAATATAGGGGCTAAGGGTATCAACTTTGCACCACCTTAGTTGAACTCATCGGATAGTATTTCAGGCGTCTGTCGTTGGCCTTATATGACACTGTGTGAGTAATTGCCTGTTTTTCTTGCAAAAAGTGGCTGATGGTGTGTTTGTTGTTAAAGCTTTGTTTTGCCAATGGGTTCTTGGCAAGTTCGTCTAAAAGCTTTTATTGTAATAGGCCGAGTAATGGTGCTTGGTCATCAGTACTCATTACGTGTATCAAAGTCCACGGTTCAGATCCATTACAATTAATCCATCAAAGATAGTGGATATCAATTTCTCCCACTCAGAAACCTACACTATATGTAGATAACCCGTAAAGAGATGTTATCTTAGCACAATGTTTTTGCCGTTCAGTATAATTTGTAGTCAATACAGTTATTAAAACCTGTAAAATTTAGAATAAACCGGGAAATAAACATCCATGAAACTGATCGCCCATGTATGTGCTGTATAATTCGGGCTTTTCCTAGAAGTTAATACCAAAAATGACCGATGAACATGTTTAAAAAGTGCTTTTGAAGGCATTATATTCGGACCTGGTAAATACGGAGACTTTTCTGCTGCTCCAACAGTAGACCTAACAGTGGAGCGCGTGTACTTGTAAACACAAGTGTCACGTACGTGAGCTGGCGCCAGTTTCTGGAAAGAACAAACAGCGTTGTCAGAAAAGACTTTTTCCATATTCGGAACAATTATAATTTGTATTTAGCTTAGCGAAGTTGGCTACTTTTTCCCTTTTTCCTTATTCAAGGACTTATTCGATTTTACTAACTTACTCGAAGTTACTTCTTTATTCAAATACAAGTCTCACATGTTTGTAATGTTTAATAATCACGCGTGTAAACTCAATAAACAGTCAATAGAATGTTCTAGAAATGTAACATAACCCAAATCTATAAGGGAATTTTAAAACTAAAACCACAGATTTCCTGGATTTATGTCTAAGGGCGGGGACACCTAACACAGTGGCACACTCAATAATTTAAGCCGCAGGATGGGGATACTTACTACGCAAAACCCTCACTGCAAATCGACAAAGTAGCAAAAAACCTCAATATCATCAACCTTTAGAAATATTTCAGCAACTATTGACTAGATAGGTTTTGTTAGCTATACGTACCCTACAAGTAATAATCAATTTTAGCCAGTGGCACACTCGATAGTTGACGCCCCAAGGTGGGGTTATCTACATTTACTACCAAATCCAAGGTTTACTAGATCTCGATAAGTCGGCAAACTTGAAATGCAAAATGGCCTCAATACACCCAAAACTACGTGGAAACGTATATTTTGGTCAAGGTCATGGGAATTGGAGGATGTCTATTGGTCAATTCAATCACAAACACATAAAAGGCTTTCCCTTCTGAAGTTCTGGACCTGGTATGTCATTCTCTTCTCGATACCTATAGTCTTTCTGACTAGAGTTTGGCAACCGCTTTTTGCACTTTTTTATGACAAAACGTTCGAGTATGCCATCCAAACTTGGCAAACCTCTTAGGAGCACTACTACGTGTATGTATAAACCTACTTTTTGTCCTAACTCCATTTTGCTCATTAGTTCCCATTGTAAAATGTACCCATTGCCATCAATTGTCAACAATACAAACACGCGAGATCGTATTGTTGGCAATGGGTAAATTTTACAATGGGACTTAATGAGCAAAATCAACATTTTGCGGAGTTGAGACGAAAAGTATGTTTAATCATGGCCTGTGTGCAGTTGTGCCTTTAAGCAACCATTCATTCATTCGGTATGGATGGTATTTTTCAACAAATATGTTGTTTTTATTTAGCATGTAGCTTCACATGGGGATTTCAGCAGTGATCGATTTTCTATAGCAAAATATTGATTCTTAATTAATGTGATACCTTTATGTCATGTTTAATATGTTGTAAAGGGAAATTTCTTCCTTTGAGACAATTATGCCTTAAATACTAGACCTGAAGACATGACGAAATTGAATATTCCTTAGCACAATTATGATAAAATAAACTTTCCTGTGATTAATCAAATCAGAAATGAGTCGATTCTATAACTCAAAAACATTTCTGGTAAAAAGAGTTAAGTAAGCTTTTTAATATTTATTGGTATAGATGAGGGGTAAAAGTAAACCTTTCAACATTTTGTTATGAATTGTAGTATTTCATTTTTGAACATTTTGTTATAGATGAAAGCAACCATTTGCTATAGAAATGATAAGCTTTTCAGCATTTTGATATAGATAAGGGCAAGCTTTAGAACATTTTGGTACATATTTGACATTTAGAGTAAGCTTTTTACAATTCTGGAAGAGGGGAGGATAGGCTTCGTAATCATTTTGCTATAGATTAGCATAAGCTTCTAAATTATATTGGTATATAGATAGCCCACGCTTTAAAACATTCTGGGGTAGTCCGGGGTGAAGCTTTTTGGGAACGTTTTTGGTTGGATTAGGGTATGCTTATTAACATTTTGGTAAAAATAAGGATAGGCTTCCTAACTATTTTGCTATGAATATGAGTTGGTCTTCAAGGCAGTTAAGTTTATATAAGGGTATGCTTTTTGAAATTATAGATTAGGGCTAACGTTGAAACATTTTCTTTTTTATATAGATAAGAGTAAGCTTTACAACACCTCTGGTAGAGATTAGGGTATGGGAATAGATACTAGTGGCCAGTGAAGGGTAAAGGTATTCGGGTTATAGTCTTGGATCCACCGAAATGTACACACAGATTCTATTTCAATCCCCCGAGGGATATTCCAGAGCAGCTGGCAGCATATAGAGCACAAGCTCTAAGCACTGCCTTATTAATGCTAGGTACCCATTTTTCAGCTGGGTGGACTGAGGCAATACGTAATAAACTGTCTTGCCTAAGGACGTACTGATTACTAGTCCGACACCTAACCAACTGAGCTACTTTGTCCCCATTTATCTTGGCTCGTAGTTTGACAAACCCTTCAACAACCACCCATAATGGGTTTCACAACAAGAAACGCTCAGCTATGATTTATTTCTTTTATAACACGGCATCACTCATGTATCAATCATTTTTTTAATCCCCTAATGTATAGAGTTCAAATGTATGTGTTAAGCGTGACTTTGTCCCAAAATTATGTCCTTTCCTTTTTTACAAATCTCATAATTTCACAAGTTTAAAATGTTTGCAGTACTTTTTATTGACAATCAATTGCAAGTTTGTTAGTTTTTATGTTTGGATTTTTATTGCATTCCACAGGGTAGATTATTTTGTGATAAATTACAAATAGGAAACCAGTAAGTTCCCTATCCCTTTATGTTGTAAAGACACCACAGAAAAGAGAGGCACAACCACACAATGTCACTTTAGATGAACCAAATAGCAACCTGGCACAACCCATCCCCCCCCCCCCCCCCCAACTGAGGATCCAACTGGTAAACCCACGCTTGGAAGCCAGGTGCCATTTCAAAACGGCCAGGGATATTCACCTCCATATACATAAAGTAAGTAGTAACTACACAGACACATCTTTTTATAAACATCATTGTTTATTTTCATTTCCAGTTTCTATGGTTAACCATAGCAAACAAAACACATTAACCCTTATGCTGCTGGTGGCTAATTTAGTCCATTACAAAATGATGCAAAAAACCTGAAAAATGACTGAAACCCTGGTAAATGGGTACTCATCTTAGAGTACTCAGCGAGAGCTATCCAATAAATACCAACATGACAGGGTTTAGGCGTTCTACAAAAATCTTCGAAACATTGTGCTTCGGACAAAAGTACCCTCAGCATCGGAAGGACTAAGCACCATCAAAAGACAAATGTCAATATAACACAGAAAATGAAGCTACATATCCAATTTGACTGCCTCGTATATAACTGAATTTCATTCTTTGAGTAGAACAAATTTAAAGTCTTTAATTAGAAACTAAATATTCATATACCATTTCTCAAAATGTGGCTTTGTTGCCAAGACATTTCCATTTGTGTGAGACAGAGTGTATGACAGGAGTCATTTTCAGAAAATATTTGAAGGAGTAATGTTGAGCAAAATTCCACCCACAACTCTCCTTGAAATATTTTGTGAATTTATGATTGATGTTATTTTGTGAGACACAGTGTATCAGTATGTGAATGGGTTAAAGGTCTGTTTTTTCACAAAGACCACATAAGGCAGGTTAACCCATTCATGCAAGTAGCGCCCAAAACCGCCTGACCATTTTGGTGATATCTTTCCAACAAAAGTCATTTTTATAAAATATTTGAAGGAGAAATGTTGAGCAAAATTCAACCCACAACTCTCCTTGAAATATTTTGTGAATTTAAGATTGGAGTTATTTTCTAAAGTGTCATAGGTCCAGATGGAACCTGACAAGGCCCCCTCTTGGTATGAATGGGTTAACATAAAAATGTGAAAAGTATGTAAAATCTTAGATGACCAAACACAAGTGGATTCGAAACCAGCCGGTCAACCTGAACATGCTAGCCTCAACCAGTGTCAACTAATAGCCGCTAATAGGCCAAAATTGGTGCTCTGGGCACCCCCAGCTGGTGGTGGAGATAAGGTTTCTCAGTAATGTAATCGATGCGAGAGCCCTGATTGGTCCTTGTTCCCACGTGACCTTGCGCAGATGCCTTATCTGGTACTCCTGGCATGAGTCCCGCATTTCACTATAGGGCATATAGCAATTGGTCTCTCGCTACATATCCATTCTTTTTTTCATCCAAGGTAAAATCAAGGACTTCTACGTACAGATTAGAAGGCAGCAAATCTCACGCGAGACCCTCTGCCCGGCTGCTAGCAGGGAATATACTGATACCCTTGATTGCAGCCTAGGTTGCAATCTGAGTGCTGACTCTTCACGCAAAGTGCAGAAGAGAACCACTGCCAAGTGGTGCATTCTGCGCATGTGCCTGGGCACTTCATCGTGTACAGGGCATGCCCCCCAAAAATGCAATCCACCCCTTTTCCCATTATGTTTTCAAAACAGCTTAAGTAACATCTAAAATGACTTCATGGTTAAATAGAAGGATATCTTAGAGATAACCTATTGCAGTTTCAAGCAAGTACTGTCCAATCATCCATGTCAAAGCTGTTAGGCATAGTTTGACTCCTCTATCAATTCACTCCAACACAAGGTAAATTTCCAATGCAAACCTGCCTACTGACCAGGCTATTTTTAGCATTCTGCTCTGGCTTCTGGCGAGGAGACATGAAAAATCAGTCTTCACCATAGGTTTTACATTGCGTTGGAGTGAAATGATAAGGGGGTCAAACTTTACATCACAACTTTGACTTGGATGAACAGATTTGCTTGAAACTTCAACAGGATAACCCTAAGATATCCTTCTATGTAACCATGAAGCCATTTTTGATGTTACTTAAGCTGTGAAAATATATTGGGAAAAGGGGAGGATTGCATTTTTTTTATACGCCCTGTATATACATGAATATAGTTCTCTAGGTCCTCACTATGGCTACAATTTCAGTGCCTAGGGACGTCACACGCTGGAAGGGCTTGACAACAGGGTCTATGGTAATTGGTCTGCGGCAACCTCTCCCTGTGTATGTAGCTCTGGTAAAAATTGCATACTTACACAAAAAATATACAAATCAAGCGTTCATCACTAAGCTGAGTTTGGCCCATTCATGCCTGCAGGACCCAAAACTGTTCAGACTATCTTTATAATATGTTTGTGACAGGAGCATTTTCAATGTCCATTGTTTATGTGAGTGTTCCCTACCTCCCCCACCCCAAGGCAGATTTTCAGGAAGAGCCCCCACCCCCTACCCCTACCCCTACCCAGATATTTTGTGAAATACTTGGTCTACGAGATATCCCTTAAATAATATTTTACTACAATATCTAGTGAATCTATGATGAATTGTGGAGTTATTTTCTTTACTATGCCAGGGGCAGATGACAGTGGTCTAGGAGATATCCCTATAATAATATTTTACTATAATATTTAGTGAATCTATGATGAATTCCAGAGTTATTTTCTTTACTATGCCAGGGGCAGATGACAGTGGTCTAGGAGATATCCCTATAATAATATTTTACTATAATATTTAGTGAATCTATGATGAATTCCAGAGTTATTTTCTTTAGTATACCAGGGGCAGATGACAGTGGTCTAGGAGATATCCCTATAATAATATTTTACTATAATATTTAGTGAATCTATGATGAATTCCAGAGTTATTTTCTTTAGTATACCAGGGGCAGATGACAGTGGTCTAGGAGATATCCCTATAATAATATTTTACTATAATATTTTGTGAATCTATGATGAATTCCAGAGTTATTTTCTTTAGTATACCAGGGGCAGATGACAGTGGTCTAGGAGATATCCCTATAATAATATTTTACTATAATATTTTGTGAATCTATGATGAATTCCAGAGTTATTTTCTTTAGTATACCAGGGGCAGATGACAGTGGTCTAGGAGATATCCCTATAATAATATTTTACTATAATATTTTGTGAATCTATGATGAATTCCAAAACTTATTTTCATTGGTATGAGAGGTGCAGATAACTCTGGTCAAGGAGATATCCAGTTAACCCTTATGCTGCTGGTGGCTAATTTGGCCAATACAAAATGATGCAAAAAACCTGAAATATGATCGAAACCCTGGCATATGGGTACTCATCTGAGAGTACTGATCGAGTACTATCCAATGAATACCAACATGACAGGGTTTAGATGGTTTTCAAAAATCTTTGCGTCCTTGTGCTTTGGACGAAAGTAGCCTCAGCATTGGAAGGGTCAAGACCGGGTTATGAAGGGTCTAGCTGAGGCAGACGGCCAGCGAGGCGGCTACTAATTCTCGTCCTCTCCACAGGGGGCGCTTGGGGTCGCTTTTTGGCTGGCGGCTTCTTTTCTGAAATAAATAATCAAGAGGGATTAGAGCTGTATAGGCTAAATATATGGGAATGGACTAATGATTCTTTTTAAAATCAAATAAAACAATATGGTTTATAAATGTTTTTTGATGAAATTTGTATTGTAATATTATATCTTTTAACATGAACTGTTCAATTAAGGAAGCTTATTGGGTCAATCTCTTTGTATATTAACTGTGTATACTGTATAGTATATGGTGCCTGGAAGGTCTTCTGATGCGGAATACACTGAGCATCACATAAGTACCCTCCAAGAATCTTTTCAAATTTTCTGTATATTAACTGTATATACTGTATAGCATATACTGCCTGAAAGGTCTTGCAGAATAGACTGAGCATCACAAAGGCACCCTCCCAGAATCGGGTCAATTTCTCTGTATATTAACTGTATATACTGTATAGCATATGCTGCCTGAAAGGTCTTCTGATGCTGAATACATTGAGCATCACAAAAGTACCCTCCCAGAATCGGGTCAATCTCTTTGTATATTAACTGTATATACTGTATAGTATATGGTGCCTGAAAGGTCTTCTGATGAGGAAACACTGAGCATCACACAAATACCCTCCCAGAAGGGTGTAAGATTTTTTGGGGGGTAAAAACGACAAAAACATTCCAAGTTGACTGTACCTGATGCTCCCTCAGCACTGGCCTTGGTTTTGTTTTTGCGCCTCAGTTTCTGGTTGAGGAGCTGTCTCCGGTATCGCTGGCTTCTTACACAGGCATACCTGAAATACACGTGAAATATGAGTTAACTCAGAGTTCTTCAAGAAAGTATCGTCTGCTACACTCATACTTATGAAAATAACTTGGAAATGAAGGAAAAGTTCCCAAAATATTTGATGGAGAGTTGTTATTCGGCTTCTGATTAAAATTTCTCCTTCAAATGTTTTCTAGAAAATGCTTTTGTAAGTAAAATATATCCAAAATTGCCAGGCCTGTTTTGGCCACTCTGAGTGTAAATGGGCTAATTGTCACTTTTCTACCATAGGAAGGTAATACATGATTAGCCAGGAGTGTAGGCTAGAATGCGTTAGACTTACCTGAAAATTGAAATTGAAATTCAAATTGGAATTGGAGTGTTGGCTAGTATGCGTTAGGCTTACCTGAAAATTGTTATGAATTTGAGTTTTAAATAACAACACTTTTTCTGCCATGTTAACCCTTTCAATACTAATGCTAATTTCGTCCAAAGCACAAGAACCCAAAGATTTTGAAAAAACCCATCTAAACCCTGTCATGTTGGTATTCATCGGATAGCTCTCACTGAGTACTCTCAGATGATTCCCATATACCAGGGTTTCAGTATTTTTCCATTTTTTTGCCTCATTTTGTATTAGCCACCAGCAGCATAAGGGTTAAGGATAATTCATGATAAACCACTACTAGATATATGTTGAGGAAAGCGGAGAAGGCAAGGGGAAACAACTGATTAGTTTTAGCCAGAGTAGCCCAGTCTAGTTAGGCTGTAATATAGTGCTGGTGGGCTATTATACTTACTTGGCGGAGCGGAAGCGCTTTGCGTATGGTTTGTATCCCTGCTCCAGTGCCTCGGGAGGAGCTACGCCCCGTATAGAAAGGTCAGTCAAGGTACTGTCATCTTCTCCTTCACTCTACAAAAAAACAACAACAACAACAAATTATCCTACCATGTTTTAACCCATTCACATAATAACAATAATAATAATAATAATAATAAAAATAATAATATTGTCATTTGATATTGCGCCCTTTCGATATAAACATGCTCAAAGGCGCATCACATTCATTGTCAGAGGATAGATGTTGATATCCACATAGTTATTTGATAAATACATCTTTGAACAGATGTGTTTTCAGTTGTCGTTTGAAGATTGCCACACTCCCAGCTCCACATGCCAAGTAGATCTTCATTGGGCAATACAAAATAACGCAAATAAATCTGAAAAATGACTGAAACCCTGGCACATGGGTACCCATCTGAGAGTGCTCAGCGAGAGCAATCTAATAAGTACCAACATGACAGGGTTTAGATGGTTTCAAAAATCTTTGCATCCCCATGCTTTGGATGAAAGTAGCCCAAACATTGAAAGGGTTAACCTGGATATCTCATTGGCATGTGTTTGTCCGATCTATGATGCTTATAAAATCACTAGGGAATTAAGATTATAATCAAAATATATCTGAAGGAGTGTTGTAGGTTAAGTTCTGATTAACATATTTCCTTAAAATATTTGAAAAATGTTTTCTTGGTCTGACAGGCTAGATTTTAGCCTATATGTGCATGAATGGAATAACCCATTCATATCTGGAGCAGTAAGGACTAAAACACTTGTCAGGATCAATTTCAATCTAATATTGCTCGGTACGCAACAATTTTATATCTTCAATAAGTTATACTCTTGGGTGCCCACAAATGCCAAATGCCAAAACAGTTTCAGTTTTGTCAAAATGTCTACTTAGTGTGTGTATGTACATTGGTACATACGCCAATTTATACATAAAGGAATGATATATCAAAATTTACTAATCAATCGAAAATCTAAACTCCAGAAGCAAATGAGTGTTGGGATGGATACCTCTAAGAACGAAACAGTTCAGTAGGGTTACGATACCAATGAAACGGTACAGTATTTGAACGATATTGTTAACGAGTGTAGGGATGGATACCTCTAAGCCAAAACAGTACGGTACCAATGAAACGGTACAGTATTTGAACGATATTGTTAACGGTACATTGCATTATTACAGCACAAATTTTGTTGTGATTACTCATATTCAGGATCCTGGACTATCACACAAACCTGCTCAGATTTTTTTCTCTTCCTGCTATCATTCTGTGATACGGTTACGGTACCAATGACATGGTACAGTATTTGAACAATATTGTTGACGGTTCTTTTTTTAATCTTAGAGTTCGCCTCCCCTTAGTAAAGGGGGCTCAGACATGTAAGAAGGAGAGCTTTTTTATATATGCAGACGACACAGATAGCATGAACGGTAATATGAAATGGATATGAAACTCTTCAAAGTCATCTCTCCCAATAATTGGGCGACAGACAATAAAGAGTAAGAAATGAAGTTTTTGGTGGTTGCCCCAGTTTATAGAGGAATCAAACTCCTATTAGCCCGACCTGGGATTGAACACTGGACCCCATGCCTTCCAGCACTCAGGCAGACAATCTTCCCACTGTGCCATTGAGTCTGGTACTGTTAACGGTTCTTGACTGCATTATTACAATGTTAAATTTTGTTGTAATTAGAATCCTGAAAAATCACACAAACCTGCTCAGATTGTTTCCTCTTCCGGCTGTCACTCAGAGATTCTCTGTTATCTCCCGGACGAAAGTAGCCGTAGCATCGGAAGAGTTAATGGTACTCAATTGTATTATTAGTTATTACATTATAAATTTTGTCATGATTAGTCATGTTTAGGATCCTGAACTATCACAACAACCTGCTCTGATTGTTTCCTCATCCTGCTATCATTCGGTGATACGGTTACGGTACCAATGACATGGTACAGTATTTGAACAATATTGTTAACGGTTCTTGATTGCACTATTAGAATATTAAATTTTGTTGTAATTAGAATCCTGAAAAATCACACAAACCTGCTCAGATTGTTTCCTCTTCTGGCTGTCACTCAGAGATTCTCTGTTATCTCCCGGACGAAAGTAGCCGTAGCATCGGAAGAGTTAATGGTACTCAATTGTATTATTAGTAATTACATTATAAATTTTGTCATGATTAGTCATGTTTAGGATCCTGAACTAATCACACTTACCTGCTCCGATTGTTTCCTCTTCCGGCTGTCTCCCGGGCCGGCCTGGTCTTGCTCAGGGACGACGCTGGAGAGCAGCGCGGGCCACAGGAAGAGGGCGGAGAACCTGGCCCGCAGCATCTGGTAATCTTGCGTCCCGCGGACCTTCTCCAGCCATTCCCGCCGCTCAGACTTAGAGCGGTACTTCTCCAGCTTCTCCTCCAGTTTCCTGGTCAGGGACGACATCTGCAGGAAGGATTTGGAATTAAATCACGCATTGCTTAATTTCTGTCGTCCATGATTGGAATTAGTGTCAGGAAAGATTTTCGCAGGGGAAGAATTTGGAATTTAATCCGGCATAACTTTTTTTTTGTCATCCATTTTTTCATATTAAGATCAAAGATATGATGGAATTAGTGTCAGGAAGACATTTACAGGGAAACAAATTGGAACTGAAACTTTTATTTGCCATACATTTTCAATATTAAGATCAAAGATAAGACTGATATTAGTGTCAGGAACCACATTTTCGGGGGAGGAATTTGGAATTAAAATCCAGCATAACTTTTTTTATGTCATCCATTTTTCAATATTAAGACCAAAGATATGATTGGAATGTCAGGAACGACATTTGCTGGGAAAGAAATTAGAATTGAAACCAGCATAACTTTTATTTGCCATACATTTTCAATATTAAGATCAAAGATATGATTGGAATTAGTGTCAGGAATAACATTTACAGGGGAGAAATTTGGAATTAAAATCCAGAACAACTTTTTTTCTTTCATCCATTTTTCAATATTAAGACCACAGATATGATTGGAATTAATGTTTTGATATTTCACTATTGTTTCTGCATAATAAAATCCAAATGAGTACCTGATTGTATACATCAAAGATGAGTTAAGTGACATATTGAATTCTACCAGCAAATTGTTTTATGAAAGTAATTTAGAATCTGTTGACTATCATTTATGAAGTTAATATCAACAACTGATAATTTGTAATTAATGTTAACCCTTATCCTGCTAACCACAACAATTGTTGTGGTGTGCAGCAGTGCTCATAGGTTTCACAGCAGGATAAGGGTTAAGGATTCTTAAGAATTCATTTTGTACTGGCATCTTCTAACATTAAGGGCTTTCTTATGATTTGGCTATAAATGATACTGATTATCCCTGATTTTTTGAATAAAGCAACATGTGTATACGTGGGCAGGTGTTTTACTAAACCATGGTGCCGTCGCAGGGACTTAGTCTGAGTATTTGTTTCACCTATATATAGAGCTGCACTCACCACACACCAACTCGAGTGGCTCGAGCATTGGGGCAGGCGAGCCGAGCTCGAGCTAAAGTCGTCAACTCACAAACTCGTTCATGTTGGGAACATAACCTAACACAGAACGCCTAACACACACTTTCTTATCAATGCCTATCTCTGTGATGTCTTCTTTACAATCATCAATGTATACTGGCAGTGTTGAGCATTATGCCGCAAAATAGAAAGCATTAAGTAAATATAGATAAGCATTCTTCTATACAAGCACATTTCAAAATGAAATAACCATGTAAATCTTAGAAAATCTCTATCAGTAAGCATTCCTTTCTTAACTGGTGGACTGAATAATGCATATTTATTTTTAAAACTGCCCGTCCATGAGCTCATGAGTCAAAATGGTGGTGATCTCATGAGTTGATCTCCCTCCATGAGTGCAGCTCTACCTATATTTAGTCAAACCTCTAAAGCGACCGCTCAAGGGAAATGTCAAAAGTGGTCTCTTCAAGAGGTGGTCTCTCAAGAAGGGGTTGGGGGTCTGAGTGAGGTTATGAAGAAAGAATTTCTAACAATGACCAGGTATTCATGAGGTTGTTATATACATTACGTACTATGTTGAAAAGTGAAAGTGGTCGTTGCAGCCAGTGGTCGTTTAAGAGAAGTGGTTGTTGGCACAAGTTTGACTGTACTTACTGTATCAGAAGGAGCATTGCCATAGACAGCAGCTAGAGTAGACTCCACGGCCTGCACAGTGAAACCTTCTGGCCGACTTTGACTCGAATAAGATGACGATCCTGCCCCCGTTGTAAATTGCACAGAATCCTCATAACTTCCTATTGTCTTTCCTTGTGTCATGTCTTGAGACTGCACAGGGCCTGCTGGCTGTGACTGTTGTGAAGAGGCAGCCTGAGCTACCCCAGGTAAGGGTTTGCCCAGCTGGGTACCTAACACACGTATGATGCTTGGTGAGGGTTTTGGAAGCATTACCGCAGCATGTTTACCGCTGGCCACCTGGTGGATAACCTTGTAATTAACAGGTGTACCGTCAGGTTTCTGGAAGACAATCTTGGTGTTGGGGAGGAGTTTAAGGGTGGTGGGCTGTCCTGGGAATGGGAGTAGGAGGGGCATAGCTGACGAGAATGATGCAGGGGGTTGGCCACTAGGTGGCGCCAGTTGACTACCAGGTAATCTTGCATTGTTTTTGGTACCGTTCTGGGCTGACAAATTTACAGAACTCACAGGAGTTTTTGCCACAGTTCCCTTGGCAATGGGGGTAATCACATTTCCCTCAGAGGTAAAAGTTTTTGAAATTCCTACGGCATCAGAGGTACTAACATTCGTCTCTGAGGTAGGAGTGTTAGCGGTTACCATGGCAACAGGTGTGCTTGGTTTAGTCACCATGGAAACAGGTTTTTTTGCCTTTCCACCCAGCAACTGTCGTGCAATCGCAGGAGAAACTATAGAACTAATAACACTTGATGAGGTAAAGCTGCTGAGAGCAGTCAGTGGTATGAGTGGAGCATTATTGAAACTGGATTTGTTCGATGCTGAGATATTCTCTGTTGTGAGGGTACCTTCTTTCATGGCAGGAACATTTTCTCTAATGGATGGAAGAACTGCTGCTCCCTCCTGAACCAACCTATCTAATCTTCTAATTAAAACACCAGGTGGCGTTGCGATCATTTTGTCGATAACGGGCATGGTCGATTGTTGATTTACCCTGACAGGTGGCGTACCTGGTATTCTGTCAATAATTGGCATGGTGGGATCAATTGAGCGAGTGTCCGTAACTGGGAACCCTGCCAGTAACGCAGGTTGTCCGGGTTCCGTTATAGATGGCGCCACTAGTATTTTGTCCAGAATGGGCATGTTGTTGACGATTGAGTTACTACAGGTAACTGAGGGTCCAGACAGCGATCCAGGTTCATGTCCAGTGGCAGGTGGTGGTCTGGTGATAGATGGCGCCACTGTGATGTTACTACTGAGTGTACCTGGTTGCACTATATGACCAACAGGTGATGCTTCAGCTGCTTTCTTATTACTAGCGGTGAACGACTGTACTATGGCGCTACACACAGGAGCTGGACCAGACAGGCGTCCTGCTCTTGATGCTGGTGTTTCTGGACGCAGGAGGGATCTCCCTGAAGCCCCCACTGTGCTCAGAATACTCGTCCCTGACTTAGAGACACCCACTGGCAGGCGAGCTAACTGGTCAACAGATCTTACCACAGGCGGTGGCAAATGCAGAAGTGATCTTGCTATAGATTCCCCTGACGCAGGTGGCGCCACTGGAACTCGATCGTTACACGACGTAGTGTTCTTTAGTAAGGAACTATTAGAAGTTCCTGGTAGTAATGCAGAGGCTGGTGCCGATGACCTAGGTGGCGCCACTAATAATGACCTCATAGTTGATGCAGTTGTCTGTGCTGAGCAGCTGTTAGAAGCTGCAGGATGTATTACAGAGGCTGGTGCCGATGATATAGGTGGCGCCACTAATAACGTCCTCATAGCTGATGCAGTAGTCTGTACTGGGCCGCTATTAGATGCTGCAGGCTGTATTACAGAGGCTGGTACCGATGACCTAGGTGGCGCCACTAATAATGACCTCATAGCTGATGCAGGTGTCTGTACTGGGCCGCTGTTAGAAGCTGCAGGCTGTATTACAGAGGCTGGTGCCGATGATCTAGGTGGCGCCACTAAAAATGACCTCATAGCTGATGCAGGTGTCTGTACTGAGCAGCTATTAGAAGCTGCAGGATGTATTACAGAAGCTGGTGCCGATGACCTAGGTGGCGCCACTAACAATGACCTCATAGCTGATGTAGTTGTCTGTACTGGGCAGCTGTTAGAAGCTGCAGGCTGTATTACAGAGGCTGGTGCCGATGACATAGCGGTAGGTGGCGCCACTAATAATGACCTCATAGTCGATGCAGTTGTCTGTACTGAGCAGCTGTTAGAAGCTGCAGGCTGTATTACAGAGGCCGGTGCCAATTCCACAGCCCTATTTGGAGCTACTGATAATCTTTGAACACCCTGCAAGGAATCTGAATGTTCAAGAGGTCTCATAGATGACAGCGGCGCACGCAGGAATCCTGATATCATCGGGTTTTCTGCAGAAGTGGCTCCACCTACAGAGGAACCTTGTGCATTCGTCAACCCAAAAGCCGATGCTTCCCTCTCAGACCTTGGAGGGAACATTGCCGAACCATGGGAGGGACTTGGCATAGGAAGCGCTTTTGGCATGTCCATAATGGCCTCGTTGAGATTCTTCAGCATCATTCTCTGGTGTAACATATTCTTGAGCTTCTTGCAAGCAGGTGAAGGATTGGAACCCCCAGTAATCTGAGAACCATCATTGACAGTGCTGGATTTCTTACTAGCAGAAATGTCATGGGTTACAGCCTTCTGCAGATTTGTCCGTTGTAAATGATGATAGCATTCCTGCTGATTTTTTCTTTGCATATCGTAATTATGACCCTGCCAATTTGTCTGCTGCATATTGTTATCGCGTTCCTGCCGATTTGACTGTTGCATATTGTAATCGCGTTCCTGCCGATTTGTCTGTTGCATATCGTTATCGCGTTCCTGACAATTTGTCTGTTGCATATCGCCATTGGGTTCCTGCCGATTTGCTGGTTGCATATCGTAAGCGTCTTCCTGTTGATTCGTCGGTTGCATGTCCTGGTCATAATACTGTATACGACTATGACTATGTTCGGCTACGACCATGCATTCCATAGCACGGCTCCCATAGCCCTTGCAGAAGCCGCAGAATCTCTGACCCCTGCGGTCAAGCACCTGCTTGACGTTATTCTGTCCACTGAGCTTGACCAGCCCACGCCGCGTCAACAGGAGATCCTTGAAGCCCTGCAGGGTGACCAGTGTGGGCGGCAACGGGTCAATCTCGTAATAATCCTTCTCCCGAACAAGCTTGTTCTCATAGGCACTGCGTTCTGATTGGCTGTCTCCAGGCGATGGTAGGTACCGTAATGCTCCCTTAAATGTGGAAACATCCTCGTTAATTTCATCGGAGGAGGACCCTCCATCCTGCCTGCTTTTCCGTTGAGCTTGATCACCTTGAAATAAACAAAGGAGAAAATTAACCCTTTACCAGCTGAACTGCTGGTTGGAACCAGAGACTTCAACTTCAACTTTAATCTATGTCTCTCTTGGAACCAACCCTGCCCAACTGTATCACTGTTGCCCCTGGCTCTAGGCTAGTTAGCAGTCAGAAAAGCTCCAGACAATTAAGGACCCTGGTTTAAGCCTATTTATGCTTATATTTCTGGGTTTGTACTTGGAATTTCTGCTATTGAAACATTTTTCTCTTTTTGATCTTAATCATGATTACCCAGTTGCTCATGCGGGAGCAAACCATAGTAACAGGGGCAAACCACCATCTAAACCTTTCAAACTTGACCTAAGTAGTAGTATAAAAGCTGTAACCAGAGCAGTAGTGAGACAGTCAAATGCCTCAGACCAGGTGGCTATCAGTCCCTGCTGAGAAAGCATTGTATGGATGGATGATATTTTAAATAATAAACTCATGTGAAGAGGATGAATTCATCAGTAGTGGGCAGAGGTTTTATGATTGGATTGATTATTCTTTCAATCATTTCCTTGAAAAATGTTTGGGTCAAAATTTATACAATAAGAACATTTACCCAACAAGGGTTCTTATGTGGGTAAGAGGGTATGTCTGATATGGGATGGAGGTGAAGGAAGTTGTGTGTATGCTATGTACATATATATATATCTATATCTATATCTATCCATCTCTCTCTCTCTCTCTCTCTCTCTCTCTCTCTCTCTCTCTCTCTCTCTCTCTCTCTCTCTCTCTCTCTCTCTCTCTCTCTCTCTCTCTATATATATATATATATATATGTATATATATATATATACATATACATACATACAAATGATATATATTTTAAGTTCCTACCATTTCGCTGCCTTCCATCTTTGTCTAGTACCTCTGCTTGTACCTTTGCAGTGTTGAGTCGAAGTGCCTAAAAAGAATGAAAACATTATGAGA
>OZ012688.1:35037622-35060876 GCA_963942565.1 Maea johnstoni | reverse complement strand
TACAGTCAGCGCACTTCTGCCACCGTACAACCAACAAATTTCGTGCAGTTGTAACCCCACTGTGGAAGCTGAAGTTTGATATCGGTAGTACCATCTATCGCCGGGTGGTCATACCAAACCGGCCGCGCTCGAGATTGAGAAATCAGCATCAAAAGCACCTTTTTGTAAATCATTTTGAAATGTGTTTACGCCTAAGAACCATCTAGATACACTCGTCCACCAAACCTGCCAACTCAGAATTAGGCAAACAGGACCCGCGGCCAACGGAGATCATTGCGTTGCAAAGGATTGGGCCTCCTCTCTTATAATATACTAGAAAAGTACCCGTCCTGCGGACGGAAAACCATGAAATTTCTTATAATGGCAAACATATCAGAGCGCCTCTCTATCTCTCTCTGTTTTGCCCCCTCTCTCTGCGCCCTCCTCTCTTTCTCTCTCTACCCCCTCTCCCTCTCTTTTGCACCCCTCTCTCTGCCCCTCTCTCCCTCTTTTGCCCCCTCTCTCTGCCTGACTATCTCTCTTTTGCCCTCTCTCTTTCTCTCTCTCTGCCCTCTCTCTCTCTCTCCCCTCTCTCTCTCTCTCTCTCTCTCTCTCTCTCTCTCTCTCTCTCTCTCTCTCTCTCTCTGCCCTCTTTTTTCTCTTCTCTCTACCAACTGGCTTGATATTTATAGTCTCAGATGCGACCTCCCGGGGGTGGTACAGTTGGCCTTTGTGCAAGTGGTCAGCTGTACGGCTTTAACGATCAGCATCAAAAGCACATTTTTGTCTATTTTTTTTATAATTTCTTTACGATAACAACCATGTAGACACACTCGTTAACCAAACGACCAACTTAGAATTAGAGAAACAGGTGTTGCAACGGAGGTTACCCAGATATTCCTGCGACAACACACTTAAGGCTACCTACCATATGTTTCAATAATTCAAGAGATTGGCTAACTGATATGCTATTGATATATAAGATATCGATGTTGTTGTAATGTTGCTGTCATGAAAGATGGGGGACGGTGTCCGTTTATCATATCACTCATGACTAATTCTAATCATTTCTACTCAAAACTATTTTCGTTTCGTAATATCCATATTTCAAAATTAAAGTATGACATAGCGTATGTCATATATATATATATATATATATATATATATATATATATATATATATATATATATATATATATATATATATATATATATATATATATATATATCTCATTCTACCCACAAATTGTTTTCGAATGATCCTTTTATGTAGATATCCCCCCCCTCCAATAAAAAAATCGCGCTGCTATGTTAAGATTGTTAAGGAAAAATTATTCCAATAATTGTTGAAGGAAGAAATATTCCAATAGACTGTTTTGATACATGTACGCACTCCATGCATGCCCAAAGTGCGGTATGGCATGGGGTACTTCTATGTATTTAGACATTAAGTTCCATCAGTATGTAACTTATGTACTGGCTGGCTGTCTGGAAAATATTTTTTGGAACTTCAGAAAATCAGGATTTTTCGTACGCTCAAATTGTTATCCATGTGCCACCGTAGTTCGCTGAATTTTCTGTTGTGTCAATACTCTCTGTCTCAAGCGCACTACCTTTGTTTGTGCATTACCCCCAAGGGATGTGTTCATACGCTCTAAGCGCCCATGCGGGCATTGTCCAGGGTCTCTATGCTGCCTAAACCCTTTCGGTATATGCCTTGAGTTTCTTTTGAACATCCGGGCAGGCCACTCTACTACTGTGTGCGTACTTCAGCAACCCGTACAACCAACAAAGTCCATGCAGTTCAACCCCCACCTGTGGAAGCAGAGGTTTGGTATCGGTAGTACCATCTAACGCCCGGGTGGTCATACCAAACCCGGCCCTCAAGTGAGGATGAGAAATCAGCATCAAAAGCATATTTTTGCTAATCTTTCTGAAATTAGTTTACGTTAAGAACCATCTAGATACACTCGTCCAGCAAACTGCCAACTCAGAATTAGGCAAACAGGCGCGGCAACGGAGATCATGCGTTGCAAAGGATTGGGCCTCCTCTCTTATTATATACTAGGAAAAGTACCCGTCCTGCGGACGGAAACTATGAAATGTCTTATACTGACAAACATATGCGAGCACCCAGATATCCCTGACACCACACATTTAGGGTCACCTAATCTATGTATCAATAATTCAAGGAATAACAGATATACCATCAACAAATAAGATCAAGGTTTATTATACCGGCTGTGATAAAGAATATAGGCCAATGTACGTGTTCATGATATCACTGATATATCTTATTATGATAATTTCAACTTAAAACTATTTTGAAAGTGAAAGTATGGCGTAACGTATGTCATTTGTACACCCGTTATATTGACAGGACCCGTTACGGGCTCAGAACCCGTTATAACGGGCCTGTAACGGGCTTGTTAAAATGGGCCCGTATAAATAATAAAGATAATGGGACCGTTGTGGGTTTTCAAGCTGTGAAATGTCGTTATATTGAGGGATCGAAAAACGGGCTCGTAACAGGCCCGTTACGGGGCCGTACAGGCCCGTCAACTTTTACATCTATCTGTCTGTCTGTCTGTCCTACCGTCCCCCTCTCTTTTTCTCTCTCTCTCTCTCTCTCTCTCCTCTCTCTCTCTCTCTCTCTCTCTCTCTCTCTCTCTCTTTGTATCTCTCTCTCTCTCTCTCCCTCTCTCTTGTTGTATCTCTCTCTCTGTATTTCTCTCCCCTCCCCCTCTCTCTTGCTCATTGTATCTCTCTCGTTGTATCCCTCTCTCTCTCATTATCTCCCCCGCTCTCTCTCTCATGTTGTATCTCTCTCCCTTCTCTCTCTCCCCCTTCTCTCTCTCCCCCCCTCTCTCTCGTTGTATCTGTCTCTCCGCCTCTCTCTCTCTCTCTCTCTCTCTCTCTCTCTCTCTTTTTGTTGTAATCTCTCTCTCTGTATTTCTCTCCCTACCCCTCTCTCTTGCTCGTTGTATCTCTCTCGTTGTATCTCTCTCTCTCTCTCTCGCTGTATCTCTTCTCCCCCTTTCTCTCGCTTGTTATATCTCTCTCCCCCCTTTCTCTCGCTCGTTGTATCTCTCTCTGTATCACTCTTCCGCCTTTTTGTATCTCCCTCCCCTCTCTCTGTCTTGTTGTATCTCTCTCTGTATATCTCCTCCTCCCCCGCTCTCTCTATCTCTCGTTGTATCTCTCTCCCTCCACCCCCCCTCTCTCTGTATCTCTCTCCATACCCTCTCTCTCTCTCCCCCCTATCTCTCGTCACCACCTGAAATAAGTAACTATCTTATCACACACGTTCCTTAGTCTTTCAACAGTATATGCACTGAGCGCTTGCTAGACATTGCTACTTGTTTTCGGTCTATCGAGTTTGCTATTTTTTATTGAAATACCTACATAAAAAGGGGTTTATAACTTTTTAACAGCTGCAATTAGAATTTTTATATCAAACTGACCTTTCATTTTCTTTAAACTGAAACAGTGCAATGGTTGATACAAAATACATAGTTTTTAAACTACATGTAAACCCAACACATATAGAGACGATATCACCACCTCATTATATCACCATCTTCAATGAAATCCAAGTTATCCATCTATCCCCGAATATCCTGTTTTTTCTCTTATGAATTCTCCTAAGATTCTCCTCTTCTTTATCAATGGCGAAGAGAACAGTCGAAGTTAAACTGCCGTCTGCATGCCCTAGACGTCATTCAAATTCAAACCCTGTCCTGTTTGTTCCACTTAAGTCTTATGTTCTTGTTGTGTCGGGGCTCGACCCCCTCACAAATAAAACCGCAGGCTTAGACATGCACCACCTGCTGTTTTTTGTTTAATACTTATGCTTCTAGACCTTGTATTCTGCTTGCGTCGTCATCGCAAGTAGAACATAAGGGTTTTCTACTGTGGGACCCTGCACTGCACTGCGGCATATCAGTGGGTTTTGTGGTTAGGGCCACATTGTTCTCAGCTATTTTGGGGTGGCTAGCCCCTAACCTACATTTCAACCTGTTGCTCTCCTCACCGGACCCCCTAGAGAGATGTACAGTTCTAAAAATCATCTCAAAAGCACCTTTTTGCTAAACTTTTTGAAATCTGTTTACGTTAAGAACCATCTAGACACACTTGTCCACCAAACTGCCAACTCAGAATTAGGCAAACAGGCGCGGCAACGGAGATCATGCCGTTGCAAAGGATTGGGCATCCTCTCTTATAATATACTAGAAAAGTACCCCGTCCTGCGGACGGAAACCGTGAAATATCTTATAACGACATACATATCAGAGCACCCAGATATCTCTGACACCACACATTTAGGGTCACCTAACCTATGTATCAATAATTCAAGAAGAACAGATATACCATCGACAAATAAGATCAAGGTTTATCATACCGGCTGTAATAAGAATATAGTGCTGTGTATGTTCATGATATCACTGATATATCTAATTATAATCATTTCCACTCAAAACTATTTTCAAAGTGAAAGTATGGCGTAACATATGTCATTTGTACATCTATCTGTCTGTCTGTCCGAATGTCCCTCTCCCCCCCCCCCCCTCTCTCTCTCTCTCTCTCTCTCTCTCTCTCTCTCTCTCTCTCTCTCTCTCTTTCTCTGTATCTCTCCCTGCCCCCCGTATCTCTCTCGCTGTATGTCTCTCTCATTGTATCTCTCTCCCCCCTCTCTCGCTCGTATCTCTCTCTCGTTGTATCTCTCTCTCTGTATCGATCTCCCTGCCCCTCACTCTCGCTTGTATCTCTCTCATTGTATCTCTCTCTCTCGCTCTCATTGTATCTTCTGTATCTCTCTCCCTCCCCCGCTCTCTCTTTGTATCTCTCTCTCCCTCCCTTCTGTCTCGTTCTCTATCTCGCTCTCTGTCTCTCCCTCCCCTCTCTCTCGTTCTCTGTATCGCTGTCTGTCTCTCTGTCTCTCCCTCGTCACACCTGAACACACGTTCCTTAGTCCTACAGTACATGCACTGAGCGCTTGCTATTTTGAGTCTCAGGTGCCACCTCCCGGACTGGCACACATCGTCTTTACAGCAGAAGGGCTGAGAGATGGTTACAAAGTATCATCTATTTCACATTGATACTTGTTTCCGATCTATCGAGTTTGCTATTTTCTATTGAAATACCTACATAAAAAGTTTTTTTTAACTTTTTAACAGCTGCAATTTAAAATGTTTATATCAAACTGACCTTTCATTTTCTTTAAACTGAGAAAGTGCAATGGTTAATACAAAATACTGTTTTAAATTACATGTAAACCCACCATATATTGAGGCAATATCACCTTATCATTTCACCATCTTCAATGAAATCCAAGTTATCCATCTATCCCCGAATATCCTGTTTTTATCTCATTCTCCTAAGATTCTCCTCTTCCTTATCAATGGCGAAGAGAACAGTCAAAGTTAAACTGCCGTCTGTATGCCCTAGACGTCATTCAAACCCTGTCCTGTTTGTTCCACTTAAGCCTTATGTTCTCGTTGCGTCGGGCTCGACCCCCTCGCAAATAAAACCGCAGGCACACCAGTGGGTGTTGTGGTTAGGGCCTCATTGTTCGCAGCTATTTTGGGGTGGCTTGCCTATTAACTTGGTTTCAACCTGATCAGGTGCACATGTTCTCCTCAACGGACCTCCCGGGGAGATATGCAGTTCTAAAAATCATCATCAAGAGCACATTTTTGTTTAACTTTTTGAAATTTGTTTACGTTAAAAACCATATGTCACACTCGGATATCCGTAAGACCACACATTGAATGCCACCTAACCCTAACCTATGTATCAATAATTCAAGAAACTTGGCATATAGATATACCATTTCATAAATAAGATCATGGGTTATTAAACCGGCTGTAATAAAAGATGGGACATTTATGATTTCACTGATATATATAATCTTAATCATTTCTACTCAAAACTATTTTCAAAGTTAGAGTATGGCGTAATATATCATTTCTCTCTCTCTCTCTCTCTCTCTCTGTATACATATATATATATATATATATATATATATATATATATATATATATATATATATATATATATACATATATATATATATATATACATATATATATATATATATATATATATATATATATACATATATATATATATATATATATATATATATATATATATATATATATATATATATATATATATATATATATATATATATATATATATATATATGTATATATGAATAGATACTTGTATTTGATCCATCTATTTTTATATAAATGTTTATCGAAGTTGCTATATAAAAAGGGTTTATAACATTTTAGTGGCTGTATTTAAGAACTTTTTTCAAACGGACCTTTCATTTTCCGAAAAGTGTGGTAACGGCTTGAGGTAGTTCTAAGTTTATAAAGACATTAAATTTCGTCACAATTTTCAAGTTCTTTTCATAATGATCATTTTCAAATGGTTACTATTTGAGCCCGCGTAGCCTATATACTGGTTGTCTGAAAAACATTTTTTGAACTATAGAAAAGTCCAGATTTTTCTTAAGCTCAAATATGCATGTTACTCATGCGCCACCGTAGTATGCTGCACTGTCTGGGTTTGTTCGACGAATCTCCGTCGAAGCACTCTGCCCTTGTTTGTGTTTTGCCCCATGGGATTTGTCCCTAAGCACCCATGCAGGCAATGTCCAGGGTCTCCATGGCGCCTCAACCCGTTCTGTACATGCTCTTGATTTAATCACCCGGGTAGGCTTAACGCTACTACAGTCAGCGCACTTCTGCCACCGTACAACGAACAAAGTTCGTGCAGTGTAACCCCACTGTGGAAGCAGAAGTTTGATATCGGTAGTACCAATTACGCCGGGTGGTCATACCAAACCAGGCCGCGCTCGAGATTGAGAAATCAGCATCAAAAGCACCTTTTTGTAAATCATTTTGAAATCTATTTACGCTAAGAACCATCTAGATACACTCGTCCACCAAACTGCCAACTCAGAATTAGGCAAACAGGCGCGGCAACGGAGATCATGCGTTTCAAAGGATTGGGCCTCCTCTCTTATAATATATATATATATATATATATATATATATATATATATATATATATATATATATATATATATATATATATATATATATATATATATATATATATATATATGTATATATATGTATATATATGTATATATATGTATATATATATATATATATATATATATATATATATATATATATATATATATATATATATACATACGCACGTGTGTGTGTGTGTGTCTGACATATGTGAGCACATTCTTGGTGATTCATTTTTCGTCCTTAGAAGATGGGGCTGTGTGGCATAAAATAAGACTGACCATTCTGCCCTACAGCTGTGCTATCTTTACGCGGAAAACCTCCCGTTTAGTTCCTGACCTGGGAGGCCTGCTTAAAGTTCACGCGCATTAGTGATCACCCTTGCCGACCATGGTCATCCACATGCGCAGTGTTTGGACCAATTGAAGAATGGGTCGCCTGTTGCCTCTGTTTTGATAATTAACCCATAGGCTCCGGAACTCGAGAGCTAGATGGTTCAATCAAGCAAACATTTCAATATGTACACTATGGTTAACCCATTAGCATCTGGAGTGATCACGTGATCTGGCAACATGGACTATAACTCATAAACTGGATTGATATTCAAAATATATTAGAAGAGCGATTGTTAAACCCCAAAGGAGCAACGTATCTCTTAAAATATTGCTTTTTCTGGCGATTTCTTTTCGATTTTTACAGATCATGTATGATTTCCATATGTGAATGGTTTATTTCATCTATGGGAGAGTCTCATAAATCTGTTAATGGGCTGCGGCATGCCTTTTGCTTTTCCGACACAGGAAGGAAGGATTGAGGTTTACGTCGCTTCATATCGCGACGAGACAGAACCCCGGAACCGTGGAAAAATACCCCTCTTTTCACAAATAGCTCCAAGGGATCTTTCAGTAGCAGAAGGACAATATCTGCCCTCCACAACACCGCACATTTATATAGCTCTCAGGCCAACTCGCTTGAGGATCCAGCGTAGAATCGAACCTGCTTACACTTGGTAGCCAGGCATTGTAACTGACCACGGATATCCCTGCTTCTACGACACAAGGGGAAAAATATGACATTCCCTACTTATTTTTCACTGTATTTTGTTTCTCAGATGAATCACGTTAGCGCACTGTCTCAAGAGAAATGCCTCAATGTATTCTTCCAAGCATACTTCATTTCAATGTACCATGTATTATATAAATATATGACGACATTTAGTAAGGTTTGAATATATGATATCTGAATGAATTATTTGAAATATTGTGCATATGAACACAAACTGATCCACAACATTTCTAGTGACTTATAGGATTACTTTGTGAATATAGGGGTCATTTTGAAATTTTTACATACATATATGTAAAAGCCTTAGCACTTTCCCTCATAATGAGACCATCTGTATATTAAATTTTGAAAAATGCAGCTTTGAACCGTTCTAGACAAAACATATTTTAAAAGAAATTGTTATATGATTGTAAACGGGGCAAGTATTCAAATAAGGTCACCGAAGGTCCCCAGTCCATGAATGTGGATAGTAGCTTCGTTTAAACACACTGTGCATGTTTTTGCAAAGTTTACCCTCATATCTTAAACCCTGTTGGGGGATAATACTCTGTTATTTAAATCTATTCCTCATCCAAAGGCAATATTCACTTTGTATATGCTAATAGCCAAATAAAAGCAGGGTAAATGGAACAGAGCTTAAAAGGTAACTCCATGAGCTACCTTAAATCAATAGAGGTATATATTTCATCTCTAAATTAGTTGCTGTCTTTATCCGATGCGAAACTGGTTCGATTCCGACCAGGGGTTGACAGTCACTAGATCTAGAGTTAGGATAGGTGACTTCCCTGACTACATCGGTATTTTAAGCCTCTAACAACATTCGATCATCTTTCCTCAATACCACAGAAAGAGCAACGATAGACGAAATCCCGCAACAAAACAGAGATTTTGAATATCCCAAGAAATAGTGAAAAGAATTATAAATCCAGACGACAATAGTTCAGAGGATCTCCTAGGTATAAACCCTTGTGCTGCTGGTGGCTAATTTGACCAATACAACATGATACAAAAAAACTGAAATGATGACTGAAACCCTGACAAATGGGTATTCATCAGAGAATTCGGCGATAGCTATCCAATGAATACCAACATGACAGGGTTTGGATGGTTTTCAAAAGTCTTTGTGTCCTTGTGCTATGGAAGGAAGTAGCCTCGGCATTGGAAGGGTTAAAGGGTTAACTAATGACGTGGTAACTCATTCCGGTAGAGCAGGATGTCGCTTTAACTCGTTCCTGCTCAAAGTACCCTTTGAAAAGGTTCGTCTGCTGCTAAGATACTAGGACTATCATTGACATCCATTTTTTTTTCGATTCGATCATTGACATTTTATTTTTCGATTCCGATTATTTCGATTCGATTTTGAAGAACTGCAGTAATAGAATATTTTCACATGTTCCACACTATTTTTGTGGCTAGGATCCTAAGATTCCCACGATGCAAAGACAATGAAGGTTTTCTCAACACTTTTTGATTGAATACTTGAGTTTCTCTTCAAAAGTCTTAATGGCGTTGGCTAAAAATGGAGTAAAAGGCTGTAAAAATGTGTTTCGATTAATTGACATATCAATTGACATACTAGTAATACTTTTTTCGATTAATTGGAAAAATTATTTCGATCGATCGATACTTGTCATATCAATGACAGTCCTATAAGATACTTCTGAAAATGACTCGTGAATGAAGCATACATTCGCGAAATATTCGAAGAAAGAGTTGTAAGTTGGCCTCGATTGAAGGTTTGCCTTCACCTACTAGTATTTTTAAAAAGAGATGCTTTTCTAGGAGAGATATCATCAAAAGAAGTCTACGGGTAAATTGGTCAATACATTTATACTCGCAGCAGCCAAAAGCAGCAAGACAGATTCGATGAAATCTTTCAGCGGAAGTTGGGAAAAATGATTAAAGGAGAAATGTTAATGAGAACATAATCAACAACTCTTTTTTGTTAAATCATTCTTAATTTTAAAGTCATTGTCAGCTGACATATGAAAGATCCAGAAAGACCCAATTCAAGAGGTGAAATCTTGGATTGAGGGTATAGTATTGATATTTTGATAGGACACCTAACAACGTAACCTAACAACGCAGCGTGTTATTCCGATTTCTTCGACTAGTAGTTCGTTGCATAACACGGCTGTTAGCAACGTAAAGAGCGCGTGGACACTCACGAAGCCAAGGACACAGCATCTTACTGGCAGATAATCATAATGGAACGTTTTTAAGTGTGAAAAAGACGAATTGAGAGGTTGTTGGTGTGGTCACGTGGTCACTCTCTCTCCCCATATTTTGCTAACCAGTAAATGCCTGTGTTGAGCAGGCGCTGTAAATGAAGCTGGAATAGAGAGCAAGCTCGCAAAATAAGTAAAAGATTGGCGCAAAAAAGTCTAGACGAGTTTCAAAAGCAACTCTTAATCATTAATGGGTAAATAAACCCTTGTGCCTCACTGGGTTCATCCTGGTCCTCCAGTCGACTAGGCTCCTAGTCCTAAAAAGTTCCCTCCTGTGTTGACCAAGCTGTGTGGCATAGTACCAGATCTGACAGATAGATGGCACCATATAGTCCTCCTATCTCTTGCCATACTCAAAATGAGTCCTCTACTCACCTGGTGAGATAAATGTGAACTAATTTGGCCACCCTGGCCACCTTGACCATTTGATGTCAATCTACTTCTGGTAGCAGAAACACTTGACAAAAAAGTACATGTGGCAGCCTAGAAATCTAGACTACTCCTCTAGGAACCACGGCCATCCCAAACAACTGCACTTTTTGATGACTAATAACAAACCCCAGCCCCTCAGGGCTGCCACGGGGTGCAGGACACCCCTGCCGTGCCCCAAGAGGACTAGTCACAAGCGGGTTTATCACATGATGATGCCTGCCTCCTCCGCCAGGGAGAGTAGTGTAGACTTGCTACAAGTCTGTGATATCTGGCTCTCTCACTGATCTAACCTGAGTTGATTTCACTCCAGGTTTAGTTCTGAATAAATCCTCTAAGGGGACACACTTGAGTTGTAGTCTGTATCGATATCACATGTGTTATCAATTACCACTCATGAAAACAGTGCTGCCATCTATAGTTTGAGAGAGACATCAAACCCACTTAGTAAATATAGTGGTGGGGGCATTTGTACCCAACACAGCCCGAGAACCAGGCTAAGAGTAGTGCTGCTCGGCGGGCGAGAGGAGGAGCAGCCACAGTCTGCCTGGGACGACGAGCCGCACCAGTCATCATCATGGCAACCTCCTCCTCAGTGGGAATAACAACCGTACTTTCTACGCTGCTACTTCTGACGGGATTGCTGTCAGGTAGGTACTTTTTTCTCCTAAAATAGGGGTGAAATTGTTCATCATTAGGTGCGCTATGGATATGTGATCTGAGTGTGCGCTATGGGTATTTACGAGAAAGTTTACACATTCATGAAGGGTAGCTAAATTTACTGTTTCTACTACTACTACTACTACTACTACTACTACTGCTTCTGCTGCTGCTGCATTCTCTGCTTTTTTCCTTTTTCTTCATCTGGACTACGAAAAGGTTTACACATTCACGAAGGGTAGCTTAATTTACTGCTCCTACTACTGCATTTCTGTTTTTTTAATTTTCTTCGCCTGGACTTGTTCTTCTTCTTCTTCTTCTTCTGCCACTACAAGTACTTCTGGTCCCGGTGCTGATGTTGGTGTTGCATTTACTGCTTCTGTTTCCCTTTCTTCTTCCTCTTCTTCTTCTTCCTCTTCTACTACTACTACTACTACTACTACTACTACTACTACTACTACTACTACTACTACTACTACTACTGCTACTACTGCTACTACTGCTACTACTACTACTACTACTACTACTACTACTACTACTACTACTGCTGTGCGGCCAGTGTGCTGTCTGACTTGCATGGCTTTCAGGGGGTTGAGTTACCCTGTGTAGCAGCGATTTTCTACCGCAATGGTTCCAGATTGTGAAAGCTGCCGCCACATGGGGTAGCAAATGGTTTTAATCGAGTTTCACACACAAACCATACACATTTGTGAGCACCCTTTCCCTTAGACTACATCTAGAAAAGCACTCCACCTTTAGAAAGGGACTCAAGATTCTTCAGACTAACGATCAGAAGTCTTGTAAAAGCTGGTGGTGTTTGACTACTGATAACGCTAAAAATCCACAGATTCCAAGGCAATCGTTTGGTCATATTCTACACATGGCTTATGAGAATTTCATGGCTGAACTGGAAAGGTCAAGTATACGTTTGACCACTATAATTGGAGCGTGTTAATGGGGATTTCCTTAGGCACTTCAACCCCATCCACCCCATACAGCGACAATTAAGGCTCTGGCTTAATAATTAATTAATCTCTTCCTTATATACAGAGACTTCTTTTGGAATATTAATAAACGTAAATTATTAAACAAACCCCCCCAAACATTTTAATTTCTTTGCCTTTTTTGGTTAATGCCCAGACTTAGAAAATGCAGACGACCTTTTTTAACGGGTTAACCCGCTCATGCCTCTCATGCAAATGGTTATGTGATTGCTTTAACCTAAGAGCGCCGAAATGGCTGCCAAGGTTGCATGCTCCCCAGGGAGTTGAAATGGTTCAACGAGTGAACAGGCCTGCTTGAGAATAAATGTATAGAGTCGTGTGAACATTGATAAAAATGGAACAAGACTATAAACCTAACTTTATTTAATTTGTATGTTATGTCTGATGAGGTCGGAACTATCCTGACTACTAGTATCTTGCTGATATCTCTCTTAAAAGAGTCACACTGGGGATATTTGTAGAGGTCTTTATTTATGCTCAACTTAACTTCTAAATTGTTTTCTAAAGTATCCTAGATACGTCCCTTGTCAAGGAGAACTTCAGACGTGAATTGGTTAACCCATTCACATCCAAATGACCCATATCGTCTGACAATTGTGGAGACAACTCAAAATATCAAATAGTATTTGTAAAAGAAATGATGACGAATTATTTATCCAAACGGCAACAATACATTTCAATCAAATATGTATCTAGATATTGCTTTGTAATAAGAATATCTCCGTATACAGGCAATTCTACTTAATCCGGACATGTGTAATCCGGATTTTCGTCTAAACCGGACAGATTGGAAGGTCCCAGTCCCGTCCTATACATATAAGTCCTATATGCATAATCCGGATTTTGCCTAATCCGGACAGAAATTTAGGGTCCACATCAGTCCGGATTAAGCAGAGTTGTCTGTATACTAGACAGTGTGCACGCCGTAGATTGTGAATGGGATGACGGAAACTTTTAAAAGTGACCCTAAGGTCGAACTCATTTCGCTTTAGTGTTACTTCGCAGGACACCAGATGGACCGAATGCATTTGGCAGACAGCCGGCATCATAACTGATAGACGGGGTGTGCTTGCATCTTGAAAAGACTGCCATATGTTTTTCGCATCTGCATATTTATCAAACAGTCTGGTCAATTTAAGGAAAGCTGGTGAAAATAAAACGAAACGATTGACTTCGCTACTTGCAGCTGGTCTGATCGAGTTAGCTGGCGTGAGATTTTAACCCACTAATCCATGTGGCACCCAAACATTCTGATTATTTTGGGGATATCTGATACATAGAACGTGTTGTTTTTAATTCTTAGTATGTGAAATGTTGTTGATAACTTAACCAACAACCACCTTTGAATTATTTCGTGAGTTTATGTTAAATTCCAAAGTTATTTCCGAAAGTATGATAGATCCAGACGAGACTTGATCGAGATTTATAGGCGTGATTGGGTTTAAGAGTTCATATCTGGCATCGATTAAGCCTCACAACCACGAGGCTGATATAGTACACTGTTCTTCCTAGCACTACATACGATGACCCCGGGAAATGGCAAGAGTGAGATTGACCATTTCTGGACATCGGGACTTACCTAAGCCAACAGACATTTAGGAAGCTTTTGTGAGAAATGTTCAAGCATGCACGACTTAAGCAGTATGACACGCATATGTTTATAATTCATAACATATATATTGATTTTCGAGGTGGGATACTCGTCGAATTTTGATGTACAAAATCAAATTGGGTTGTGTGCCCATACCCAAACGTAAGGGAGTAGTTTATAGAACACGCACACATACACACACATATACATAAACACATGCATACATACATACATACATACATACATACATACATACATACATACATACATACATGTATGTATGTATGGAGAGAGAGAGAGAGAGAGAGAGAGAGATTATGTATTCATTTATCACTCACATACTGTACATCACGTTTCTAAACGCTTTCATAGTTTTACGTGCTGTAACAATGTTTACACTAAGCATATGACGCCCCCCCCCCCCCCCTCTGGAGATATTCCTTTGGCTCGAATGTCGGATAGAAGTCTGCTCCAAAGCAGAATATAATAAGAAAATGTGCGTACGGTCTTTCCCTATGCCTCAGGTAAACCACATGTATTTGCGTTATATCACACCACGCCCGCATTAACCCATCCAAACCCTGTCATGTCGGTATTTATTGAATATCTCTCGTTGAGTTCCTTCAGATGAATACCCATTTGCCATGGTTTCAGTCATTTCTCAGCTTTTTGTCATCATTTCTTGTTGATCAAATTAGCAACCAGCAGTGAACGGGTTAAACATCTCATCTCTTCTCATGTAAGATAAGTTTCCCCTGATTCTGCCTAGACTGTGGCCCCCTGTAGATAAACCAGGAATGCTGACACCTGTACAACAGAAGGTTGCACTGTTATATACACACAGAGGTATGGAGCCAATTATCAGACTCACTTCTCTCTAGGATCTCTGCAGAAGTTATAAGAAGAAACTCAGCTTTTGCAGCTTAAAAACGACGCAACTTAATTACGGTTATAATGACGAAACCCAGTCATGAAGTAGGTAATAATGATCCAGAAAGTGTTAAAATGTGAGGAATTTTCAAATAATAGCATTCGGATAGAATAGTTAGATTCGTGACGTCATTCTGCCTCCCACGACCATATTGTTTTTCCACTCATTACCTATCCCGGGATGAGTGCATCAGAATATACTAGAGTTGAGACAGAAATAACTGAATGTGGTTAACGTATACTAAATGCTTTACCTTAATCTTTACATTACATGATTAATGTATTTCTTAAAAAAAAACACAATATACAGTCACAATTTATCATTAACAAGAACTAAGAATAGAAATACTCGTGGATTACGGTTCATTTCTACCTAAAGAGTAAAAAAGAAATAGTTTATAGTGAAACGTACAATAGTGAATGCACGAATTTGTATTGAACTGGTGGCGATATCATCAAGAAAGCATAGGGTTGAATTAACTGTTTATAGTACCATGCATTTCGATTATGTCCTTGATCTCTGATGAATTAAACTTCCCCTCTGAGGTCACCATCATAAGTTGAAAACCATTATTTAGACCCAAGTCATTTGCAACTTTCTCACATGCATGGAGACAGACTTGAACCTGGTATCTAAGGTGAGCGGTGGCGAGCCGTTGGGGTGCAACCTCTAGACCACTCGGCTATCGGGACAGCCCCTAGTATGATGACGGGGAAGCGGTGATATGATCGGAAATTCTTATGGTTTGCCACCTGGACGGCTGGATATGTTCTGTCATTATCCAACCACTAAACAAGTTTAGCACACAGCTAGGCGGTTTGGACCAATCAGAAGCCAGCATTGCCGTGCTCTATTTCTCATAAAGTCCAAGTTAAAGAGAGTGGTTTTCCTTAGCACCGCTTTCAAATTATCAGAACGTGAAGACCAGATTTGTTTTAAGATATGTTGAGATTTCAGGGGTGATTTTCATATCCCACATACTGTGGGTGTCAATTTGCATTCCTATTTCTATCTATGATAGGTTTGTAAGTGTTTTTATCACCAGGGGGAATCGGCTGGTTATATCATCTTCCGCAGTGTATCTACAGCAATTAGCAATGCGCATTGACTGCATCCCTAACTCGGAGTGGCTTTAACCCTTCCAATGCTGAGGCTACTTTCGTCCACAACACACGGACGGAGAGATATTTGAAACCCCCTTACATGTCGGTATTCATTGGAATATTCTCACTGAATACTAATAGATGAGTACCTACGTTGCAGGGTTTCAGTCATTTTTCATGTTTTTTGCATACTTTTGTACTGGCCAAATTAGCCACCGACGATCAAGACAGTTTATTCCATATTGCCTCAGTCTACCCAGCTGCAAAATGGGTACCTAGCATTAATAAGGCAGTGCTTAGAGCTTAATGTGCGTTATATGCTGCCAACTGCTCTGGAATATCCCTCGGGGGATTGAAATGGTTTCCATGTGTACAGGCCTGCGAGGGGAGGAAGGTCGTGAGAGGACTTCGGTGGATACAGGACTATAGACCGAATACCTTTACAGCAGCATACGGGTTAAGTCTCAGAGAAGTCAGTAAGTCGCTTATCTCTTGTCTTCACCTCTCTCCTCCCACACATACCAGTTGTGTTCAGTCCCCTATCCTAGGGCAGGAGAGAGTGCACAGACAAAAGTTTAAAATGTAATCAAATCCAATGGCATTCTTATGCTCGTGCAATCCCACACCCTTAAGTTCAGTGTTTCGTTCTCGACAGATCATTCGGTTTACTGGGGTGGCTCCTAGTTTCAGTGTAGGCGGTTCGTTCAGTATGGAGTGGTTCGTTCCAACAGTGAATTGTTCTGCTTGGTGTTATGCAAACATAAAAAAGTGGTAATTTTACGGAGGAAAATCGCATTTTTATTTGAAAAGGGACCTCGAACCCCCCCCCCCCCCTCACACACACACACATAGGTAGTGAGTTCCATACTTTAGGTCAAGTATATCAGATTGATTGCTTTCCAAATGAGATGGTGTTAAATGTAGGTTATATTAATGAGTGGTCCCTTCTAAGGCTGTGTCCAGATTCTCTCTCTGTGAAAAGAGGAGAGAGAGTGCACAGGCAAAGGTTTTAAAATCCAATTACATCAATCAAATTTCATTGTTAGGCTCGTATATATATATATATATATATATATATATATATATATATATATATATATATATATATATATATATATATATATATATATATATATATGTACATATATATATATATATATATATATATATATATATATATATATATATATATATATATATATATATATATATATATATATATATATATATATATTTATATATATATATATATATATATATATATATATATATATATATATATATATATATATATATATATATATATATATATATATATATATATATATATATATATATATAAATGTATAAATATGTATATATATAAATATATATATATAAATATATATATATATATATATATATATATATATATATATATATATATATATATATATATATATATATATATAAATGTAAATGTATAAATATATATATATATATATATATATATATATATATATATATATATATATATATATATATATATATATATATATATATATATATATATATATGTATATATATATATATATATATATATATATATATATATATATATATATATATATATATATATATATATATATATATATATATATATATATATACGTACATACTTACATACATACTCCCTATGTCAGCTCTCTTTTCACAGAGAGAGAATCTGAATACAGCCTTAGAAGGAACCACTCTCTAATATTACCTCCATATAACACCATCTCCTTTGGAAAGCAATCAATTAGATATACTGGACCTAAAGTATGGAACTCCCTACCTAACAACTTAAGACAAACAACATCACTAAAAGAGTTCAAAAACCTAATCTCAACCTGGTCTGGAACTAACTGTACCTGCTCTCTCTGCTGCTATAAGTAATACCAGTAAATGAGCAAAAGTAATTGCTATTTTACTCAATAATCATAAACACATGTCCTGAAAGACTGAAGTTATTACTCATTGTCAATTAATGTGTGCCAACTTACTTCCCCTCTACTTATCATTTATATTGCTGTTAAACCCTGTATGTTATATTTTGAATTGTTATTTTGTAGTCGGCCAAGAGCCATGGCAGCTCGTGTTTACTATGTAAAATTATTACCGACTTGAAATAAAGATTATATATCTATCTATATATATATATACATACAGAGAGAGAGAGAGAGAGAGAGAGAGAGAGAGAGAGAGAGAGAGAGAGAGAGAGAGAGAGAGAGGGGTGGGGCTCTGGTGGGTATCATAGGCAGGCAATCCTTGCCTAGCCACATATGCCAGTCTCGGTATGGGTACTTTGATCACGAACAAACACGTGCAATACCCACATCTACAGATAGCAGTATTGGTCAAACCCTCTCAATCCATCCTGTTCTCACCTTGTTATCCCTGGCTGAAGAGGTGTAATGGCCATTATGAACTCTTGTCTCATATCAATAGCTGTGATAAATACATTGAGGCATACCTTAAGTAAACAAACACCCTCTCAGGCTATCGCTCAGGAGTATACGTAATAGTCATATCCGGTGGCTCTTGTACGACAACACAAGTAGCAGTAAATCTTTAGAAGAAAACTAACATGTAGGACCTTTCTTTCTATTGAAACCAGTTTCGCCGTGGCCAACCTGTTGATTAGTTATCTGGTCCCTGATTAGACTTGCTACAAGTTGATTTCACTCCAGTATTAGTTCTGAATAAATCCTCAAGGGGGACACACTTGAGCTCTAGTCTGAATGTGTTATCAAGCCCCAACTCATGAAAACAGTGCTTCCATCTATAGTTTGAGAGAGACATCAAACCTACTTAGTATGTATAGCATAATAGTGGTGGGGGCATTATACCTAACACAGCCTGAGAACCAGGCTAGTCCCTGATAAGTTTGCGTCTTGAGTTCGCAAATATATACATGTAGGAGGCCTTTCACTAACACATTAAGAAATATTACCCAACCATTTCATACCAACTGATTCAAAGGGCGGGGGTCATAACTATTCCTATTTCTACTAACTGAAACTCCTATATGTTCTCTATACTCTGTTTTTGCCGGGAACCAGGCGTTTTCCATTTTTGTCTATATCTCAGGCATATTGTATTTCGCCTATTCTATTCTCTAGCAGCAAGAGGAAGCCAGTGTTGGCGAAATTATTCTTTACAAAGTGACCCTTTAGATTGTGTACATGGAATGACACTTGGTTACACGGAGCCAATCAGATCTTTAATTATGCATTTCGTACATTAGGCGGACGTTCATGCATTTCATATACAGTGCCAATATTTAATTCCAGCACTAACTGTGTAGGCAGCCCGGGCATAATACACGACCGCACGCCCGATTGCCATCCAGTTTCCTGGGCACGGACGCATAGAAGACCTCACAATTAAACGTAACGTTGATTAGCAAGTTACGTGGGTCATTTATGTGCTTGGCGTATTTTTTGACAGACTATCAATGGCTATTTGTACAACCAGGCACTGGCAAACGTCCGGTCGACTGGAGCAGGAATTAAATGTCTGTACTGTACATGTGTTTTGATTAATTCTAACTGTTATTGTGTGGTAACCATGAGTATCTTTCTTCCTCGAAATGCCTATATTAGAACACGATTTCACAGAAAAAGGACTTTCTCTGGCTCATGCCAAACAGGGTATAGTGGGTGCTAAGGTTGAGCACAGTCTTTCACGCTTTCCACGAGTGAGAGGTGTAGGTTTCGCTGGGGGAATTCCACGTAAACTCGCCTGACTGCATGCTAAAGAGAAAACGACTAGTTGTGTTTTCCCCGTGGATATGGGATCCGCGCCATATGGCAAGGGAATGCATCAAAATGTCCTACCGATTACTAGTATTCAATCAAAGCATGTTTTCTTTCTGCTTGGGTGAATGGAGTCAAGATTCACCCGCTAGATGTCGCTCTTTTGACATTCATTGGTTTAAGGGAAGGGTCGAAATCGCAACAATGGAATACAATGATAAACATAGGAATTGAATTAGCATATCAGATTAGAAATACTCTTTGTCTTGTATGTCATTGTATGTATGTATGTATGTATGTATGTATGTATATATATATATACATACATATATATATATATATATATATATATGTATGTATGTATGTATGTATGTATGTATGTATGTATGTATGTATGTATGTATGTATGTATGTATGTATGTATGTATATATATATATATATATATATATATATATATATATATATATATATATATATATATATATATATATATATATATATATATATATATATATATACACACGCAGATCTACTGTAGGATCCATCAACTCTTATGTAATGATGCATTCAGATATGTTGTTTCTTGAGGGTGACTCGGATGTGGGACAACTGAAGTGAAATATGGCCATCTCGCCTGATGTACGGGTGTCTTGGTGCGCGTTGGCGATGTTCACGCGACACTTCTATATCCTACTGTGTCTGTTTTAATATTCTTTGAATTGTTCATCATCCAACACTCCAGGGAGAACACATCACCCATAGACAAGGTCTCTAATCCCTTGTAAGTAAATTTCCCCTCTCAGATGAACTGCTGTGTAGTACATTACTGTTATTATATGTGCCCCCTTCATAATCAGACAAAATCTATCTACTAGCCCTTGGTGTGTTTTACCCTATACTTTATGCCAAAGATCACACCTACAAAGGACTACTTGGCATAATGTGTGGATGTATAGTTGTGTATGGAGTTGTATATGGAATCTTGATTTATTGCCCTCTCTTATAAGCATACTGCAGTGCCATCTATCCATAAATCATGACATCTCTGAATGCGTCCTAGGAGGCAGGCTGACCAAGACAGGACCCCCTAAGTCCAGGATCTTAGCCAGCAGGGTGTCTGGGTGTCTTTTGGACTTTCTGGCTCGTGCAAAATACCTGATTTTGATTCAAAAGACACCCTAGATTTTGGTATGTGTTTTATAGATACTAATTCCAGGTTAAATTTCTAAAAGGTTTAACTTCAAAATAATAACAAAGACATTTCTTGAAGAATTAAGCATAAACTTACTTTATTTGTTAATGTGCATAATGAGTGTAATGATTTTTACTTTATCAATCTGGGATTTTGGACACCCTGAATCAGAATCCCAATTTGGACACCCTGTTATAAAAATTGCTAAGTCCCTGCCGCTAACACAATCCAAGTAAGGCACTCTATGTAAACACACTTAACCATCATCTCCACAATGACCACCTGGTGTCTGGTAAGGAAACCCGATTGAAGGCAGTATCAACATACCTATTACAGCCATGCCTTTGACCCATTAATGCTCACAGCAGCCAATGCAGCCTCATAGTTTTGATGAAATCGTGCAGGCAAAAGCGTAGCTAGGAAAATATTTGATGGAGAGATGTTGATCAGGACGTTATACACAACCCTCCTTCAAATATTTTGTTAAATCATTCTTAATTAAAAAACTATTATCAAAAGTATCAGAGTCGTCAGTTGTCCTCACCTTTGGATGAGAGACCAGTTGGGAAAACTGCATTGGCGCCCCATCTCGTGACAATCTTATGAACTAAATGACCAGGGACTCTAAATCCTGGCGAACTTTATGCATGACGTCATGGAAACGTGTGATCTTGAAATCCCCTACCTAGGGTAAGGGTTAGGTTAAGGGTTAGGAATCAGGTCCAGTGTTAGATTTAGGGTAACCTAACCCTAACCCTAGCCCTAACCATAACCCAAGACCTGATTCCTAATCCTAAACTTAACCCTAAACCTGACCCTAACCCTAGGTAGGGGATACTAAGATCGCAAGTTTCCATGACGTCATGCATAAAGTTCGCCAGGATTTAGAGTCTTTCCAAATACTGTGCATGTATGTAGGTGTTTGCACTACAGGGTAATCTCTGTAGAGTAAATCACTAGCTCGGCTATTTTATATTTCAACTCACAGCAAGATGGGCTGAGACAATGCCAGGTAAACTGCCATGTCCATGGGTCAGACAAGAATGCTTTGACCGGTAACCGAGCAGGCGGTGACCCTTCAATTTCTAGCCCAGACCTCACACACTGAGCCACACACACCTAATTACGCTAATAGGACATGTTTGAGTTATCTTAACTCAATAACCAGATAGAATAACACCATATTTGACAAACCCACTTATGCCAAGAGCACACCCCCCCCAACGGTACCCCCCAACGGTAAAGGCTGTCTTGATCAATAACATTTAAAAAATTACATATAAAGTGTAAATAGAATTTGGAATCTAAGGAGTTGTTGTTTATTGGGTTTCTGGTGGGCATTTCTCCATTTCTACATATTCTAAGATATGCTCCGGGCGGATATGTCATCAAAATAGTCAGGCGTTCAAAACTGGGTAATGGTCAACCGTGGTTTTCCGAGGTCAACAACATGGACGTTCAAAACTGGGTAGTTTTCCGGTCTGGTCAGAGGTCAATATGGACGGAGCCACTGAATCGCGTCCCCATCCCGTATGTGTAATATATGAACAGACTGGGGTTAACAACTAACCAAGCAGCTACAGGATGTATGTGTACAGATCAGGGCCCTATGACTGATTAGTCAAAAACATTGAGACCCATTGGGGTGGTGGATCTGAGTCTATGGATTCATAGCTGCTCAAGATCAAGTCTAATGGTGAGAGATTCCTTAGAATCAGGATCTCTTCTACCAAATTGTAAAACATGCAGTGTAATGTTGTTGAGGCCAGTGTGGTCCTCTGAGTTGTAGTGTCGACCGACACTATGAGTCCTATTGTGTTGTGAGATGTACCTGAAGTGTTCGCACATGCGTTCACTCAATGTGCGTTTTGTGTGGCCTATGTACTGTTTACTGCAGATTTTGCAGGTAATACAGTATATGATGTTGTTTGTTTTGCAAGAACAGCACCGGATGGTGTTGTAGCTGCGCCCAGTGATAGGGCTGGTGATACGGCCTGAAGTGTCAAGTTTGAGACAATATCTGCACTTAGCTCTAGTGCATTTGTTGGTGAGATGCTTGGGTGGTGTGCTAACCACATCCAGTGGATTCTTAACCAGGGCCCTGACTAAGATATCCCTGATGTTTATAGGACGTCTGAATCCTTGAACTATCCTCCAGTCTAGCACTTCTCTAGTACTGGATGACTTGTCTAACATGTCCCAATTCCTGTGGACTATGTTACCCAGAATTTTAC
>OZ012688.1:35023799-35037422 GCA_963942565.1 Maea johnstoni | reverse complement strand
GAGCCAGAGAAAGTCCTTTTTCTGTGAAATCGTGTTCTAATATAGGCATTTCGAGGAAGAATGATACTCATGGTTACCACACACTAACAGTTACAATTAATCAAAACACATGTACAGTACAGACATTTAATTCCTGCCCCAGTCGACCGGACGTCTGCCAGTGCCTGGTTGTACAAATAGCCATTGATAGTCTGTCAAAAAATACGCCAAGCACATAAATGACCCAACGTTACGTTTAATTGTGAGGTTTTCTATGCGTCCGTGCCCAGAAAACTGGATGGCAATCGGGCGTGCGGTCGCGTATTATGCCCGGGCTGCCTACGTATTTAGTGCTGGAATTAAATATTGGGTCTGTATATGAAATGCATGAACGTCCGCCTAATGTACGAAATGCATAATCAAGATCTGATTGCCTCCGTGTAACCAAGTGTCATTCCATGTACACAATCTAAAGGGTCACTTTGTAAAGGATAATTTCGCCAACACTGGCTTCCTCTTGCTGCTAGAATAGGCGAAATACAATATGCCTGAGATATAGACAAAAATGGAAAACGCCTGGTTCACGGCAAAACAGAGTATAGAGAACACATAGGAGTTTCAGTTAGTAGAAAAAGGAATAGTTATGACCCCCGCCCTTTGAATCAGTTGGTATGAAATGGCTGGGTAATATTTCTTAATGTGTAAGTGAAAGGCCTCCTACATGTATATATTTGTGAACTCAAGACGCAAACTTATCAGGGACCAGATAACTAATTAACTGGTTGGCAACGGCGAAACTGGTTTAAATAGAAAGAAAGGTCTGGAGTGCCCTACATGTTAGTTTTCTTCTAAAGATTTACAGCTACTTGTGTTGTCGTACAGGAGCCACCAGATATGACTATTACGTATACTCCTGAGCGATAGCCTGAGAGGGTGTTTGTTTACTTAAGGTATACCTCAATGTATTTATCACAGCTATTGATATGAGACAAGAGTTCATAATGGCCATTACACCTCTTCAGCCCAGGGATAACAAGGTGAGAACAGGATGGATTGAGAGGGTTTGACCAATACTGCTATCAGTAGATGTGGGTATTGCACATGTTTGTTAGTGATCAAAGTACCCATAGCGAGACTGGCATGTATGTGGCTAGGCAAGGATTGCCTGCCTATGATACCCGCCAGAGCCCCACCCTCTCTCTCTCTCTCTCTCTCTCTCTCTCTCTCTCTCTCTCTCTCTCTCTCTCTCTAAATATATATATATATATACATATATATATATATATATATATATATATATATATATATATATATATATATATATATATATATATATATATATATATATATATATATATATATGTGTGTGTGTGTGTGTGTGTGTGTGTGTGTGTGTGTGTGTGTGTGTGTGTGTGTACGCGCCTAACAATACAATTTGATTGATGTGATTAAATTTCAAAACCTTTGCCTTTGCACTCTCTCTCCTCTTTTCACAGAGAGAATCTGGACACAGCCTTAGAAGGGACCACTCACTAATATAACCTCCATTTAACACCATCTCATTTGGAAAGCAATCAATCATATATACTGGACCTAAAGTATGGAACTCACTACCTATGTGGGGGGGGGGGGGGGATTCGAGGTACCTTTTCAAATCAAAATGTGATTTTCTTCCATAAAATTACGAACCCCTTCATACTGAACGAACCTGACCTACACTGAAATCTAGGATCCAACCCAGTAAACCGTATGATCTCTCGAGGACGAAACAATGAACTGAAGGATGGGGGTGCATGAGTCTAAGAATGCCATTCGATTGATTTGATTACATTTTAAACTTTTGCCTGTGCACTCTCTCCTGCCCTAGGATAGGGGACTGAACACAACTATAGTATGTGTGGGAGGAGAGAGGTGAAGACAAGAGAAAAGCGACTTACTGACTTCTCTGAGACTTAATTAGCCTGGTTCTCAGGCTGTGTTAGGTATAATGACCCCACCACTATTATGCTATACAAAGTAAGTAGGTTTGGTGTCTCTCTCAAACTATAGATGGAAGCACTGTTTTCATGAGTTGGGGCTTGATAGAGCTCAAGTGTGTCCCCCTTGAGGATTTATTCAGAACTAATACTGGAGTGAAATCAACTCAAGTCAGATCAGTGAAAGAGCCAGATATCACAGACAGTCTTGTATCACAGACTTAACCCGTATGCTGCTGTAAAGGTATTCGGTCTATAGTCCTGTATCTACCGAAGTTCTCACACAACCTCCTCCCCTCGCAGGCCTGTACACACGGAAACCATATCAATCCCCCGAGGGACATTCCAGAGCAGTTGGCAGCATATACCGCACATTAAGCTCTAAGCACTGCCTTATTAATGCTAGGTACCCATTTTGCAGCTGCGTAGACTGAGGCAATATGGAATAAACTGTCTTGATCTTCGGTTGCTAATTTGGCCAGTACAAAATTATGCGAAAACCATGAAAAATTACTGAAACCCTGCAACGTAGGTACTCATCTATTAGTATTCAGTGAGAATATTCCAATGAATACCGACATGTAAGGGGGTTTCAAATATCTCTCCGTCCGTGTGTTGTGGACGAAAGTAGCCTCAGCATTGGAAGGGTTAAAGCCACTCCGAGTTAGGGATGCAGTCAATGCGCATTGCTAATTGCTGTAGATACACTGCGGAAGATGATATAACCAGCCGATTCCCCCTGGTGATAAAAACACTTACAAACCTATCATAGATAGAAATAGGAATGCAAATTGACACCCACAGTATGTGGGATATGAAAATCACCCCTGAAATCTCAACATATCTTAAAACAAATCTGGTCTTCACGTTCTGATAATTTGAAAGCGGTGCTAAGGAAAACCACTCTCTTTAACTTGGACTCTTTAACTTGTTTAGTGGTTGGATAATGACAGAATATATCCAGCCGTCCAGGTGGCAAACCATAAGAATTGCCGATCATATCACCGCTTCCCCGTCTTCATACTTGGGGCTGCCCCGATAGCCGAGTGGTCTAGAGGTTGCGCCCCAACGGCTCGACACCGCTCACCTTAGATACCAGGTTCAAGATCAATTATGTCTCCATGCATGTGAGAAAGTTGCAAATGACTTGGGTCTAAATAATGGTTTTCGACTTATGATGGTGACCTCAGAGGGGAAGTTTAATTCATCAGATATCAAGGACATAATCGAAATGCATGGTACTATAAACAGTTAATTCAACCCTATGCTTTCTTGATGATATCGACATCAGTTCAATACAAATTCGTGCATTCACTATTTTACGTTTCACTATGAACTATTTCTTTTTTACTCTTTAGGTAGATATGAACCGTAATCCACGAGTATATCTATTCTTAGTTCTTGTTAATGATAAATTGTGACTGTATATTGTTTGTTATTCTAGAAATGCATTAATCATGTAATGTAAAGATTAAGGTAAAGCATTTAGTATACGTTAACCACCTTCAGTTATTCTGTCTCAATTCTAGAACCTGTATATTCTGATGCACTCATCCCGGGATAGGTAATGAGTGGAAAAACAATATGGTCGTGGGAGGCAGAATGACGTCACGAATCTAACTATTCTATCCGAATGCTATTATTTGAAAATTCCTCACATTTTAACACTTTCTGTATCATTATTACCTACTTCAGGACTGGGTTTCGTCACTATAACCGTAATTAAGTTGCGTCGTTTTTTAGCTGCAAAAGATGAGTTTCTTCTTATAACTTCTGCAGAGATCCTAGAGAGAAGTGAGTCTGGTAATTGGCTCCATACCTCTGTGTGTATATAACAGTGCAACCTTCTGTTGTACAGGTGTCAGCATTCCTGGTTTATCTACAGGGGGCCACAGTCTAGGCAGAATCAGGGGAAACTTATCTTACATGAGAAGAGATGAGATGTTTAACCCGTTCACTGCTGGTTGCTAATTTGATCAACAAGAAATTATGTTGAAAAGCTGAAAAATGACTGAAACCATGGCAAATGGGTATTCATCTGAAGGAACTCAACGAGAGATATTCAGGGGGCGTCATATGCTTGGTGTTAACATTGTTACAGCCCGTAAAACTATGAAAGCGTTTAGAAACGTGATGTACAGTATGTCAGTGATAAATGAATACGTAATCTCTCTCTCTCTCTCTCTCTCTCTCTCTCTCTCTCTCTCTCTCTCTCTCTCTCTCTACATACATACATACATAGTGATACAAACATATATGTATGTATGTATGTATGTATGTATGTATGTATGTATGTATGTATGTATGTATGTATGTATGCATGTATGTATGTATGCATGTGTGTATGTATATGTGTGTGTATGTGTGCGTGTTCTATAAACTACTCCCTTACGTTTGGGTATGGGCACACAACCCAATTTGATTTTGTACATCAAAATTCGACGAGTATCCCACCTCGAAAATCAATATATATGTTATGAATTATAAACATATGCGTGTCATACTGCTTAAGTCGTGCATGCTTGAACATTTCTCACAAAAGCCTCCTACATGTTTGCTAGCTTAGGTACGTTCCGATGTCCAGAAATGGTCAGTCTCGCTCTTGCCATTTCCTAGGGTCATCTTGTGTAGTGCTAGGAAGAACAGTATACTATATCAGCCTCGTGTTTATAAGGCTTAATCGATGCCAGATATGAACTCTTAAACCCAATCACGCCTATAAATCTCGATCAAGTCTCGTCCGGATCTATCATACTTTCGGAAATAACTTTTGGAATTTAACAGAAACTCACGAAATACTTAAATGGTGGTGTTGGTTAAGCTTTAAACAACATCTCACATACTAAGAATTTAAAACGACACGCTATATGTATCAGATATCTCCAAAATAATCAGAATATTTGGGTGCCCCATGGATAAGTGGGTTAAAATCTCACGCCAGCTTACTCGATCAGACCAGCTGCAAGTAGCGAAGTCAATCGTTTCGTTTTATTTTCACCAGCTTTCCATAACTTGACCAGACTGTTTGATAAATATGCAGATGCGAAAAACATATGGCAGTCTTTTCAAGATGCAAGCACACCACGTATAGCAGTTATGATGCCGGCTGTCTGCCAAATGCATTCGGTCCATCTGGTGTCCTGCGAAGTAACACTAAAGCGAAATGAGTTCGACCTTAGGGTCACTTTTAAAAGTTTCCGTCATCCCATTCACAATCTAGGGCGTGAACACTGTCTGGTATACAGGCAACTCTGCTTAATCCGGACTGATGTGGACCCTTAATTTCTGTCCGGATAAGACAAAATCCGGATTATGCATATAGAACTTATATGTATAGGAAGGGACTAGGACCTTCCAATCTGTCCGGTTTAGACGAAAATCCGGATTACCCATGTCCGGATTAAGCAGAGTTTCCTGAATACGGAGATATTCTTATTACATACAACAACAAAGCAATATCTAGATACATATTTGATTGAAATGTATTGTTGCCGTTTGGATAAACAATTCCTCATCAATTTTTTTACAAATACTAATTGATATTTTGAGTTATTTCAACCATATGGGTCATTTGGATGTGAATGGGTTAACCAATTTACGTCCGGAGTTCTCCTTGACAAGGGACGTATCTAGGATACTTTAGAAAACAATTTAGAAATTAAGTTTAGCTTAAATTAAGACCTCTACAAACATCTCCAGGGTGACTCTTTTTAGAGAGATATCGGCAAGATACTAGATCTAGTAGTTAGGATGATTTTGACCTCATCAGGCATGAAAGGGTTATCCCGTTAAAAAGGTCGTCTGCATTAACCAAAAGAAGCAAAGAAACAAAACAATATGGGGGATTTGTTTAATAATTTTCGTTTACTAATTTTCCAATAGAAGTCTCTGTATATAAGGAAGAGATTAATTAATTATTAAGCCAGAGCCTTAATTGTCGCTGTAGGGGTGGATGGGGTTGAAGTGCCTAAGGAAATCTCCATTAACACGCTCCAATTATAGTGGTCAAACGTATACTTGACCTTTCCAGTTCAGCCATGAAATTCTCATAAGCCATGTGTAGAATATGACCAAACGATTGCCTTGGAATCTGTGGATTTTTAGCGTTATCAGTAGTCAAACACCACCAGCTTTTACAAGACTTCTGATCGTTAACCTGAAGAATCCTGAGTCCCTTTCTAAAGGTGGAGTGCTTTTCTAGATGTAGTCTAAGGGAAAGGGTGCTCACAGATGTGTATCGTTTGTGTGTGAAACTCGATTAAAACCATTTGCTACCCCATGTGGCGGCAGCCTTCACAATCTGGAACCATTGCTGTAGAAAATCGCTGCTACACTTGGTAACTCAACACCCTGAAAGCCATGCTAGGCAGACAGCACACTGGCCGCCGCACAGTAGTAGTAGTAGTAGTAGTAGTAGTAGTAGTAGTAGTAGTAGTAGTAGTAGTAGTAGTAGTAGTAGTAGTAGTAGTAGAAGAGGAAGAAGAAGAAGAGGAAGAAGAAAGGGAAACAGAAGCAGTAAATGCAACACCGACATCAGCACCGGGCCCAGAAGTACTTGTAGTGGCAGAAGAAGAAGAAGAAGAAGAAGAAGAAGAAGAAGAAGAAGAAGAAGTCCAGGTGAAGAAAATAAAAAAAAACAGAAAATGCAGTAGTAGGAGCAGTAAATTAAGCTACCCTTCGTGAATGTGTAAACCTTTTCGTAGTCCAGATGAAGAAAAAGGAAAAAAGCAGAAAATGCAGCAGCAGCAGAAGCAGTAGTAGTAGTAGTAGTAGTAGTAGTAGTAGTAGTAGTAGTAGTAGTAGTAGTAGTAGTAGAAACAGTAAATTTAGCTACCCTTCATGAATGTGTAAACTTTCTGGTAAATACCCATAGCGCACACTCAGATCACATATCCATAGCGCACCTAATGATGAACAATTTCACCCCTATTTTAGGAGAAAAAAGTACCTACCTGACAGCAATCCCGTCAGAAGTAGCAGCGTAGAAAGTACGGTTGTTATTCCCACTGAGGAGGAGGAGGTTGCCATGATGATGACTAGTGCGGCTGGTCGTCTCAGGCAGACTGGGGCTGCTCCTCCTCTCGCCCGCCGAGCAGCACTACTCTTAGCCTGGTTCTCAGGCTGTGTTGGGTACAGATGCCCCAACCACTATATATACTAAGTGGGTTTGATGTCTCTCTCAAACTATTGATGGCAGCACTGTTTTCATGAGTGGTAATTGATAACACATGTGATATCGATACAGACTACAACTCAAGTGTGTCCCCCTTGAGGATTTATTAAGAACTAAACCTGGAGTGAAATCAACTCAGGTTAGATCAGTGAGAGAGCCAGATATCACAGACTTGTAGCAAGTCTACACTACTCTCCCTGGCGGAGGAGGCAGGCACCCTCATGTGATAAGCCTGCCACTCCAGATCTATCCGCTTGTGACTAGTACTAGTCCTCATGGGGCACGGCAGGGGTGTCCTGTACCCCGTGGCAGCCGTAAGGGGCTGGGGTTTGTTATTAGTCATCAAAAAGTGCAGTTGTTTGGGATGGTCGTGGTTCTTGGAGGACTTTTCTAGATTCCTAGGCTGTCATAGGTACTTTTATTGAATTTTTTTCTGCTACCAGGCATCAACTGGTCAAGGTGGCCAGAGTGGCCTAATTAGTTCAAATTTTTCTCACCAGGTGAATAGAGCACTCAGTGAGGCTATGGCCTTAAATAAAAGAATGGATATGTAGCGGGAGACCAATTGCTATCAGCTGCGCTATAGTGAAGGTCTGGCTATACCAGGGATCTCGAATCTAGCCTCGATGTGACGTCACGAGGAGCGAAGTCCAGTGAGGGCTCTCGTATCGTTTACATTACAGAGAAAGCTGCGCACTAACAGACGCAGAACGTAACTTTTGAGCTATTCGCCGCAGCCTGGTTGTTTGGGTTGACCGACTGGTTTTGTATCCACTTGTTTTTATTCGTCTAAGGTATGGCCAGAGAAAGGAGGACCATATGGTGCCATCTATCTGTCATATGCGGTACTACCCCACATTGCTCGGTCAACTCAGAAGGGAATGTCAACTTTTTATGGACTAGGAGGCCAGTCTAGAGGAGAACCAGGATGAACCCAGGGAGGCACAAGGGTGTATTAACCCATTAATGATTAAGCGTTACTCTTGACACTCGTCTGGATCTTTAATCCTTTAGACAATAACTTGAAAATCAAGGATGATTAAATGAATACTATCAAGGAGAGTTGTTGATGATGTTCTCACTAGCATTTCTCCAGAAACATTTTTGCCAACTATGCTTCCGCTTAAAGATTTCAGCGAAACTATCATGCTGCTTTTGGCTCCTGCGAATATTGGCGTGTTAACCAATTTACTCGTGGACTACTTTTGATGATATTTATCTTTGAAAAGCATCATCTTAAAAAATGTATTTGTATGAACACTTTAAACAAAGGCCACACTTCAACTCTTCTTCAAATATTTCGCCGCAGACGAACGTTTTCAAAGGGTACTGTGGGCAGGAAGGGGTTGAAACGACACCCTGCTACATGTACACTGGAATGAGTAACTAATTGAGCAATAACCACGTTATAAGCTAACCCATTAATACTTGCGAGACCCTCTAGAAAGTGTCGTCTAGATCTATAAACTTTTTACTATTACTTGGGGATTCAAAATCTATTTTCTTGTTTCGGAATTTCGTCTATCGTTGTTCATTCCAAAAGCGTGGTGCATAGGCACAGAATGCTCTGTCACCAAACCTTTTCAGATTAGTTTGTAGTATCTGTAATAAGTTCTTAGAGTTTGATCTTAGATTCCTTGTATTGGCTTGTTTGACTAACAGTTCCCTCAAGTATAGAGGGGCACATCCTTGCATGCATTGGTCTAGTGACTGTTAACCCCTGGTCGGAATCGAACCAGGTACATTTGGCATCGGAGAAAGACAGCAAACAGTTCAGAGAGAAAATGTATAACTCTATTGATTTAAGGTAGCTCATGAAGTTACCTTTTTAGCTCTGTTCGATCTACCCTGTTTTTATTTGGCTATTAGCCTATACAAAGTGAATATTGCCTGAAAGTTTTTTGGATGAGGAATAGATTAAGTAACAGAGCATCATCTCCCAACAGGATTTAAGATATAAGGGTAAGCTTTACAAAAGCATGCACAGTGTGTTTAAACGAAGCTCCTATCCACATTTATGGACTGGGGACCTTCGGATTTAAAAAAAACGTGGTCAATACGGAGGGAAGCGTATCACCTTATTCGAGTTCTTGCTCCGTTTACAATCATATAAGCATTTCTTTTAAAATATGCTTTGTCTAAAACGGTTCAAAGGTGCATTTTTTCACCTTCTTGATGGCATAATTTGGAACTAAGGCAAACTTTGATAGACTGATGGTCTCACTATATATGAGGGAAAGTGTGTAGGCGTTTAGATACATATATGTAAAAATTCAAAATGACAATACATTCACAAAGTAATCCTATAAGTCACTAAAATGTGGGGGATCAGTTTGTGTTCAGAGGCACACTATTTCAAATAATTCATTCAGATATCATATAATCAAACCTTACTAACCATTATTAATGTCGTACTTTTTCCCCTCTGTGTTTTAGAAGTAGGGATCTGCCGTGACCTAGTGGTTACGACACATGGCTCCCAAGCGTGAGCAGGTTCAATTCTCCGCTGCTTCCTCAAGCGAGTTGGTCTGGTCGCTATATAAATGTGCGGCGTTATGGAGGGCAGATATGGTCCTTCTGCAACTGAAAGATGCCTTGGAGAGAGGCTGAATTTCTTCCCGGTTCCGGGGTTCTGTCTCGTCGCGATATGAGGCGACATAAACCTCATTCCTTCCTTGTCGGAAAAGCAAAAGGCATGCCACAGCCCATTAACAGATATATGAGACTCTCCCATAGATGAAATAAACCATTCACATCTAGAAATCATACACGATCTGTAAAATCGAAAATAAGTCGACAGACAAGCAATATCTTAAGAGATACGTTGCTCCTATGGGGTTTAAGAATCTCTCTTCTAGTATCTTATAAATATCAATTCATGTGATGAGTTTTAGTCCATGTTGCCAGATGACGTGATCACTCCAGATGCTAATGGGTTAACCATAGTGTACATACTGAAATGTTTGCTTGATTGAACCATCCCTCGAGTTCCGGAGCCTAGGGGTTAATTATGAAAACAGAGGCAACAGGCGACCCATTCTTCAATTGGTCCAAACACAGCGCATGTGGATGACCATGGTCGCAAAGGCCGGGTGTTACCAAGGATTTGGAAACAGGGGGTCAAAAATTGAGAATTTTTTAAATGTAGGGGGTCAAAAGTTAATTATCCAATTTACAAGAATGTTCATAGCAGCCTTATATATTGACATAGCAAAACAAAGTATGCTTTTCTACATCATTTAATGTACTTAATGTCTTCTATAAGTTAAACTGTTGAAATATTTCCACGGACTCAACAAATACAGAAAATCTTAGAAAAATACATCTGAGTGTCATTTTGCCAATAATCTGGTGTTTGGGAGTCAAAATGACTCCCTGACTCTTGCCTGGGTAAGTCCCTGAATGTGATTCCTTGCGAAGGGGTGATCACTTATAAGCATGAACTTTAAGCCTGCCTCCCAGGTCAGCAACTAAACGGGAGGTTTTCCGCGTAAAGATAGCACAGCTGTAGGGCAGAATGGTCAGTCTTATTTTATGCCGCACAGCCCCATCTGCTAAGGACGAAAAAGTGAATCACCAAGAATGTGCTCACATATGTCAGACACACACACACACACACGTGCGTATGTATATATATATATATATATATATATATATATATATATATATATATATATATATATATATATATATATATATATATATATATATATATATATATATATATGTATATATATATATGTATATATACATATATATATATATACATATATATACATATATATATATATATATATATATATATATATATATATATATATATATATATATTTATATATATATATATATATATATATATATATATATATATATATATATATATAAATATATATATATATATATATATATATATATATATATATATATAAATATATATATATATATATATATATATATATATATATATATATATATATATATATATATATATATATATATATATATATATATATACACACATATATATATACATATATATATATATATATATATATATATATATATATATATATATATATATATATATATATATATATATATATATATATATATATATATATATATATATATATATATATGTATATATACAAATGTTTGTGTGTGTACGTATATATCATTAATGTATATATTTGCGCGTGTGTCCTGTAACTGGCACATTTTCCATAGAAATGCCCCATACGCCAGAGAGAACCCTGGTATACAAATCACTATCGACTTATCTACTGCTGTTTGCACAGTTAGAATGCCAATCTACAAGAAGTAAAATGCACTCGATATACTTTTTTACTCGATTCACCATTGGCTAACAACAATGCGGTAACTACTGAGTCGAAAATGAATTGTTATATCCATATTTAACTTACAAGCTGCCTTTGGCTGGTCGGTCACTTTTTCCTTATTTAACAAGTGTTTAAAACATACAGGGCTATTTTGGGGGTTATGTTTCACATTGAGAAGTTGCACTTTGGATACACACACACACACACACACACACACACACACACACACACACATATAGGGTGTTTGAGATCAGCCATAAAGGATATGAGAACGTACAATGTCCTGGTGCCCACGGTGCCACATCTGGAAAAGATTTTGACAACCACATGTTCCCACAGTTTCCCTACAGGTGTCAACTATAACGAGAAATCTACCACAGGGAAGAGACGAGTTTAAAACTTTTTTCACGTATCCTATGAAATAAGTGTCAGAATTCTATGATGTCACTTCAGTTGCGGAAATTTTAGGTAATGGTAGGATAAAACACACAAGCATCCTATGAGGTGATATGAAAACAACACGAATCCAAACTGTTCCTGTTTAAGGTCTCTTCCGTGCATTTATTCATTTTATATTTATACAGGCAACTCTGCTTAATCCGGACTGATATGGACCCTAAATTTCTGTCCGGATTAGGCAAAATCCGGATTATTCATATAGGAATTATATGTATAGGAAGGGACCGTGACCTTCCAATCTGTCTGGTTTAGACGAAAATCCGGATTACACATGTCCGTATTAAGCAGAGTTGCCTGTATATAGTTACCAGGAGTTTTTGATATATATTAACAGATGTTTTAATGCCCTACACGTCGTGATCGATCGTGATTAAACCTTTGGCCACAAAGTATCCCTTGACGAGTGCTGACTGGATTTAAGATACTTTTGAAAACAACTCTGAAACTATATAATATATAGGTAATTTGTTGACGTTGTTGACTTCTCCGATTATCTAACAAAACTTATCTATTCGTCTTAACTGTTGAACTTAGGGTATGAAAGGGTGAATATTAAGTTCCCATAGAACGAGAAGGTATAAACCCATTATATACTGAACCGAAATCATGATTGTTTCCGAATGTAATATATACCCGTGCAAATTAGTCTTTCGCATGGAGTAATCGTATATGTTTAAATGGAAACCATAGTCCATAGTCTGACGTTATGTGAAAACTCCTACTGTCCGTGTTTATCTGGTTTGAACCAGTGAGCACTGAAAGGTCACTTATATCTCTGTACGCTCTGTTGGAGAAGTTGGTGGCAGGCTTAGGTTTGGCATGTGACTGCTCGCGACGTCATTGCGGAGGCGATACTCACCAAGAGCAACAGGAATATGGAGATTACTAACTACTATTGTCTATATATTCACCATTCTCAAGCGAGAATCTCGTTCTACTGACAGTAAAGCGACCTCTACTGGCGGAGAATCATGAATGCATATTTTCACGAGTACTATTAACGTCTTAGGAGCTTTTTTTTAAACTTATCGGTAAAGCACAGAATATCGTCAGATATTAGGAATGAACTCCGTATTCTACTGATGAATAGTCTAGAAGCTCCCAGGGATTGCGCCATTCATCACAATTATGTCTATAGGGTAACCCTCTCATCCATATACAAAGTCAATACCATTTGACGAAAGATAGTTTTTGTGAGATGTTATATATATATATATATATATATATATATATATATATATATATATATATATATATATATATATATATATATATATATATATATATATATATATATATATATATATATATATATATATATATATGTATATATATATATATGTATATATATATATATATATATATATATATATATATATATATATTTATATATATATATATATATATATATATATATATATATATATATATATATATATATATATATATATATATATATATATATATATATATATATATATATATATATATATATATATATATATATATATATATATATATATTTATACTGACACATGGTGGGTGAGAGGAAGGAATAACTCGCACTCCAATCTTAATAGACTGAAAGATGGAATTCTGGGCTTATCTGTATGAATCAATTTGGAAATCTAAAATTAATGCCACTCTAGAGTTTGCTTTCATATCAAGTGGTTACTAGTACCCTGTCAACAAACAA
>OZ012688.1:34993799-35018799 GCA_963942565.1 Maea johnstoni | reverse complement strand
AGCTCATACGAGCAATCACCAGCGCGCAGCATCAGTAGCAGTAACCAACATGTGGACGGTCAGTGACGTGCTCTGTCTCGCCTGGACCTGGCTGACCATCGTCTGCACTGTCCGTGCAAGTACGTATTCTTTCACTTAACTATTTTGTGATAAAAAAACTCATATAGTTGAGAATATGTTTGAGACGAGGATAACTATGTATTTAGGACTACTACGCAATGAATTGCGATATAAGCGTATGTTGATTTTATCAAACGATTTTCCGGGAGGGTTTTAAGAGTACATCATTATGACAAAATTACGATGTACTTAAATTGAAATAAAAGCGTATGTTGATTTCATCAAACGATATTCAGGTTTTTGGTGTATATCATCAGGATAAAATTCCGATGTACTTGATTTGAAATATAGGCGTATACGTATGTTTATTCTGTCAAGCGATATTCAGGGGTGCTTAGAAAATATCGTTCTGACAATATTGTGATGGCTGATATAGAAATAAGGGCGTATGCTTATTTCATCAAGCGATTTTAAGGGATGTATAGTGAATATCGTTTCCATAATATTGAGATGTATTTATGACAAAGTCTTTTATTTTCAATGTTTCAATAATTGATAGTTTATTCCTATTTTTATATAATTCTAGTTTTGCTGTTTAAATACTTGATATTCTTGCTCACCACTATGAACGTCATTATAATGGCATTTCCACTGTCTGAGAACTGCATTATCTATCACTATTCCAAGAGACCCTTATGGCATGTGTTTTTAAAATTCAAAGCTTGTCCGATGATAGGATAAAGCTTTCAAAGCCTAACATTCAAAAGCGCCGGCTTAATTACGCAATTTTTCCTTTTTATTTACCAAATTTCTATTTTACCATACGTAGATATGATAAAAACCATTCTGCGCATATCCAACCCGAGGCTCGATAGGGGTTGGTTAATATGTATCCAAGCAGTTGTTTTGGTTGTTATTGTTCCGCCATTATGTTCTCACCAGCCACCTGCCAATAATCGATAGGCTGCTAGGTGTACCGCCCTCCCCATTGGCAACCTACCCATCCATCTGCATATTAATAAGTAATAGGATATAAACTGCCCATTATGGTACTACAGGTAGTCGATGACATTAGAACAGATAGGGCTTAATGAGATTCCGAACGTGCTTAATGGCTTATACAATCTACTGTTACATTTCCAGTCGATTCTGCAACTATTTTTGACTTGGATTTGAATATTGGATTTGGTATGAGATATCCGAAATGTCTATACTCGCACATGGTTTAAATTCACATTCACTTAAAGGTCTATCAAGCTATGGTTTTTGCCAGAAAGTATCTCCATAGGTTTTAAAGTAAAACCCTTTTACAAGGACAGGCAATCACTAGACAGAATAAAATGTATTATCAGTATGCATTTCATCAGGTTTGATTAAATCATTTTTTCCACTGTGATTTTAGGAATATAGAATTTGGAATTTAGTTAATCGTAATTATTTGTGCAACAATGGCAAAAATTTGGAATACTAGTATGCATTTTTTAAAATTTGAATATCGCAGCAGCGAATTATAACAAGTAAATCTACACATGAAATTGAGACCAAAGACACAAACAAATCAACAAAACATAAACATATATCAATACAGTATGTGGCATTCTCCGAAACGATATTTTAAGACCACAAAACTACAATGTTTATTAAGAGCAATTTCAATACTAGTACCCTTTTCAATACAAGCCGATTATTTATTAGACTCGACCAAAACTATTTTTCAAATCATTGTAAATCAATTCACATTTTGTATTTCTGCTGTGTATTCTTCGATAATAATATTGTCATTTGATATTGCGCCCTTTCCATATAAACATGCTCAAAGGCGCATTACATTCATTGTCAGAGGATAGATGTTGATATCCACATAGTTATTTGATAAATACATCTTTGAACAGATGTGTTTTCAATTGTCGTTTGAAGATTGCCACACTCCCAGCTGCCCGAATATTATTTGGGAGCTGATTCCATAGTTTTGGGGCACAGGCACTAAATGATCTGTCACCGTAGGTTTTCATGTTGGTTCTCGGCTCGCAGAGTAAGTTCTTGGATGTTGATCTCAGTGTCCGTGGTGGGACATACTCTTTCAGCATTTCCCTCAGGTAAGAGGGTGCAGTTCCATGCAAACACTTGTACGCCAGGAGCAGAATCTTGAATTCAATTCTCTTGCTGACTGGTAAGCAGTGAAGTTCCTTTAGTACTGGAGTGATACGGTCATACTTCTTTGTGAGTGTGATCACCCTGGCGGCATTATTGGCGGGGCCATCAGGCCCGCCTTATCTGGGAAGGTGTTTTGAGATGTACATGGGCAGACGTCACGTGATCTAAATCCTGAGGCCGGACTGAATATAATTCTCTATTCTGATTGGTTATGATATACATGTTGCCTTTGCCGCGGAAAATCGTGCCTTCCTTATTTTAATTTAGCATTAAGTTTTCAAATATATAAAATATTTTAAGCGGACATAAAGTATATTTTTCAGTATAGGAAGGAAAATTACTAAGAAAAAAAGTATTCTGTGTATAGACTAGCGCCAGTCTCACAATCACGTCACTGATTGGGACTGGTATCGCCCACCATCTATTGTTGGCGTGAAGCGGCTTATAGGACTGCCACTCGTCTACTATGTGTATAGAATGAAATCAGGAGACTTCGTAACCAAACTGGTTCGTGACCAAACTGATGCGTACCCTAGTAGCTTCGCACCCAAGAGATTTCGAAGTCTCCAGCTTGCGCCTAGAATTCCGATATTTGTTTTATTTCTACAAAAATGATACAAATCTAGTCATTATAAATTATTTTCCTCTATAATGTTAATGTACTTTATACATCCGGTTCCCTCACAAGTTCATAAATAACTTGGCCCCGCCTTTTGACTATTGATGCTTTGCATCTACAACCGTACTTGTTTTGTACTCTCTGGAGCTTACATATTAGCTCTTCAGGTATTCCACAGAGAAGTCCATTGCAGTAGTCGAATCTTGAGGTTACCAGGGATATGACAGCACCTTTAGTTGATTCTGCAGTCAAGTATTTTCTGATCCTTCCAATGTTTCGAAGGTGATAGTTTGCAGATTTGACTGCCTTTGACACATGTGCGGCCATATTCATGCTTGGATCAAAAACAGAGCCCAGATTGCCGATAGGTATATTGAGAATCTTAACAATCTCACCATTTACGGAGATGCTAGGCACAGATATTTTGGCTCGTTGCTTAGGGGTACCTAGCACTAGAACTTCCGTTTTGTCTGCATTCAGTTTTAGCTTGTTCTGTGACATCCATGTATATATGTCAGTGAGGCAGCCCTCCAGCCTAGCAACTCCTATGTCCACAGCTTGTTGAGTGATAGGTTTTATTGCCAGATAGAGCTGTGTGTAGTCTGCATATATGTGAAGCTCTAAACCATGCTTTCTGATGAGTTTTCCAAGGGGTAGGAGGTAGATCAGGAACAACAATGGTACGCTTTTGATGATATACTTCCCATTTTATATCTTCAAGTTAGTTTTTCTACCCTGCTCTTTTTTTTGTATATAAACCTCTTTGTATAAAAGATAACCACATTAACTATTTTCCCAAACTGTGAGTTTCCTAGTATACAATCAATAGCCGTCAGCTTTTTTGTCTATCAACTGATTTTTTCATCGAGTTTTCTACTTGTGTACTTCTTCAATCGCTAGCATACAATATCATTAGGTACGCCCAGTTGGAAAGTGCAATCCGGCCTGATATCCATCCAAAGTGGGATCTGGATGACTGAGGGCGGATAGCAGGCTGGATTACACTTTCCAACAGGGCGTAACGAATTTATTACGTGCTCTTTCGTGCTAAGAAAAAATAACAAATCTTTTTGAATAACTTTGGAAGTCAGAACGAGGCTGGTGCCCAAGTGGTAATATTGAATTCTGCGGTTCGATATTGAATTCTGCTGTTCGGTATTGGATCTACGAAGTGTGAACGGCTCCAGGTCTAACACCTATTGACCAATAAGCATAGAGAATTACAGCAAAGCAGGTGATAATACACTTACCATCATCCTTGATTTTCATGCCTGTGAGTAATTCTTTTGCGACACACATGCTCGTTATAGAAGCATACGTTTGGAAATCAATCTGAGAATATTGAACAGAACCAGACCAACAATATCTCCTCAAAAGTTGAGAAAATATATGCTTTAATCCAGAATATTCTTAAAAGTATTATGATTCCAGACAATACTTATTGTGGAGAACACTAGGCTTAAAGGGATTGATATACATGTAGTTGTAACATTCACATAAGGGGTAGACATGTATGGCATCTCTGTCTAACCTAGGAGAGTCGTCAATGGAAGGTAAAAGGCTTCGTTTAATTGAAACTAATAATAAACAGTTATTGCCTGGCTTGTTGGTGGATAGTGCAGATTATCACCCCGAGAAGGAATTATTTCCCGAGGGCAACGCCCGAGGGAAATAATTCCTTCGAGGGGCAATAACTGTTTTGTTATACCGAATATTTTACAAGGGGCAAAATTATAATTCAAGACCAGAGCTGATTTCAATATTTTAATGAAGGGTAATAACAAAATGTATGAATATCATAGTTTTTCATCTACGGCTTACTTCAATTATACCATAATCACTTTAATATGAAGGCTAAATGCACTAGACTTGTACAGTTCGCCATCTTTCTTCCTGAGATCAACATGGAATAACTCCAATAGCTCATCTAACTCCTTTGGATCCAACTTCTCAAACTCAACATTGCTGCCTTTCTCCCAGCAGTACTCCCTCACACATTCACAACCTTAACGGAATGATTAACTGATTTTGTGTCTTTTTGGTCATGTAAATCTTGAATATCTTCCTTGGTACCACTGCCAAACCGAGACATTTTGAAAATATGCTGTGCTCCAAGCTGACTGCACACAATCTTTTGAATGAAAATTCTCTCTATTATCGCTCACTACTCCATCAAAATTTCATTGAAAATATCCTGGCCTCAAAAAAAAATCAAGAGATTCATATTGAACAACTAGTCCTGTTATGGATCTGTACCTTTTTTCCTTGAGTTGGGACCCCACAAGCAAATAAAACAGCAATAACCATCTATGCCAGCTGCATGTATCTGTTTATGCAGACAGCAAACACTGCATTCATTTGATAAACCGGTCAGATGAATAGATGCACCGGTGCACCATATAGTATACTTAAATCTATCATTTAAGTCGCCATATTCATTGAAGAACTCTTATAACCACCTGATAAATGTTTCGGCAAGCGTATATCATAGTTATTTTAGTTTTATTGATAGTTAGTTGTCACCTGGCCCACCACAATTTTTATCCTGTTTTATGAATCAAAAGCGCCCAGCCACCATCAAAACAGGGAATAGGGCAGATTATTGACTGGCAAAATTATTCACCTGCTTGTGCTATTATTCCACCTTTTCTGACAGATAGGGTGAATTATGTAATGACTCTTAATATAGGGCGAGGTATAACAAAGGAAATTAGGGGTATTCTCACAAGCCAATCATTTATAGAAGGTAATCAAATTGAATTAAGGAAAGGTAAATGCAGGATCTCAATGATTATGACTTCATGTCATGCTTCAAGAGATCTGTCCGCCGAAAAGAGATAGTTTTCATTGGTAACATTGGTATATATTCTTTTAACTTCCCTTGCAACAAGTCATATCCTATGACTGTTCAGCGCTTTTGAAAATGTCAATGAAACTAGCGCTTTATAAGTGAGAATTTTATTATTATTATAGTAACAAGCAGCTATCGACTGCGCTTTTGTTTAACGATAACATTTGTGCATACTATTACGCAATTTTTTTTATAAACAATTAACAGTACCTCCAAAAAGAGCCGATAGAAAAAATGATTTTGAAAATTAGTTTCTGAATAGTTCATGTCAAATAAGCCCTCCATGATGTAATCATTAACTTTAAAAGCTAATGGGAATTGCATAATTCATATTGTATACTAATGGACACATCGTAATATGTGCTTATTTGTTGTCTGACTGAAAACATTGTTTATAAATGAAGTCCTGAATAATGATTATGCCCAACACGCTATACATATTGACTTTAAATGGCTGACGAAGGTCAGTGCTGAAGATGCATAAATATAGACATCTTCCTGATAATGAAGTTGATAATTGGAAATGCGTATCTATATTTCAGGTCAATTGTGAAGTTTAGGAAATATAATATGGGAGGTTGGTATTTTGATTCAGTAAAAGAATGTAAATAAATTGATCTAGCGTTTTTTACAAGTAAACCAGAATCAGTGTCTAAAACATTTTTTAAGTATGCGAAAAACATTTTAATGCTTCAAAGTAATGGTAATATGGTGTGTACAGAAAAGCAAAAGTGCACACAGGCAAATTAAAATGTCAAGTGCCTGGTGTTATCGATATGGAAATACTATGATTGCAGAAAGGTGTCTATTTTTTTGCGTTAGGTGATGGTAGAAAATCTACACGAAGCAATGTTCGCCATCTTATTTCCCGGGTGGTCAAGAGAAGCGCCATCTGTCGAGTGAAAACGTAGTTCTAGAGATATAAAACCCTTAGTAACCGTGGCGAGTGCGGAGAACACATGCATTGGGATACTAACATTGCCAATTTATGAAAAGCAATGTTAGTATTGCGATACAGTCCAGTACAACAGAGAAATTGACCAATCAGCTGCTAGTATCACAGTGGAGCTGATGATAAATATATATATATACACACGTAAGCGATAAAGGTAGAGCACATACAGCATATCGTCTAGCTTGAGAGACCATTTCCTGTTAAACTCTGCATCGCCCTTAGTGATATGTGTGTGTGACTAATCAATACATATACGGGTAGAGCGTGATCAATTTATAACCTGCTCTGGCAGGTACCATGGTGATAATAGCATACCAACTGCATGAATAGAAATCAATATATGAGTATGCTAGTGGTAAACATTGATGTAATCCTTAGGTCTTTTTGTCATGTATGATATTACCATCATAAGTAGTTAGAGTGGGTCGCATTATCTTAGTCTTTGTACAGAATCAGTCTAGTACTTGACCTCAAATAACTACACTCCTAATTAACGAATGAATGGATGAGGGGTTAAAGACATATCGGCACACATAGGCCATTAATGCCATGCAATAGTTCCAGAAGTTGGTCCTTTGCCACTGTTGAAGAACAAAAACAAAGCATAATCAATCTACGTGAAAGAACGAGAAAAAAGAGAGTAAGAGCAGAGCCTTCAGATCCAAAGAGAACCAGGGGATCTTCTAAATGCATGGTATCCATATAAACAGACCCGCACATCCCCCATCTTTTATAATGCTAGCAGGGTGCCACACCAACTAAGGGTTCCCCTACAAGCGCCAACTCCTATTGCACACAATTGGGCAACCCAATATGGTGTGACCGTTGCGGTTTACTCGCCGAATACTGGTTAGGATCAGAACATATTCCTCATCCATTTATTTCAAAATATGAATGCCTAAACGTTTCCAATTCTCGAAAAGGGCGCAATTTTGAATATGCGTATCGTGGAACGATTCTGCGAGTTTATTTGAGATTGTTAAATTGCTACGTCACACATGGACACAAATCCATACCTAGATATATCCATATAATAGTAGATTCAAACATTGCGAGGAATTGGAATAGGTGTTGGCAGTAAATCAATGCAAAACCTTATATTTTCAAATTGTGCTACAGCTCCATCCTCCTACTAAATAGAGTTGCAAGCAAATTTCAACAAAGTCGTACTATTTCGTTAGTTGTATTCCATTTCAGAACTTCTTGCAGGGGTCGGTTTTGCCAGTACATTTGTGCCTAACTTAGTCATTTGTCAATTGAGTTGCTGATATTTTGCAAAATCATTGCATTTTCAAATACAAAATTTATAATCTTATTAATTGCAATGTCTGACAATTCGTTTATTGCATTGAAGCTTTAACCTCCTACGAAGTTTAGCTGTTGCCAGTAAATTTAAGGAAAACCTTACTATATTGTTATCTACAAAATGTTCTTTCAATTGCTAAGCCACATATTGTTGTTACTTTTCATTGCATCGTCTTCCTGTTATTAATATTTTGGCTTTCCTGTAGAGTTTTGCAAATCCTTATACTTTCATACCTTTCTTAGTTACAAATTAAAACCTTATAATTTTCTGAAGAGCAAACCAATTGAAGACATTGACTCCCCCTACAAGGTATGAATGTTGCCGGTTTACTAGAGGAAAACCTAATTATTCATGGCAAATCAAAATTCTGACCGTTTTGTTAATTGCATTGCAGCACCGACGGTCTACCAGATCTCCCAATACAATACGGACGTGGGTGCCAAAGCTATAGATGGCAACATAACCACGTGTAGCCTGTCCGGCTACCACACTAAACCTTGGTACGTCCTGGACTTTGGCGCCGACACCACTATCAGCACGGTGAAAATCGCAGGTAAGTAACTCTAATACACCTGGACTTAATACAATGCCTACTAATTAAGCCTAGTTGACAGCTACTCTTAATTGGTAGCACGGCAAGATGTCTGCTTTCAGTCGGCAGGTGTCGGACTTGGCTTGAAGGACTCGTCCGATACCAGCCGGCATCTTGAAGACATCTTTCCACCATTTTCACAACAAGGCTAACTAATATTAGTATGTACGGTATTGTAAAATGCCTTCTGTACTCTATCATAATTGCTACATCCAGTATTTTGATATCCTTTATCATACTGTTTACTCAGAAAGACAATAGCCATTTTATTTATATGTAATATTGCGATACCCATAATTATAATATACAGTATAGTTATGTTCATGGTTGTTATATCTGGTAGTGTGATACGTGATTCTTTGATATCCATCGTCATACTTCTCATCTATATCGCAATACCCGTTATTCTTCCATTTGGAATTGTTATATCCGTTATTACAAAAGTCATTATTGTAATGTCCATCCATTATTGAAATATATCTAATATATATATATATATATATATATATATATATATATATATATATATATATATATATATATATATATATATATATATATATATATATATATATATATATATATACTGTATAACAGGCAAAGTTCGCGAGTGCGTATATTTCGCGAATACGCGAACTAGCATCGCACTCGCGATCTTATCGCACGCGATCTATTGGATGCTTAGTTACGCTACCCACCACTGGAGGTGGTGGCGCGTCGATCGGTGAATTTCACTCCTAGACGGTCGAGGCTGAAACGAAGAAAAATACGTCCAATAACTTCCCAAAGCTATCATAATATGATACATTGGTAACTAATGAATAAGTTACCAATGGATCATAACATAATTCGCATTCTTACATGTCCAATTTCTAGGATATCTGGGCCAAGCTAAGGATTTCTTACGAGAAACAAGATGGCTGCCACCATTGTTCGATAGAAAGGGAGACTCATCATCATCATCATCATCAGATACGGCCTCTTTCTCTTTAGAACATTATGGCCGGCGCATACTGAGTTAGTGTGTTATATAATATCCGAAAAATAGAAGATCTGGAAAGGGAAAATAAAAGATCAGAGGTTTGGTTAGTGTTGTTATGGGTTAAAAACAGACACAGACCATCTAGTATATTTTGCTGACATCTATTGTTGTTTGTTTTATGCCAGCTTTGAACTGCTCCAGTGTGGTAGACCTGGTGACATCTGCTGGTAGGATGTTCCAGGCTCTTATTGCTACTGGGAAGAAGCTGAACTTGTGGTAGTTTGTCGTGGTACGAAGTTGGACGTACCCCCCTCGAACCATGCTGCGTGTGTTGTATCGGTTGATACTTAGTTGCGTTGTCGGTATGCAAACAAGGTTGTTGTTAATCTTGTAGATCATTGTGGCTTGTGCCTTCAGCCGCTGTTGGACAAGGGTTTCCCAATTGAGTTGGTTTAGCATGTCCGTCACGCTTTGGTGACCATAGCGATGGAGGACAAACCGTGCAGCCCTGCGTTGCACCATTTCCAACGAATAGATGTGATTTTGTTGATGGGGTGACCAGACAGTGGAACAATACTCTAGTTGAGGCCTCACTAGTGCCTGGAAAGCTAGTGCCTTGGTGGTAACTGTGGCGCCTTTTAGGTTGCGTTTGATGAAGCCCAGTGATCGATTTGCTTTTGCTGCGACCTTTTTGACCTGTGAGTGCCATGATAGATCAGAGCTGATGTTTACTCCGAGGTAAGGCGCTTCATCCACTGATTCGAGGACTACCCCTTTCAGGGAGTATGGGTGTTTCGTAGGGGATGGTTTCCTTGAAATGCTCATGGTGTTACATTTGGAAGGGTTGAAGGACATGCCCCAATCTGTTTCCCATTTGTGTAGACGGTCCAGATCTTCTTGGAGGGACGCACAGTCTCGCATATCTACGATCTCCTTGTAGACAATACTGTCATCGGCGAACAGTCGACAGTGTAATTTTATAGCTGCCGGCATGTCGTTGATGAAGGTGAGGAACAGTATCGGTCCCAATACTGACCCCTGAGGCACTCCAGATGTAACCGGTGCATCTTCAGAGATAGCGTCGTCTACTACCACTCGCTGGGTCCGGCCTCCCAAAAATGATCTGATCCAGCATAGAGTGGATCCCTTGATGCCATAGAACGCCAGTTTATGGAACTCGGCCAGGTGTTGCGATGGAAACATTTGATAATTATCAACATACATACAAGTTTGTGTATGTTGATAATTATCAGAATACTGTATATGATACAGATATAATGATATTGTTCCTGACTCGAATTGAATTGTTGTCGATTTACTGTTTACGGCAAGACGTGTATTTGCAGTTGACTAGTATATATACCGGCATAACGTGATTCTCACTCGTAGCCGGTCCGAGGCTGAAACGAAGAAAAATACGTCCAATAACTTCCCAACGCTATCATGATATGACACATGGGTAACTTATGAATAAGTTACCAATGTATCATAACATAATTCGCATTCTTACATGTCCAATTTCTAGGATATCTGGGCCAAGCTAAGGATTTCTTACGAGAAACAAGATGGCTGCCACCATTGTTCGATAGAAAGGGAGACTCAGCCAGGTGTTGCGACGGAACCATTTGATAATTATCAACATACATACATGTGTATGTTGATAATTATCAGAATAATGTATATATGATAAAGAGATAATGATATTGTTCCTATCTCGAATTGAATTGTTGACAATTAACTGTTACCGCCAAACGTGTATTTGCATTTGTCGAGTATATACCGGCATAGCATGATTCTCACTCATAGCCGGTCCGAGGCTGAAACGAAGAGAAATACATGCAATAACTTCACAAAGTCATTATAATATGACACATTGGTAACTTATGAAAAAGTTACCAAGGTATCATATTATAAATCGCATATTAACCAGTCCAATTTTATTGAAACTCCTGCCTCATATGGCTGCAAGATGGCCGCCGAATGTTTGTATTTTTCTAATTACTGTTTAGTTCAATAGATGGCGCTGTAGAACACGCTCACTCGCGAAATAAAGTACACACGAAAAAACCGAAAAATCGGCTTTTCGCGAATTTTTTTAACGCGATATATATTCTACAGTATATATATATATATATATATATATATATATATATATATTAGATATGTATTGTTTTGTAATATTGAACGGTGCTGTGTTTGTGCAGTACTTACGACACTGTAACTAGGGTGACCCCTTCGCTGAGTGGTCTTGCACATATGCAAGACCGCTCGCCTTGTCCTATGTCTATATCAGGTCGTGAGTTTTACCCCGCTTGGGCTGTGTGTGACAGAATTTCCAGATTCAGTTATATATGTAAAAATCTCAAAATGACCCTTCATCTAAAAAGAATTGACCCCATAATCCACCTTAATTGCAGTGAATGACGGCTGCTGATCTCAAAATCAACAATCATCAAAGTCATCAATATACTAAGTACCCACACCCGTCTAGTATAAAAGGTGGACAATACTACATCCTCGAACTAATGGCTTTTAGATGGCCAAATTCTTCATCAAATTACAATTAAGTTGAATTTAATTAAACTTGTTACTCTCTCAGTGGTTTTACTTACCCTCAGAACAAAGAAGAACCCTAATGACACAATAAGTACTGAAACCTTCAAAATGTCTTACAATTGAGGAAAAGGTTGCGTGAAATACTGATTGTCTTTTATATTTCAATCGAATTTGTTGGTCACAGAAAGAAGAAGTAATATAAAAGTAATAGCCAATTTTATGATATTACATCAGCAATCTGCTTATTACCTACTATTTTTATATAGAATTTAGAGTGACCATTGAATATTTCCTTTGCTGTTTCTAGTCTGTATTATTATCACATGGTCTTGAGTTCCATTTGTTAAATAAGTTGTTTTTTTCATTATTCAGGGATTGCGCGTCACTTGGAAATCATGATGAAGCCGAACGATAACATGCCTGTGCTGGCCCAAGGGGAACCATCACGAATGGAGTTCAACTTGACCTGCAAGAAATATGGCACCGATTACGTACTCAACAACACTCAAGCACTGACACAGATCAGCTGCGCTCAACCCGTCACAGGGCGCTGGTTGGGCATCTTCACTACCTACATTGCTCCATATCAACTCAAACTCTGTGACGTCATGTGGTCCTAAACCAATCACAGGGCTCTAACTCTGTGACGTCATGTGGTCCTTAACCAATCACAGAGCACTGGCTGGGCATCTTCACTATCTACACTGCTCCATACCAACTCAAACCCTGTGACGTCATGTGGTCCTAAACCAATCACAGAGCACTGGCTGGGCATCTCCACTACCTACACTGCTCCATAACAACACAAACTCTGTGATCGCATGTGGTCCTAAACCAATCATATGGCTCTAACTCTGTGACGTCATGTGGTCCTAAAACAATCACAGAGCACTGGCTGGGCATCTCCACTACCTACACTACTCCATAACAACACAAACTCTGTGATCTCATGTGGTCCTAAACCAATCATAGGACGCTGGCTGGGCCTCTTCACTACTTACATTGCTCCATACCAACTCCAACTCTGTGACATCAGGTGATTCTTGACCAAATCACAGGGCTCAAACTCTGTGACGTCGTGTGGTCCTAAACCAATCATAGGGCACTGGTTGGGCATCTTCACTACTTACATTGCTCCATACCAACTCAAACTCGGTGACGTCATGTGGTCCTTAACCAATCACAAGGCGCTGGCTGGCCATCTTCCCCGCTCCATACAAACTTTAAGTCGGTGACGTCATGTAGTTCTAAACCAATCACACGGTTCAAACTCTGTGGCATCATGTAGCCCTAAATCAATCACATGGCTCAAACTATTTGACGTCTTGTGTTCCTTAACCAATCAAAGGGATCAAGCTATACGATGTCATGTGGTCCGATACCAATCACAGGGTGTTGGCTGAACATCAATTGTACTTACAAGTCTCATTACTACCAACCAACACAAACTCTGACTATGTGACGTCAATAAATCAATAATCAATAACTGGTCTAGTAAAGCATCTTTTACGTATGCACTGATCTTCATGAACTCACACGTCAAGTCAAATGGGAATGATCCTATCTCTAGTCTGTGGAAAAGGTGACAGTGACTTGTGGTTAGGCAGTGGTTTTCAATGGAAACTGCGGTTTCTTATTTAGCCTGAATATGAAATAAAAGTGAAGACAAATGAAATTATAAAATCTGAATATATCTGAATCCAATATCTAAGTACATGTAATGGATAAATATCTTCGTCTCTAAGGAATCGAAATCATCTGACGTTATGTGGTCTATGCACCTTCTACAGGGCTCCGAATCAACGATTCTCTTCACCAAATCAAACTCGTTGACGTCAAATCTTTCAACTCTAAAACTGGGCTTTAGTATATCCCAGTCGTTGATCTAACCCTTATGCTGCTGGTGACTAATTTGGCCAATGCAAGATGGTGCGAAAAAGCTGAAAAATGACTGAAACCCTGGCACGTGGGTACTCATCTGAGAGTACCCAGTGTGAGGTATCCAATGAATACCAACATGACAGGGTTTAGTTGGTTTTCAAGAATCTGTGCGTCCTTGTGCTTTTGACGAAAGTAGCCTCAGCATTGGAAGGGTTATGGAAATTGTGACCTTTAATAAAATATAACTATAAGGCTCGGACGAAATATCCTCTATATATCTATTATGCTCTTGACCAATTATAACGTCAATTATGACGTGAAGCTGCTTAACTGATTTCAAATACTAGTAACCAATAAGGCATTTAGGTGCATCATATTTCAAAATGAGCGACAAATATTAAGGCTAAGTAGAATGCTACTGTCAAGCACCTAAGATAAGTTCCAACTAAATTAATATAACTCTCTCAGTGATTTCTTAAAAATAGAACAGTGAGTAAAGCTGTTTACTTATAACGATAAAGCGAGTGATAAATGACGCATGCTATATGCAATACTAGCACCAGATCATTTCCCATAATATCTTAAAGAACGTTCGTTCATGCAAATGCCAAGAGTAATTTCATTTAATATAAAGATTTACTAGAGCTCAAAATAGCGTGTAGATTCACACCACTCAATCTGTACATAGTTTACATACTCATTTATTGACTTCAGCTTGACAGGTACCATATCGTACGGTTTACAATTGAGATGCATTCAAGACAAATGTGTAATTACATACATGTACATAGTTAATTACATACATATTCTGAATTATTTCCGCGCATAAAGTATTCGTATTACTACCGTATAGCGGTTCAAATCTGTCAAACAAATAACTTATGTGTGTGTGTCAATACCACACATACTAAGCATATATATCAACAATCTAAACTGTATATGGGATTGAACAAAAACACATGTGTGTTTCCCACTGTAAGGTGCATATTTCTCCTGTTTCCCGATACTGCGCCACCGGCGTAAATGGGTTAAAGTAATAATTCTAGAATTGAAAATGATTTTACAAAACATTTGAAGAGTTATGGATAATGCTCTGCTTAACACTTATCCTTCAAATCTTAACAAAAATACGCTTTGACCTATAAGATTTAATTGACATTGTCATGCTACTTTTGGCAACTGCAAGTATCAATATAAATCAAAATGAAAAGAAATGCAAAATTCAGAACTCTATATACAGTGTTGCCGGACACATTTTGTTTAGGCTCACCAAGGAAGGCTTGATATTTTTACATGTAGAAAAATCGGATGCACCTATAGATTATCGAAAACATAAATTGTCAAATGAAATATAGATGAAGATGAATTTATCCATAGGAATACATCTTAAGGAAATTTTGTAGTCAATGGTACGTCATGTACACCACATTAACCATGGATGACAATTAACCCATTCCCATCGGAAACATAAATATGATTCAACATGGAGGAGCATATGATAGAACAACATTCGGAGAAATATTTCAGCGAAATCATTCCTTTGTCGTTTAAACACATCCTACTGAAATACTTTTCCAATTATCCTAAGATTAGATCCCAACTTTGTATAGAAGTATTCATTTGGTCATGTCTCGATCTAAACATACCTTAACGATGTACATTCTGAATAAATTACCTTGCTCTTACTATTACTGTTTGTTTGTTTGTTGTTATATTAGCGTTCTGTTTTGTTTCTTTGTTTGAACGGTGGCCATGGCCCGACAGCATTATGATCGGTGTTTGATGTAATGTAATATGTATTGACCATATGTTTACATATGAAAATTACAATTACAATTTAGAGTAAAATGTAGGAGTGGTATCAACATACAGACAGGTAAAAAAGAGCATTAAAACATTCTATATAAGGAGTGAACGTAACATGGTTAAGGAAAACACAACGGGAAATTAGTATCGCCATTGATTGCGTGCTTTCTCTCACCATTGCATAAGGTATCAGGTTTGAATCCACCTGGCAGCATGTGCGGAACTTAACAATAACTTCGGTGGGGTCGGTGTTTTGCCGGGTACTCTGTTTTGTCCAAATGGCCATTAAGTAGCACAATACTGAATGGGAGACTCAAAATCAATTCCAACACCATCAATGATGTGGGTATCTAATTACAAATAAGGTGGCGTTATATTTATCCCTGGCGCCATCTATTGCTCGTTTACGTAATTAGATAGCGAATAAAAAAAGTCAGCATGAGACACTGGTCGTGTTGTGCCTTACATTGCAATCCATTGGGATACAAAACCAGTCCAGAATTTTAGATGTCATGTTAGCGTTGATTCTGTCACTCAGTGTTCTTTTACAAGGCACGTAGCGACCAAGGTGCTTTTAAAAGACGGCTAGTTTCGTCTACATTTGTCCCGCTAGGTGACACTCTAGGGCTCTGTCTGAGCAGCCACAGAACAAAGCATATGGTTCCAATTGTAGGTCAACTATGATTGGTCATCTTGGTGTAGGGAAGTTGATAATCTTTTAACTTTATTAAACAATCACCTGGCCCTTTATATGGCCTTTACCTACTTTAACTAGCACTTAAAGGGCCTTCAAGTTTTACCTGTGTAGGATTTATGTAACAAAGCAAACACACATCAGTATTGTATAAGTTTTCTTTTACATTTTAATGCTATTAAGTTATATTTTTACCATCAAATTCGAATGATATCCAATGAATTTACATCACCATTCAGTTTTGTTAACGCCAACTTATTAATTCCTAGATACCGTTACAAGTGTCGTCTTGATATAAGATACTTTGAAGAATAACTTCACAGCTGAGCAGAGATTCACAAAACATTTAAAGGATAGTTTTAAGAATTGTTCTGATCAACATTTCCCCTTGAATTATTTTCTCAAATATGCTCTGGTCAAAAAGATTAATGACATTGGTGACCCTTTATTGTTTGGAATAATGGGTAATTGTCTATTGCGATGATGTCAAACAGTTAGTTAAACAATTTAGCCATTCGATGCATATTACACATATATACTGCTGTTCCTTTTGAAACAATCATGTATGCACAACTTATACTTTGAAACTTTTCATTGTTTTGTGAGCATTTTTATTTATCTATTGCTTTGTTGTTTTCGACGATAACAAAGGATCATTATTTTACACAGATGTTACGGCACTAAATTGCCTTTGTGTGCCGATGTGCTTTTAAGCAACCATTCATTCACTCATTCTTATATACTTCTGGTTAGGGTAATGTCTCAGTTCCAAACAGTTTACATTTTGAATTCCTTCTTTTACGTAGTGTGAGGAAAGGTTGTCTTGGTGTTGCTTGTGTAAACATCCCAAGGTTATACACTGTAAATGTTATAATCCACACATGAAGCAGAAAACAATGCCGGAATATCCTGAAAAGATTGTGAAACACTGCAAATGCTGCAATTCACACACGCTGTGTACAAGCACCAATGTATAATTATCCTAATAGGTCGTGTTGACACATTACAAATGTGATATGTCATATGTGTCTCTAGATCCTCTCAAATTTTTCCAGGCACGAGAAATATCTCTATAGTAGTGGCGGGCGTCCATCAGAAACAGCAGAATCACTAAACACAGAATCTCAAGGATATGAATACCTCCTATGGCTATAGAGGAGGGCTTGTCATCTATTCCTGAAATCCAATCCACCTCCTCTTTAGATAGATTAAGTGCTTCAAGGAACCAAGGTGGATTGTCTGAGGGACCTCTCGTTGTCGTATTTGATGACGTGTTTGATGACGTCATATTTTCAGATGATGCAGATGCTGAAGTGGCTACAACAAAGACGATACACATTGTATCTCTTGCGAAATTTCATCAGCTAATTTGAATATACGTAAACTGCTCCTTAAGTACCGAATAAATGAGTATGTTTATTAATAAGAACATAGATGCATGTATGCAGTTTAACAATTTAAATCGATCTAATAAGCGACCACCATTCTACATACTATACATACATTAATGCATACATACATAGATAAATAAATACATACGTTTCTACACAAACACGCATAAAATAATAATATTATGTATATACATATATACAAAATACATACATACATACATGCATATATACATACGTACATACATACGTAAATACATACATACGTACATACATACATACATACATAAATACATACATACATACAAACCTGCTATTGTTGACGTTAGTGAAGTACAGTTTGAAAGATGACATGAACGCGTTGTTATAGTGGAACCAGCGCAAGGTTGTCCGGAATAAACAGGATCTGTACATGTGCGGTTTCGGAGTTGCAGGCCATATCCACACGACCCATTACAACCTGACCAGTCGTTCCACAATGACCACTCTCCATCCACTGGACAATTGATCCTGAGGATAAAAGAACATGATGGTATACCAAGTGCAACTACTCGGGCATGTGAGAAAGCTACCAGTGACTTAGAATTAGGCGAGGTTTTACTGGTGTAAAACGATTTACCCCCCCCCACCACTTAACTAGTTAGAGTGGTCTTTAAAATACAGACAAAGTGACGGGATTTTCCACGTGTGAAACGATTTCCCGCACGATTAACCATTCACTAGTCAGAGCGGTCTTTATATGGCAGAAAAGGTGACGATAAATAATATTCCATATACAGTGCCGACTTTTAATTCCTGCGCAAAATGCATGGGCAGCCCGAGCACAATATACGCTCGATTGCCACCCATTTCCCTGGGCATGGATGCATGGATGACCTAAGAAATGAAGGTAGTTTAAATTCACAAGCTACGTTGGTCATTGATGTGCTTAGCTTATTTTTTGAGATGTTATCCATGGATTGTTTTCACAACCAGACATTTGCAGATGTCCGGTTGACTGGTGCAAGAATTAAATCTCTGTACTGTACCTGTTACAACTACGAGATTCATGCGGCATCGTGGACTCATCGCAGGGTTGGCCTCCGTGAAAGGGTCCATGACAACGACTGCCACGTTTCTGAAGTCCCTGGTCTCCACAGGGGGCGCCACAGGACTCCCAATTGGCCCATGTCCAAAGTCCATCTATTGGACACGGATCAAGAGCTATCACTGTAAAAGATTAACAAAAAGTCTAACAACATTTTATTCATGTCACAAATTAGCCATAATTGGCATAAATGTGACGAAAAAAGAAATTTCAAAATTCATGTCTACATAGCTCTGCCCTGATAGTCGGGTGGTCTAAGCAAAAAGTCCAACAAAATGTATCCATGTCTTCACAGGCCTGCCCTAATAGTCGAGTGGTCTAAGCAAAACGTCCAACCGAATTTATCCATGTCTTCATAGGGCTGCCCTAATAGTCAAATGGTCTGAGTAATCACCACTGATTGCTCATTGTCTCTAATCCTGATTTTTTGGCATGTGAAACTATTATCAATGACCTAGGGTAAAACAGTGGTTCTCCCTGGAAACTAGTTTTCTCCACCATTTTCAACTGGCTAGTAACTATGTAGCCTCTATATGTCAGTAAAAGTGACGATAAATGAGATTCCAAATTCCACATAGAATCATGTGCGGTACCTTCTCTAGTTTCTTCAAAACTGAAAGATCCCTCAAGACCTTTTACAGAAGAGTAGGTAGGTATGCTATGAGCTTCTACCTTATCAAGAAATAGCTTAAGTGAAAACAAGAATCTGTCATATTCTATAAAACCACAGCCTCAACTTCTCACCTGTAGAAAATTCTACTTTTAAAGCGAAACGCCTCCTGCTTTGTGTGGATGTAGAATCCAGTTTTACATCTTCGCCTATAGAGGGCGCTGCAGTCAACTCAGTCAACAGGCAAATATCTTCAACTGCTAAATCTTCATATCCAATAGTTGTTCCCACCTCAGATTCAAACCAGCCTATCACATCCCCGTTCAATCCGACCAAACTCCCTGCAGCGACTTTTAGCTAAAAAGATCATATATATATATATATATATATATATATATATATATATATATATATATATATATATATATATATATATATATATATATATATATATATATATATATATATATATGTATATATATAAATGTATATATATATGTATATATATATATATATATATATATATATATATATATATATATATATATATATATATATATATATATATATATATATATATATATATATATATATATATATATATATATATATATATATAGGTTTCCATATTTGCATGTTTCAAGGGTAACGTATGTTGTCATATTCTCATTGCCATGGTAACCATAGCAACTTTTTATATCTTATTTAGCAAAAATTAAATGTTCATTTCCATCTCTTTCAGTTTTCAAAATTTCCCAAATATTGGTGAAATATTACACTGATTAAAACACATTTAGTTTGCCACCAATTATCTGTCACACATGTTTAGGATACTGCACAAAGCTCACTGCAATAAGTAGAAGGGTTCTCACCACCTGAACACCTAGGGTATCCAGAGCAGGAGATACCCAGTCATCAACGAGAGTATAAGTGCACGGAGCGCCACCTGGGCGCCACAGCTGGAACTTGATGCTTGCTCTCGGCCTCACTACGGTCACGTGAATGGCGGTCACATGAACTGCCTCTGGCGAGGGTGTATTCAGAACAAGGGAACGTTGCACACGTTGAGTACCTGGAAGGGCGTTTTGGTCCGCATATTCACTAGCTTCTACATTCCCAACAGCTTCTAAAATACACATGCATCAACAGAGAAACCTATGAACCTCTAGAAATAGTAGGCTACTGAGCGCAAGAAAAGAAGCAATTGATTCTAACATATTCCTGTATATTTACCAATTCCATAGTTACAGCTATGCTACCAAATACGAAATTGAGTCCAAGTACAATCCACCCAAACACAAAAAATATTAAGTGCAAATACAAGTATAGAATAATCAACATAAAACAAATGGGTGTAGTTATAACGTTATTTCAGACAAAGGAGTATATTTGATTGTATTTATCTTAAATGAGGTTAAGAAAGGAGTATATTTTTAACGCATGTTTTTACCTGAGCAGGCCCATGTTCCATCTGATTGAAGGCATGTACGTTCTCTATTCCTTATGCCAGAAGACGCATCGCACTCAGACCATGGAACTAGAAAAAAATGGGAAAAGGAATCTCCTTTGTAAGTGAATAAAATATGTTAATTTAATAATTCAATGATTTATAGAATAATATTAATTGAATGATTGAATTATATTTCAATTGCATGTAACTGGTATGTAGCGCAGCTATATGGAGATGAATCGCCCAGCGTCTAAAATGAACAATAGTAAATGCGTATGTAACAGCAGCAAGAACGACTATTGGCTTTTACCAGGGTTTCTTTAAAAAGATATGAAACAGAAAAAATATAAACTTGTATATCTGTTTTTACACAAGAGTGATATGAGAAAGGTATGTATGTTTTCTTACTGTAAAATATCCTCCAATAATCATTATAATAAATACTTAGAATATGCCATCTTTTTTCAAAGATTTTTTTCTTGTTGTATAATGGAAATATTTTCCAAGATAGTATAAGTTTTTAACCTCATTTTAATATGAGTGACTGAAGGTTTTTAATTGAATGGTATAGTTTACCTTAATTTGTAAATAATGGTTAATTACAAAGATTAAGATGTTGAGCTAATACATACTGCAAAACACTTATATTTCAATGAAAAGTAATTTAAGCGCAAAAATTCGACATCTTTTTAAATTTTTCAATCAATAACTAATTCGAAGTTTTTCGTTAAGGTGCAAAATCGGTATTACGTCAAAAATAAAGGAAGTTCTGCACCAAAATAATGTGTTCAACATCATATGCTAATAAGTATATGTTTTAACCTACCTGAACATGTTATATCCGTAGGGAGCCATTCCCCTGTGGCTTGACAGGTCAGAGTGAAGTCACGTGAGCCATCAGCTAGTCCTGACACCGTGCTTTGGCTATTACATCGACCGTAGTACGTGACACCGTCAGACGCCCCATCTCCCAATGTTACGTTAGAGTTTACTACCTCCACTGGGGGACACGTGGACACCAGTGCTACAAAAGACCCAGAAAGACTCGATTCAAGAGGTGAAATTTTGCATTGAGGGTGTAATATTTTGGTAGGACACAAGAAGTTGTGCGGAGACATGGCGCCCGTGACCGCACGCCAGATTGAGAAGAAATAGGTCAATCTCACTAAATTCTAGAGACAAAAGCTACGAACGTTTTTAAGTGTGAAACAGACAAATTGAAAGGTTATCGGTGCGGTCACGTGGTCACATTCACTCCACTATTTTTCATGATTAGTTAAACCTCTATTGAGGGCACTGTAAGCCGGGACGGGATGGCGAGAAAGCTCGCAAAATAAACAAAGAATTGGCGCAGTAGCATTTTCTTTTTCCTCCAGCAACCAAGCCAAACGTTCATATGAGATAACCTGTTGATCGGTAGTTCTTTAGTACAATGTAGTTATGGTTGGATCGGCGGTGAAATTTGTAATCAGAACGCTATCAGCAACTCTTAACTCGGCAGTTCTGTTCAAAAACTACATAATTTTTGGCAAAACTACTCCAAAATTGAAAAACTAAAACATATATTTTCCTGATATGCGATTTTCTCTATCGCTGAATACCAGTTGTAAACAAGAGACACGTACTCGTCTCTTTCTTGCACAGTATAGCATTGGGCTCTGCACAGGGTCTAGTGATCCATGCTCCTTGGCCCGCCTCAAACACTGCGCATGCGTCACCCGAATCCACGAGATGGTCCAGAGAATAGACAGGGACCCAATTAAGCCACGCCCATGTGGAATCCTTCCGTCTCAGACCTGTCCAGGTGGTACTTTGTGATCTAAAACCTCTTTAATTTGAAAGAAAAACTCGCAATTAAAATAGGGATGCGAATTGCAAACGTTTCCATTTATTGCAGTTTTTTAATCTTTTCGTTTTACATGCAGTGATATTAAGTTAATTCAACGAATTTTCATGATGTTTGAAACGAAGTGTGTGTCTTTGCTGAGGTGTTAGAATGCATGTATACAGTATTCTATTCGAGTCCGAAAACGATTTAGGTACAGAAGATTTCGGACAGCAAACGGACATCAAGCGGATATCAAACGGACGTCCGATATTCGGACAGCAAACGGATATGAATCTGCCCACGCGACCATTTGTGCACTAAAACATCGGCCAACCGTTTGCTGTCCTAATGTATGGCTTTTTCCTGCGACAATTGCTTGCATTCTCCTAAAGTGTTATTTTCTTGATTTTCTTATCCTTTTCGTTCCGATATATCGGTCAATCATTTGTGCACAAACGGACAGCGAACTGTCGGCCGAAATATACGTCAACCGTTTGTGCACAAACGGACCCTTTGACATCTAAAATGTTTTACCGTGTACAGTATTCGTGTCCGGAAATACATATGTACAGCATTCCACGTGGGTCCGCAAATGCATTACATACATATTTTACTCGTGAACGGAAACGCATTACTTATACATATATATTACTCGTGTACATAAATGTACCGGTAAACGAATTCGGCATTCCGTCTCGAACAAATATCCTATATAGAACACATGCTTATCATAAAACGAAAAAGGAATCCTTACAAAAAGTGTCGTAAAAAGTTGTTTTCTTCTTCCGATGTGATATGAAGTAGATATCCACCTTTGAGTCTGCAGGCCTCGTTCGCCTCCAATTGTGATCTTGTCTGCTTTAAAAGCATATAGCAATAATCACCGAATTTAATCCAGCCCTCACCATGGCATTCGCGGTAGTACAGGGCTAAAAGAGGATATATATATATATATATATATATATATATATATATATATATATATATATATATATATATATATATATATATATATATATATATATATATATATATATATATATATATATATATATATATATAAATATATATATATATATATATATATATATATATATATATATATATATATATATATATATATATATATATATATATATATATATATATATATATATATATATACGTACTGTATGTATGTATGCATGTATGTATGCACGTAAAAATAGACAGATAGGTAGATCAACCGAATTTGTTAATCTAATCAATATGTGTTATAGATAACCATGGTGCTTCAAACATATGAGTAACTCATATATCATCATGAAAATTATGCAATTTAGTTTGATTTCCTCTAACTGCCTACGAATCTTGTTAATGTTCATAGGTTTTTATCCCTCCTTCCCCTCATCAGAAACATGCCTACACACAAACCTTTTTCTGATATCATTGGTTTGATGTAGGTAGCCGAGCAGGCACATTGGCAGTTACAGCCATAGTAATAGGCGGTGACATCAAAGACATATTGGCAGTCGCAGTCGTTTCCAACCGGCTCTGAATAAACAGAAATTGTAATGAACTATTATTGTTTAAGACAAATGAAATATTGATAATATACAGATTGGATTACCAGAATAAAATCCTCTGTCATATTCTATCATGCTATGACACCGATTATGGACAATATTTATACTTATATTTATATTTATACAATATATTTATATCTATACAATATACGTCTGAATAAACACTTATAAATATTTTCTATTTTCTTATTCAAATCAATATAATGCATCAAAATTCTAATTCTTAGGTAATGACCCTTTCCTATTTCTAAAATTAATTTAAAAATAATATGAAATGAGTGTGTGATATGTTTCACTATGCTTTACTTGAATGATCTGAGTTGGTAACAGAAAAATAGTGAAGAGAACACGATTCTCATTAGGTATGGATGTATGTTTTGCGAAGGTGGACTGACTTTTGTCCCTTCCAGTGCAAAGGCTACTTTCGTCCAAAGCAAAAGGATGCAGAGACTTTTGAAAAACCTCTAAAACCTTTCGTGTTGGTATTCATTGGATAGCTCTTGCTGGGTACTCTCATATGAGTACCCATTTGCCAGGGTTGTGGTCATTTTCAGGTTTTTGAAGAAATTTTGTACTGGCCAAATTAGCCACCAGCAGTATATATAAGGGTTAAGGA
>OZ012688.1:34911599-34993599 GCA_963942565.1 Maea johnstoni | reverse complement strand
CCTTCGCCGCCTGCGGAATTCACGCCTTCAAGGAAAACTCCAGTAACCGGAAGTTGCTCAATATCAGTTATGGTGATGACATCTTCCCTCCATATCCCATCCATGACGTCACAGTTGCATTTGCCACCTAAAATCATTTAAATGAAAAGTTTTCTCAAATTAAAAAAAAAGTATTTTATCAGCGATCCCAGTCTATTTTTGTCCTCCTGACCATTCTGGTATATATCAGTTTAAATAAATCATTTGATGTAAAAAGAGAAGCATCAGAAAGCTATATTCATGATCGAAAGTGGCATAGATACAAATGACGCGCAACCTAAACATTAATTGATTAATGTAGGATTATTTTTTCACAAACAAACAATTAGGCACAAAATGTGGATTTCTTAACGAGAATACCCAACAGAATTTGATATTATAAGAAATGAAATGTTTACACTTAAATATATATATCCCAGAGAAGCTGTTTCATATATTGTTACACACCCAAAGTACATGAGCCGTTCCTACTACAATCACATCCACCAGGTGAGTTGATGCCCATACCAAAAGGCAAACTCTCGTTGTAACGAGACCTCCAGCGAGAGACCGCGAGACCTGTCGGAGAGTCGTACACTGGAGCGTTCCTACACCTCCATCTGATGGTTTGGGAACAATGGAATGACGTCATGAGTAGCACGACCATTTGCCGCATATTGGCCTCGTACTGCATCTCAATTACTTCTCTACCTAAAAGGGATTTGAAAATAGATATTGTTTTACAATTTAACCAAATCGTAGACATTTCAATTTGGAGGAATGACTGATGTCAAAATAGCCTTTAGGAACATTTGAATCGTCTTGGTAGAAGCTTAGATGAGCAACCACAAGTATATTGGTCCAACCAGAGAAATACATCCCCACATCTACTCATCTCAGGTCCAACTGAAGGTAGAAGGCATTCTTAAACGTATTAAAGGGGCCCTAAAGGCTCACAAACATATCAGCTTATATGAAAGTTATACACTTCAAGAACAGGATGCTACCATTCTTTTTCTCTCAGTGATCCCGTGAGGGGAGATTTTTGCGTATTGTCATCCTCCTAGACAGCCTCTGCCAGCCACTGGGTGCGGCCATGTTTTTCAAGTGCTATCAGCTGTGACACAATCGGGTGGCAGGGATCACATCCTGTCTCCAAGCTACCTCTGGGCAGTGTATCTAACAGCAGTGCTCCTGACAAGAGCTCTCTGCACAAGGAGAAAGCTTTCATAGATTTCCTAGTAGTAAATTTAGACAAAAACAGTGGTTAGCATCCATGAAACTTTTAAATCAACCTGTCCTGAAGTATGCATATGTATGTTCAGACCACTTCACTGACCACTTCACTGACGAGGATTATGTCAGGAATCACACACTGCAGTCAGGATTACTTCAGAGTACAGTTAACAAGGTTCTGAAGAGGGATGCTTTTTTAGAATGTTTGGGTACTTGTGAAATAGGTGTGCATAATCTCTCACACTTCTTCAAAAAAAGAAACAGTCACAATTGATACACCTTTTATCATGCTCCATGCGACTCCTATTGCATCTAGTCTTACTTTCTTCAAGGATATAATATCTGGTAACCAATTTTCCTAAATCTCTTATTTCAAGCAGAAGTGATCTTGCAATTTATCAATTTCGGGATTTATTTACTTTATTGGTATACATTTACTAGTCTCAACATGATTTACCTTCATTCAGTTGCTCAACGAATATAAGCACAGGTGTATGCATTAAATGTTTAATATTAAGCCAGCATGAGAAGGGTAAATATCATTCCCTAACTTACAAAATTGAAACAGCTATGGTTATAGTCAGTCATGACCCCATTTTCACTGGGAAGAAATACATTTCTAAATAGTACTGCAATATAGAGGAAGGTTGAAATCAAAATATCTCAAATTGCAAATGACCCTTTCTTTTATTTATGATAGAATAAATGACATTTTCATTTACTCATTACCAACCTTCTCTTAATGACTTATGATTAATAATCATACTCTTCATTATTATGATCTGATGTACAGACTTTAGCAACCCTAACAGCTAACTTTCAGGGTGAATGGCAATTTTCATAGGTACCTCAACATGGTCTTTATTAATCCACTGAGAATAGACTGTGCAGGATTTTGTTAGTTGTGTTACAACTGAGGTTTTGTCTTATGTCTAGGTCCCTAGGGTAATAACAAAAGTAAGTAAAGGAAAGGGACACACAGGGTAATTGACCTTGTCCAATTGGCATTACACATCTAGACCCCATGGGACACAAGGTAGTAAACACAGGAAGTGACTAGCAGTACTGGGAACAGCAATCATCTTCATTTCCTTTAGTAATTGTGTACATATTCATGAAGATTATAGAAAAGAAATGTCAAGAATACCTTTGGAAGGGGCCTGATAATTTAAAGAAGGAAAGAAGTCTGACAGGTGCACCACAACATGCTATTTAAGCGCCAGCCCTCTGTTTCCTCATCTTGACCATCAAATTCATCAACACCTTGAACTATGTCCATATAATCCACCTGATCACCTTCAGCCACTCTTGGTTCAAAGTCGTAGGGATTTGCATACCTAAACATCTTGAATGTGCTTCAGAGCAGTGAAATATCTACCTCCTAGACAGAGCTACTGGCTTTATCTAATACACCCACTAAGCTGCTTGCCACCCATTTACATAGACTACAGCAGCATGAGTTGACTCAGATCCAAGATGGCGGCTGCCCTGCCTCAGTGGAGGTGCTATTCACTAATTGCAATTTGAGATTTCTCTTTGTGTGGAGCTCTAGGGCTTCTCTGTTTATGACAGATGTTGAGCTATGTTCATGAACTTTCATATAAACCTATGATGTGTTTTTCCCCAAGTTCCCCTTTAAGATGTGTTAACTTCTCACTGCCCTTTCGCAATCCCCGGATTCCAATCCTCTACAGAGCATTGAGAAAATTCTCAGTGACTTGGGGTTAGGTGGTGTTTTCTACAGGTTACTCTTGGTTTCCCTCATCTGGCTGGTTAATAGTCACAGTCAGCTGGTGCTTAGAAGATGCAAAAAAACAGAGTGCATCTTGGGATACATGGACGCCCCCATATGGCTGCCTCAGGCCTGTTACTTGGTCACTTCTGTAAGCCATAACTGAGTAGTGCTGAAGAGGACAGGTTCGGGGAAAGTCTTATTTGAAAGGTGACATGTATAAGCTCATTTTGAACCTAAATCATTCTGATGGTGAATTTGCCCTTTAATCGCACTGTGTCACATAAGAAGTGACGATAAACGAAATTCCAACAGTGGTTCACGTACATATAATTTGGCTGATGTTCTCAAGAATATAAAAGCTAGCCTACCCTGTGTGACATAAAGTGGGTTCTCCCTGTCGTGATGTACGTTGGCTGTAGGGGTGCTGGGAGCCATATCGCACCGGACGGGTATGTAGGGGAGACCCCCACTTCCATCTGGGTCTATCATGTAGCTGCCTGACGGGCTTCCGCTCAGCTTCCAATCAATGCATGACGACTTGACAGCTGAAAACAGTTACCACTGGCTAGTCACAACTTGAAAATGAAAATGTGTCGAAAATCAGGTAAAAAAATCCAAGAAATGAAAACACGGAAGTGTAACCTCTAAATCGTGAGACGGTCTGTGGGAATGTCAGTTCATGGCATGATGGATATCAGGTTCAATCAAGGATTCTAAATGAGACAGCGAAGAAATTGTATATTTACTTACACGAATTCAAAACTACGCATTTTCTGTGGAGTTCATACGTTATAAACTAGTTTATGTGTGTGTGTTTGTGTTTATATATATATATATATATATATATATATATATATATATATATATATATAAATATATATATATATATATATATATATATATATATATATATATATATATGTATATATATATGTATATATATATATGTATATATATGTATATATATATATATATATATATATATATATATATATATATATATATATATATATATATATATATATATATATATATATATATATATATATATCATCCTGCCTCGACTTACCATTTTGTGTTGGCAACTTGCATATATACGGAAGCTCTCCATTACAAGACACTTTGTACAACTGTGGCCGGCGTGGATTTCTTATGGCAATGCAATACTGTGCCGATTGCTCTTCTGGAAGCAATTCATCCCCATAAGTTGGCTCTGGCGAGGCAACGGAATTTTCGTTACTGAAATATCTGGAGGGATTGCCATCGATATTCTCATATCTTTTAGGCTCTTGCAATTTGACAATACCAATGTGGAAAAGTCCAGCTCCCACTCTTCGTAAACTAGAATTGGACAAATTGAACATATATGTACATACATATATGTACATACATATATACATACATGTATGTACATATACATATATGTTTGTATATATATATATATATATATATATATATATATATATATATATATATATATATATATATATATATATATATATATATATATATATATACTAGAAAAGTACCCGTCCTACGGACGGTAACCACGAAATTTCCTTTTACGTCAAAAATATCAGGGCACCCAGATATCCTTGCAACCACACACTTAGGGCTACCTTACCTATGGATCAATAATTCAAGAGGCTTGGTAAACATATATGCCATTGATAGATAAGTTGTCAAACCGGTATTGGAAAGGTGGTGGTGGGGTGGTGTCCATTTATCATATCACTCATGACGAATTCTAATCATTTCTACTCATAACAATTTTCGTTTAGTAAGATCAATATAAAATATGACATACGATATGTCATTTACATCCATCCTAATTTTATTCTTCCTGTTGAAAGATATCATTTATGAATTTTTGTCATTCGGTATGATTTACAGACTCGTTTACAACTTTTTAAAGCTAAGATTATAAATGGGGTAGGTTAGAGGAGGAAACACATGTACAAACCTCTTACACTTGAATGGTCGACTCTAATGCATTCTACACGAACTGTGATATAACAATTCGTAGCTTTGTTTGCTTTCTCCTCTGCCACTTAGGGATACGTAGTGACGGGTGCCGTAGTAAACGGCGAACACCACCTACATACCCTTAGCCCCCATTGCCATTCTCATCACGCACCCCAACCTAATTTGAGTTGAAGAATGTTGTGAGAGAAAGCTCGCAATCGTTCACTGCGCTGGATTCTCTCTTGGCAATAATGCAATTTCAATAAAAGTGGAACACAGTAATCTGCTTAGCATAATTGGCCAACTAAACATTTGCAAGTTATTTGATTGAATAAATGTGGTCAGTTCATATATAAATTTGTCAAAATCGTAAATAGTTTAAAACATTTATTGAAAGAAATATTCTTTATTTTACCAATTTGCGGAATTCAGTACTCTTTACACGTCTGTTGGTAACTTCCTATGTTGTTTTAAAGCTGCACATGAATATTTATTGACCTAAGTTCCGTAGATTAGGTGCTAAATATAATCATATATGTATATATATATATATATATATATATATATATATATATATATATATATATATATATATATATATATATATATATATATATATATATATATATATATATACATACAAATTATTTCCAAATGATACTTTGATGTGGATATCCTCCCCCTCCCCCTAAAAAATGATAGATAGATAAAAAAAATGGGCCTTTCTTTGAGCTGCTACGCTATGATTGTTAAGGAAATGTAAAAACAATACTATTTCAATAATTGTTGAAGGAAAACATATTCCAAAGGAGGCACAATCTTCGTTCAAACACAGATAATTCCAAGCATACCCAAAGTGAGGTATGGGCATAAGGTGGTTCTATAAAATATACATAGACATTAAGTTCCATCACAATTTATTTTGATAAAGATAACTTTCAAATTGTATACTGGCTGTATGGAAAACATTTTTTGGAACTATAGAAAAGTCCGAATTTTTCGTAAGCTCAAATATGCATGTTACCTATGCACCAGCGTAGTTTGCTGAATTGTTTGGGTTTGTTCAAATGCTCTCTCTCTCTCTAAGCGCACAACCTTTGATTGTGTTTTTTTCCCAAGGGATGTGTCCGTACGCTCTTAGCGCCGATGCAGGCATTGTCCATTGTGTCCATGCCGCCTAAACCCTTTCGGTGCATGCCCAGGTTCCCTTTAATTACCCGGGTAAGCTACGCTACTACAGTGTGCGTGCTTCTGCCACCGGACAACCAACATAGTCCGTGCAGTGCAACCCCATTGTGGAAGCAGAAGTTTGATATCGGTTGTACTATATATCGACGGGTGGTCATACCACATCCGGCCGTGCTTGAGGATAAGAAATCAGCATCAAAAGCACCTTTTTGATTACTTTTTTGAAATTAGTTTACGTTAAGAACCATCTAGATACACTCGTCCACCAAACTGCCAACTCAGAATTAGGCAAACAGGCGCGGCAACGGAGATCATGCGTTGCAAAAGATTGGGCCTCCTCTCTTATAATATACTAGAAAAGTACCCGCCCTACGGACGGTAACCACAAAATTTCTTTTTACGTCAAAAATATCAGGGCACCCAGATATCCTTGCAACCACACACTTAGGGCTACCTAACATATGGATCAATAATTCAGGAGGCTTGGTAAACATATATGCCATTGATAGATAAGTTGTCAAACCGGTATTGGAAAGGTGGTGGTGGGGTGGTGTCCATTTATCATATCACTCATGACGAATTCTAATCATTTCTACTCAAAACAATTTTCGTTTAGTATGATCAATATAAAATATGACATACGATATGTCATTTACACCCGTCCTAATTTGGTTCTTCCTGTTGAAAGACATCATTTATAAATTTTTGTCATTCGGTATGATTTACAGACTCGTTTACAACGTTTTAAAGCTAAGATTATTAATGGGGTAGGTTAGAGGAGGAAACACAGATGTATAAACCTCTTACACTTGAATGGTAGACTCTAATGCATTCTACACGAACTGTGATATAACAATTCGTAGCTTTGCTTGCTTTCTCCTCTGCCACTTAGGGATACGTAGTGACGGGTGCCGTAGTAATCGGCGAACACCACCTACATACCCTTAGCCCCCATTGCCATTCTCATCACGCACCCCAACCTAATTGGAGTTGAAGAATGTCGTGAGAGAAAGCTCGCAATCGTTCACTGCGCTGGATTCTCTCTTGGCAATAATGCAATTTCAATAAAAGTGCAACACAGTAATCTGCTTAGCATAATTGGCCAACTAACCATTTGCAAGTTATTTGATTGAATAAATGTGGTCAGTTCATATATAAATTTGTCAAAATCGTAAATAGTTTAAAACATTTATTGAAAGAAATATTCTTTATTTTACCAATTTGCGGAATTCAGTACTCTTTACACGTCTGTTGGTAACTTCCTATGTTGTTTTAAAGCTGCACATGAATATTAATTGACCTAAGTTCCGCAGGTTAGGTGCTAAATATAATCATATATATATATATATATATTATATATATATATATATATATATATATATATATATATATATATATATATATATATATATATATATATATATATATATACCGGGTATATATATATATATATATATATGTACATGCTACCAATGAAATATTTTGGGAATAAAGTCCAGATACGTGAAAAAACGTGGAAAGAATGTGTATGAGTTGGCCAGTAAGCATTTTGGTATGATTCTACCCACAAAGTATTTCCAAAGGATACTTTTACGTGGATATCCTCCCCCTCCCCCCCAAAAATAGATAGATAAAAAATAGATAAAAAATAGATAAAAAATGGGCTTTTCTTTGAGCTGCTACGCTATGATTGTTAAGGAAATGTAAAAACAATACTATTTCAATAATTGTTGAAGGAAAACATATTCCAAAGGAGGCACAATCTTCGTTCAAACACAGATTAATTCCAAGCATACCCAAAGTGAGGTATGGGCATGAGGTGGTTCTATAAAATATACATAGACATTAAGTTCCATCACAATTTATTTTGATAAAGATAACTTTCAAATTGTATCTATTTAAAGCCGGGTAGCTCATATACTGGCTGTATGGAAAACATTTTTTGGAACTATAGAAAAGTCCGAATTTTTCGCAAGCTCAAATATGCATGTTACTTATGCACCACCGTAGTATGCTGAATTGTTTGGGTTTGTTCAAATGCTCTCTCTCTCTCTAAGCGCACAACCTTTGATTGTGTGTTTTCCCAAGGGATGTGTCCGTACGCTCTTAGCGCCGATGCAGGCAATAGAGAGATTGGGCTATCCCGTTTCCGACAACGGGAACGGGATAGGCGACGATGACGTCACCATAGAATGTGTGGACGTCATCGTTTCCCACATAGCTCGACTCTGCGCCTTTCTCAACACCCGACATAAACTGGCTGTATCCCGTAAATATCGAACGGCGTAGCGTCTTGCTAAATTTATGCTGTAAATACAATGACGACATCTATTGACAAATTCAACAACTACATTTTAGACATCTATTGACAGATACTTATCCCGACGGCATAGCCCAACCTTGGATGCGATGTTCCAACATCGAGATCGGGAACGGCATAGAAGGTGATATGCTTACCCGATCTCGATGTCGAACCTCACTATTGTCCATTGTGTCCATGCCGCCTAAACCCTTTCGGTGCATGCCCAGGTTCCCTTTGATTACCCGTGGTAAGCTACGCTACTACAGTATGCGTGCTTCTGCCACCGGATAACCAACAATGTCCGTGCAGTGCAACCCCATTGTGGAAGCAGAAGTTTGATATCGGTTGTACTATATATCGCCGGGTGGTCATACCACACCCGGCCGTGCTTGAGGATAAGATATCAGCATCAAAAGCACCTTTTTGTTTAATTTTTTGAAATTAGTTTACGTTAAGAACCATCTAGATACACTCGTCCACCAAACTGCCAACTCAGAATTAGGCAAACAGGCGCGGCAACGGAGATCATGCGTTGCAAAGGATTGGGCCTCCTCTCTTATAATATAGATATATAAATATATATATATATATATATATATATATATATATATATATATATATATATATATATATATATATATATATATATATATATATATATATATATATATATATATATATATATATATATATATATATATATATATATACATAGATTGATAACATAGTAAAACCTCTTCCATATAGTCTAGTTAACCAGAATATTGCATAAATGTGACGAAAAAACGAAATCCCAAATTAGTAATGGAAAGAGCTATAAACCACAAAACGTGCCACTTTCTCTTTCTATTTATTTTCATACGTCTATTCTATATCCGGTAATGTGTTCAACGTGATAATATTAGCTTATAAATACATTCCCTTTAAACCACGTCGATATACCAAGGGCTGCGTCTTATATACGGGTGCGTCTTATACGCGCGAAAATACGGTAGGTATTTCGCTAAATGTCAAAGAAAAAATGAACTGTTTTTTCAGGCAAATTTAAATCAGTGATCGATTACATTTTTCTAATTATAGATAAGTATAGTCAAGTCGGTTTCAAGTCTTGGACGAATCCTTATGCCTCGTTATGTTTGAATGTGTGTATGCATTTTATTTCCTCGCCGGTGTTCATTGTTTTTTTTATCCAGAGTATTTAACACGCGTATATATGTATGTATGTATGTATGTATGTATGTATGTATGTATGTAATGTATGTATGTATGTATGTATGTATGTATGTATGTATGTATGTATGTATGTATGTATATATCTATCTCATCGTCATATATGAACCTATATGTGGAAAACGATGAAACCCCTAACAAATATCTAAACAAACAAACAAAGAACTCTGAGTGTGTGTGTGATTAAGATACGTACAGGCGCTTGACCAGATCTAGTTCTCCACTGTCATTAATTGACGCCAGATATCCTCCCCTCTGTAAGCAAGCTTCTACAGCAGAACCGTAAGTTCTGATGTCTGTAGCGTCCGTCTCGAAACAGAACTTATCTAGGCATAATTGAAGACCTGTAATAATAAAAAGAAAAAGTATAGGAGGAGATTTCTCAGAAAGCCGCAAAACACTGTTTCATGTACTAGTCATTGATTCCCGATGGTGACATAAATTGTATTGGCATTAGAAAACTGGCTCTCCCTAAATCTGTTCGTGCCATCACATTGTACATAATATGTACATTAATGTAATTAAAGATCGGAAAGGTATAGGGTAATAACAAGCTCAAAAAGAGGGTATTTTTCAACAAGTCGCTATCCCTTGTTTCGCGAAACCTGCTCTAAGTAAAGAAATAAATAGTGATTAGCCTAGAGTACTTATGCCTTCCAAGGTGTGAACTTATCCACACACTTCGAATGTTTAGATAGGATCCACTTGTACATGTTCTACTTATTTCTCTTTTTCTATATACCTTATACCTTTCCCTATGATGATAGTACCTGTAAGATAAGTTATCTTATATGATGAGATTTTGTCTCTTCATATATCTCCATTTTAGTTTATTTGCCATTTTGTTATTTAGTTAAAATATTACTTTTTTAATTCTTATTATAGTCAATAGATATACATACATACATTGACAAAGTCTATGGTTTGCTTTTTCCATTGTAAAATTGTCGCACATAAGGCTTATACTCCCTTACTATGGGGTGCACCATCTAGCATATGATTATCAGTATTTGAACAGCTCACGTTACATATTCATTTCACCATTACGTCACGTATTTTGTAATCAGCATCGGATAGTTCCCACCAAATACTCTGACCCCATGACTTTATTTACTGCATTAGTCTGCTGTGATTGAATCAAAAGCCTATTTGAAGAAATATCGACCAAGCTCAAGGGTACTATCAGAAAGAAGGTAGTCAGCACCTCAGATGATATAATAGCCACACTCCTAGGGAGTTTTGTGCGTGAATAGACATAACGAGCATGTTTAACTTTTGGAAAATAGCATGCGTCTATATACACTGATAGGTATTTCATTAAATGTCAAAGGAAAAAAATGAATTGGTCTTTTGTATGTATATATATTGACTGTAATATTTTACAATTACAAAAATCATACATTTGTTTGATGATAACATTTGGCACATATATATGGTTAGATATAACTAGAATAACACACTTAATAATGTTAGAAATTAACTCTTTTCAGGCAAGTTTAACTCAGTGATCGATTACATTTTTCTAATTAAGATAAATATAGTCAGGTTGAGTTCAAGGCTTACCAGAAAGAAATACCAGCTTTCAGACCTAATCGTCCAAACAAGTGTATGTATAAATGTAAGGATAATATAGTGAACAACATATGTAGGAAATGGTTTGATAAAGTAAGTCTAATATTCTCATCCTACGAAGTTAGGAATTCTTTTGTTAAAACTCACACCCTCGTAGATGATATCTATCTCAAGTACATACAATTTCGAACTCTCCACTATAGATCTTTTTACAAATGATATTCTTTTCAAAATTAAAATAAAAGATAGTGATATCTGCACAATGTGTAATCTTGAGGTGGGCAGTAACTACCATATGCTACTAACTTGTTCTAAAGTCACAACACTATGGCAAGAAGTTGAGAATTGGATTAGATCTCTCGGTATGACTGACTACCATCTCACTGAAAGAAGGAAGATTATTGGTGACTTAAAAAATTCTTGTCAAATAAACATCATTATTTTGAACACAAAAAAGACAATTTTCCAAAGTAAGCGTGATGGTGGTGAGCCAACATTGTATCAAGTCAAGGCCAATGTAAAGCAATGTAACTTACATGATGAGTACAAGTTCACCATAGATAACAAGGAGTATCTATTCGGTAAAAAATGGTCTTCATTTCAAAAAATATACAATAAATAACATCTCAACATTTTCTTTATCATCAGCCTTCTTGTATGTTTTATTTCTATATTGTGTTATTATGTTATAGTTATCAAACATCTTCTTTATTGTTACTTATTATTATTACCATTCAGACTGTCTGTACTGCTTTTGTTTATCTTACATGCAACTGAATAAAAAGTTGAGTTCAAGTTGAGTTCAAGGCTAGGACGAATCCTTCTGCCTCATTTTGTTTGAATGCGTGTATTGATGGGGTGGATGAAAACACTCACTAAACGAATTTCTATTTTGTGGTAAAGTATTGTCTTCTGACCGAAATTATCAGCTTTAGAATATAAAAGCATCTAGATGTGACTTGTTTTACAGAGTGAATGTGTGTATTAAGCAAGTTTCACTCATTTGTATGATATAATATGCTGTGCACTTACAGAACAAATACTATTTTAAAGGGCAAATTCACCATCAAAATGATTTCGGTTCAAAATGAGCTTATATATGTCACCTTTCAAATGAGAACTCCCCCGAACCTGTTGTCTTCAGCACTACTCAGTTATAGCTTACAGAAGTGACCATGTAACATGACTGAGGCAGCCATATTGGGGCGTCCAAGTATCCCAAGATGCACTCTGTAGTTGGCATCTTCAAAGCACCAGATGACTGTCACCAGTGCTTAAGAGATAGCAGTATTTTTTCTGCTCAATTTCTCAATGCACTTCTTGTCTTCTGTTACTAAGAAAAATTGTTTGTATGTGTATAACTTTGTAAAATGACTTTTCCAGTCAATAAATACACAAAACGATACAATACACGTATGTATGCATATACACACACACACATATCTATATCTATCTATCTATCTATCTATCTATCTATCTATCTATCTATCTATCTATCTATATATATATATATATATATATATATATATATATATTTATATATATATATATATATATATATATATATCTATCTATATATATATATATATATATATATATATATATATATATATATATATATATATATATATATATATATATATATATATATATACATACATACATACATATATAAGAGCACTTACTTTTTATATGCTTTGTTGTCAGGGCAAGTATGATGATACTTATGATGTGTCTTTCCATTGTTTAAAAGGACAACGTTAAAGCGTCTCCAGTACGACTGTTAGAGATAAACTTCCGGCAGGGATACAGTGAACCACAATGGCACAATCCTAGGAGGTATTACCTACATTGGCACGCCCAGAAATGTTTACATCAGTAATCGCATTGTTATTTCACAGTTGGCTGGATACGTCTAGCGAGAAGTAGCCCATCCTACCTGTTGCATGTACACATGGAAATATCTTTACAGCAAAGTAATGTATGTACTGAGAAAAATGCAGACTGGACAGATAAACAATATCTTTTCAAATACGTTTCTTTATTATAAGTCTCTCTGATGCGTTATGTTCATAATTGACCCTTATTGATGCGCCATGTTCAAAGTCGCCGCACCAAGTGAGATTTCTACTCAGTGGAACATCTGTAAGTAAAAAAAAATGTTTCACCATATAGGTAAAAAGTAGAGGGGTGGCTACCTGCCCAAATCGTGCATTTTTGGTTAAAAGTAACTTTAAAAAAGATTTATTGAAAATTTTGTAAAGAGCATTTTTTTACCATTTTTAGGGTAAAATGCCCTAAAACACATGCTCTAGAAAAGTCTATATACTGTAAATCACTTAAGTTTAGCGGGAACAATAAGATAGCGATAATAGCGCTCGGCCCATATGCGCCATTGTAAAATCTCGTCTTTATCAAATTCTTAATTGAACTTGCTATAGATTTTGAGTATTGCTTATGACCAGATATGCCAAGAACATTAATTCTGTAAAGCTAGCACATTCCCATTCATGAATTGTATAATTGAGAGCCAAAATCACTAAATTTGTCCATTTTTGTTGCATAAATTGGCCAAAAATCTGACCACCCTGAAAGTTGTGTCCATTGTTCCATATCTAGTTTTGATCGGCATACCCCCATTTTACATATCTCGAAATTGTCATGCTTTTAACTAAATGTGCACGCTTTTTTTCTTAGCCGCCCAGCCATGGGTAGATCGATAGATAATTAGGTTTTGGAACGTCACTTGATTAATAATGAGCTTACGAAAATGCCATCCACTCTATGGGTACACCGATAATTGGAAGATATGTATTCCATAAACAACACAATTCAGGCAAATATTTCTCAAAACATTTTCCTTTATAGATATATACCCATGTATGTCAATGCACGTCTTTGCTATAAAACGGCCAGGAATGACTCTAAAAGAATTTTCAAATTCAGATATACCGATATAAAATATGCACAGGTTCACTAATAGATATATCGATAGGTAGGTAGATAATAGGCAACTGTCCACGACATATAGTACGTTTAAGAAATGGAGGTTCCATCAGGAGTAGATAGAAAGAGAAGGTATCTTGCACGAGTGAGTTATTTTGTGTCTTTGGGCGATGCTTGCCATCCACGAGCGATGGAACTTGTTCCTCCCACAATAAAAAGGAGAAATATACGCGTTTTACCGTGAATTTAGCTTCAACCATGCAACGTGTGTTATAAACTGGCGCCAGACCACGTGCTTGACGCTTGTGTAAGTGCACGCGCGCCATTGTTGGGTCTACTGCTGGAGTAGCAGAAAAGTGTCCGTATTAACCTTCAAAAGCACCTTCAAAAACATGTTCACCGTTCATTTCTGGCATCAACTTTAAGGGAAAACCCCGAAGTTTATGGCACAGGCATTGGCGATCAGTCTCATGGATGCTTATTCTAACTTGAACAGGTTTTAGCATGACCTACACATAATCCTGAACCAACTGTAAAAAGATAACGTCTCTTTACGGGTTATCCGCACAGAGTACAGCCTCTGAGTGGGAGAGAATGTTATCCCCAGTTATAATAATACTAATACTAGTAATACTAGTAATAATAATAATAATAATAATAATAATAATAATAATAATAATAATAATAATCTTTATTTCAAGAGGGTAACACAGTCAAATGATACATTGATCTTCCCTGTGGCCCTCAGTATACTAGTACATCATTATGGTACCCGAGCCCTCGGGTCACAGGGTTATAAAATAGCTTTACATATTGTTCATTTAGTACTCTGTTTTAAATGAGTGGAGAGAGCATGCCATTCTCTAACTCGAGTTTAGTTAGTTCCCGAGACAGTTATATCGGTCCATGGGAGTAACCTTTATAGACAAATATAGCTTTGACTATAGACTGCGTCAGAATACATGTATTATCCCTATCAGTGGCCATTATGGTAATATCTGTCGCATCTGTCTCGTGGATGGGGGTATGTCAGGATATCGGGGAACATGATACTGACAGGAAGGTCATCTGGCGCCCTCTATATATGATTCAGGGTACTACATATCGTACTGTATAACGGCACTCGTACATGCAACTTACAGCACACGAACATGTACCGGAGAGTTATAACATATGTGGAACTACATTGAACCCGCAGAATTGGGACGGGGAAATAGTGTTACATCTCCGGCATGTTCAAAATAAGAGGTTCTTGCTGAATTCTGAGATGAAGTGTACAGCGAGTGTATAATATCAGGAACTATATATTTGAAAATAAATAGTATTCGGTTTATTCGTTAATCCATGAAAGGCAGCCACCATTAGCGTCACCTATACGATGTGTAGGATAAAATGAATTGCTATCAATGAAAAATGTGCGTAATCGAGGAGACATACAGTCTACCCTACCCTCCTATTAATCTGGCCTATCCATAAGAGTACGTACCAAACCAGATGATGTGTAGATTTAATGATGCTATTATAGATCTTGGGATCTCCCCTTTGAAAGCTGCATTCAATTAGATAATAATTGACCATCAGCTGCCTGAGAATAGTATAACTGACTCTACTTATGCTCTCCTGTCCAGTGAAAGATTTTTTAGATCCCGTGGCTCATTAGAGCGTGAATTTTTATTAACCTTTTAACTAGATCATGTTATTAAGAGTGCCTAGAGCCTTGTACTGAGATTATCTTGCTTCCGTTTTATAAAGTGTGATCGCTTTTGCATCATTTTAACAATATCATGTCTGTGATGATACGACTATTCTTATATATTATCTTATTCTACTGTATGTATTGTTCCTTTACTTCCATTGTACATGTAATTCCCCATCTCTGGAGGTTCAATGAATACATGATAATACTAATTAAGGGGGGCTAGGGACCTTGGTCCTTTAACTAAGACATGTACATGTCAAGATTGGCCATCCAGTGGTTAGGGTAGCTACTTAGGGTAGATAATTGATACTCATATACAGTATTGAGAAGTCTTTACCGCATACTTGAAATTAAAAAAATCACTTGTTATTGGTATCGAATTTCGGAAAATTGAATAAAAAATACAACCTGACCTTACTATACATGTATTATAAATGCACTTCAGTGTGCATTACGGAAAAGGGCATGTGCATACTCAAAGAATTCTCAGGTACGAAGGCATCTCAAGACGCATAATATATAAATGATCACAAAGAGCTAGTACTGAGGAATTGCTCTTGAAACTCATTGAGGCGGCTGGTACGTTACCACTCCCTTTTTAATTTTTCTCTACTAAAGGTCTGTATCTATATTGGTTTATAAGAGGCATGTTTCTTTAAATGTGTATTTATTCATCATGGTCTTCCTTATGAATAAGACAACAAAAAGTGTAAGAATTTCCGTCCACGGATTGTATGGTTCTGACTAGCCTAGATTTCTAGGCTGTCATATGTATTTTTTTTCTCTCATTTGTTTCTGTTACCAGGCACCAAATAGTCTAGATGGCCATAGTGTCCAATTTAGTTTACATTTGTCTCACCAGGATTCAGTTTGATTATGACAGTAAACATATAGAGATAGGAGGAGCAGGTGGTGCCATCTATCTACCAAACCTGGTACCACACCACAGTGCTTGGTCAACACATAAGGGAAGGTGAACATTACAGGGACTAGGAGCCTAGTCTAGGTTCTGACCAGCGACTCCATACGTATGCCCTCATAAAACGGGTTTAACTAAACTACTATGCTAATAAAGAATATAGTCGACATCTTAATTGATCATTGCTTATGTATCTGGACCAATGTCCTTCGACATATTATCATCCTCATGCTAAGAATACCTGGAAATAACTTGTATGGTATCCAAGGTTTTATAGCAAGGATTTTTAAAATATCTGTCCAAAATAGCAATTCCTTAATGTTTACCCGTTCAAACTTAGCTACTCAGCTTCTTTAAATCCTCATATCAATTACATTTAATACCGGTAGGCCATTGTCTCGAAAAGGGCAATTTACACTTCGTAGAAGATTGTTCGTTAGGAACGAATTTGGTTATTATCCAGAAAAGGTTAAAATTGAAAGTTCTTCGTGTTCACCCGTTCAAATATAGCTACCTACTCAGCCTCTTCAAATCCTCATATCAATTACATTCAATAGTCCATTGTCTCATTAAAGGAAATGTACACGCCCTAGAAGACTGTTTGATAGGAAATAATTTTGTTATTATCCAAAAAGGTTAAAATTGAAAGTACTTCATAGAAAGGGTTGCCTGTCCAAAACTGAGGTTGTCAGGTAACTTCCTCCCCAGGACAGGCTGGATGGACCTGGCTAAATCACTGGTAATAATAATAATAATAATTGATATTTGATATAGCGCCCGTTCCACCTATAATGTTCAAAAGCGGTGGTGGTATTTGTCAGTTATTAATATAACTCCCGTGGCTCATTAGAGCGTGAATTTCTCCAGTTTTTAATTAAATCATTTATTAAGAGTGCCTCTTGCCGTATACTGAGATTATCTTTCTTCTGTATTATAAAGTGACATCGCTTTTGCACCATTTTAACAGTGTCATGTCTGTGATGATATGAATATTCTTGTACGTTATCCTATTCTACTGTCTGTATTGTTTCTTTACTTCCATTGTATATGTATTTCTCCATCTCCGGAGGTCTAATGAATAAATAATGAATAAATAATGATATTAAGAATAGATAGCCAGATACTGTCTAAACGAGTGGCGACACCTATACGTCAAAACACACATTACAAAATCGTCTTGCACGATGCAACAAACATGGGGACAGGCTATAAACGTATTGAATAAATACGACTATGTATTGTATGTGATGATATCATTTGTCAAGTAAAAAGAACAACACAAACTTCTTGTTTACAAATGGGAAAGGTTTTTAATTAAATCACGATAACAATGGTGTAAGAAAGGGTCATGTTTTATGACTGAACACTTCTCCGTATGACCCATTTACAATACATCACCTAATTTCTGCTATCGATTCATTGTTGACATCATTCCACGGACGGACTATTTACAGTATGTGTGATAATGAAGCAAGCATTCGAAAAACCAATGTTTGGTATATGTCATTTAAAAATTATCTACACATTGGCCAGTTCGTCTTCCAATAATAAAAGAAAAAACACTTTTTTCCTCTTTATCAGATTTCTGCCAGGTGATACTTTCAAAATCTCTATTTACAAATTGAGTCTATTCAAAATATGTACAAAACACTGCCAAGTAAGCAAATATATACATTCACCGGTTCCGTAGAATTCGATTATATACATTTAAACTTAAACGAGATACGAACACTATTTGGGAACACAAAACGTTCAATACAACTATGTGTTTACTCTACAAGGGTAAGGAAAGTACATATATGTGCATATATATATATATATATATATATATATATAATATATATATATATATATATATATATATATATGTATATATATATATATATATATATATATATATATATATATATATATATATATATATATATATATATATATATATATATATATATAAATCAAGTTGAACACCGTATTCAGGAAGACGGAATCCTTTCTATTTCATGATCACATTAGTTACGTCACGGCATCATAACGATTTTATTCTCATAACCGCTATTGTCCGGCGATTATAACGAATGAGTGTTAAGTTAGATCTTGAACAATAGGGAGGGAAGGAATACCGGAAAAACATCAGGTGGAATGTATGTTTAAATCTAGATGCATTAGAACCACTTACCACCAGACCGTGATAAGTCAATCACCTGTGCCTGAAAAACCATTTTCAAGTCACTGAGCAGCAATTTATTTTACGTGCCGCTTGTTTTATTATCAGTTTATATCAAGTGTTAAGTGGTGTGGTGGGACCTGGGGCTGATAGCGCTTGCCATCAGTCGTGGTTCACGGCCGCTCCATTTAAGGCGGAAGCTCATGAGATTTTCACTGATTTCTTTTCAGGCACTTCACTTTGTGAATGTCGTCTGCTGCTATGACAATTTGAGTACAATTCAGTAATCGAGAGAGATTCTTGCCAGGAAATAAATCAAGAAATTAAGTAAAACCATACTTAGTCAATATTTATGTTAAATATATATTGAACATACTTTTGATATATATTTGTACAGATTTAATATATATTTTCAATATTTTATTTTTCATATATTTACCAAACAATGCTATTTAAAATATATTTGCAGACACCTAAGGGTGCTTTGTAAGAAGCAGATAGTGGAAATCACGCTCAAAATCAAATAATTTACCCAGATTCTCCAAGGCAAGTGTCATTATTTCTAGTCCTTGTTTTTCCTTTACCAGGCAGCAAGTGGTCAGGACAGTCAGGATAGTTTACATTAATCTCGCCAGGTGGCGTTAGATACCTGGTCAACAGCTACTGACCGCAGCCGACTGAGAAAGTGACATAATCGAGCCAAAGTCTACGCATGGTTTCCTTTTCGTCGTCGTCGTCTTTTCCATTGAAGACGAGCAGAGTCTGCTGAAAGTGTCCACAAATAACCTCGTCTTCGTCGAGTATAACGCCCTCGGCGCATGCGTCAAGGATGCGTAGTTGTAAAGGGGTGAGGGTGGGAGCTCTGACGAGGGGGCGGGGGAGAGTGAGGGAGGGGTGCTGGCTGGATAGCAAAATGTAGAAAATACCACATCGCTGACGTTGTAAAGGTTCGGTATCTGAGAGTAGTACTTGACAGAGTTTCTTGGCAGCCATGATGAAGCATGTGTGGCGCCCTCTATCTTTGCTTTCTGTAACGATGCCTTGTGCACACTGTTATCTTGTTTGAGGATGGCGTCCACGGAGAATGATAAAACGGGCTTGGTTGTTTCCCTGTAACTATCACGACACGCTGTAAAACTTCGCCCATCTGGGGATGGAGGTGTTGTTTGCACACGCTCGAGTTGTGGATGCTGTCCGATAGGTGGCGATGTGGTGTTTCCAAGCAACACGGGCGGCAGACCGAGCTCCACGCGAAGATCATAGGCGAAACCGTGTTCTCGCGAGACTACAGTGTCCTGTCTACGAAAAGCATCAGTTGGCACTTTTGCCAAATCTACCCTCCAGAAATTCCCTTTCGCGTTGGGATTGCCGGGATCTTTGAGAACCTTCACAAAACACTTGTTATGAGAGAGATTGTGCCTCACAGAATCCTTCCAGCCTATGTAGCCCCCGCGGAAAAAGGGGAACATGTTCTCCAAGGAGTGGTGGATCTCCGCCAGGGTGAGCTGTTTCTTGGGGGAGTTGAGTATGGCAGTGACCATCATGCCCAGATAGGAGTAGGGTGGCTTGGGGTAGCGCTGGTACGAGCCTCGCGTAGGGGGCTGGCAGGACTGTGCGCGCCACCTAGCGGGGTTGGATTTTCGCTCCCTCTCCTCAGTGGTGAACTCTCTGCTGTGCTTGATGGCTGGCATTCTGAAATGGAGAGAGAGTAAAATAGTGTTAATTAATTTGTAATGGTTATTAGCCATATCATGTTGACATGAAATCACAAATACAAAAAATTAATTGAAATAAATCATAACAAAGTACAATAGCTTGAATAAATCAGAACATAATAGATTATGTTAAACTCAGAGAAATCGGTGACGGCCACTTTCTGGTTCGGTGTGACCAACCCAACCATGAATTTGATGATGCCAAAACTAGGAAAATCCTTAGATCCATCTGCATAAGGAATGCACTCGTGGTCAGATAATTTTGAACGTTAATTGCCAAATAGAGTAATGTATAGAACATATTCAAGGATATTTTTTTCAGACCACTGCGAATAGAACACCGAGTCAAATATACTATAACATTTTTCCCTGTTATATTTTCACACACATCGGACATCGTATACAATGTATATCTTAATCCGTTATCTATACAGCACACGCGAATTCATAACGAGCTTTAAAAGAAATGAAATATATCAGGAATCTTACTATAGTTGAGATTGTAGGTTAATATGGCGAGAAGACTAAGTACCTGATCAAACTTAAGTGAATAGTATAACATCCAAGACAATAACTTAGTGGATTTATTAGAATAGCGAACAAGTAACGATAGGGTGGAAAAGGTAGTCTGAGTTTCAACATTTTGACAAACAACATCGAAGATATGGTTCCATATATATATATATATATATATATATATATATATATATATATATATATATATATATATATATATATATATATATATATATATATATATACATATATATACATATACATATATATATATACATATATATATATATACATATATATATATATAAATATATATATATATATATATATATATATATATATATATATATATATATATATATATATGTGTATATAGATATATATATATATAGATAGGTAGATATATGTTCACGCCAAAATCTGCATAGGGGGTACATGCATACGAGAGTTCGCAGGAATGGTATCATAGTGAAGTGTTTGTGTTTCTCGGGAGTGTGCGAAGCAACTGTACAAATAAAGTGGACGTACATCAGGTCTGTATCTGACCCTTGATAAGGACGATAAGCATGTCTGCATAACGATTAACTACACTCTCACACGACAATAAGCAAATAAAGAAAAAGTAATCCTCAACAAACCCCGAACTTATCAAATGTATGTTTCTCTTCTTTTTGTGTTCTTTGCACTTTATTTGAGAAAATAAACAGGACAACCCTTGGCCGGCAACTATAGTTTAGGCGTAAGCAGTGAATAGCGAATAGCGCCGTTTACACACAGGCCATTGCCATCATCAGGAGACCCCTCTTTTCATCGATGACAGTTGGGAAGTTGACCAGGCAGAAAAAAATCATACGCTATTTCAATTTTCATATAGTTATTCATACATAACTTTCCTTCGTCTATGTACATATGGAGTATACAGATCATATTAATATGGCAACATTTCGATAATATCTGAGATGTTTTTTTATATCACGATCGAAATCGGTTCGAGGAAATCTTTTTAATTCTAAGAAGTTTATTGTAGATGGTTGAATGAAATAAATGGAAGATTCCGCCAAGGCGATTAGTCCTATCTGCTGAAACAAATTGTAAGACCATCGCCTTTATTTTTAAAACTGGGATACAATGTATTTGCTATTTCCTTAATTTTCCCATTTAACCTCTCTGGCAGTCTCTGCGTCTGCTGTATTTCCTTAATTAAACAACCAACTTCTTGCATGTAGAACACACTTAATCAACGTTTTGCGAAAAGGGTAATTGTCACTATAGCCTTAGTTCTTAAAGAAACCAATACGGTACATATACCTCAAACAGAAACGCCACTGCTTTGAAGAACAATCACTTAGGATGATCGGAGACCCAGATTATCTCATGCCCAAATGATCGTTCAACTCAATGAAGGAAGACTGTCCCTGCTAGGCGATAGGGTAATCTCAGACAATAGGTCTGGAACGGAACCACTCTCTCAGCCTAATCAAACGTTATTGTCACCGTCTCATTAGCAACACTAACATCCGCCCGTGGATGACCGGATGAATTGAATATCCATACACACCGGCTCAGAGAGCCTCGTGAATAAAGGGCTGACCGTTTGATATTCTGGGAGGGGGAAGCTACATTCAACCTGATTTTTCTTCTTCTGCTGCAGAGCCAGAACGTTGCTCTACTCCAAAAATTCTCCACTTTTAGGAGAAGAATACTTTTCCTACCTTTCTGGCCATGAATAATTTCTTGATTATCAAGCCCAGAATTTCTTCCTAAAATAGAAGCCCTCCCCCCACTACAAAATCAAATGATATTTTCCAGGAAGACATGTTCACAAGTAACAACAGTATGGTTCTTGTCAAATTCAAACCCGGCACATTCAAAACTATCTGCATATAAATGAATAGCGTTTGCCTAAAAGCCCATTCATCAACTTTCTATAATTAAGATAAAGACAGCGAGAACCGACAGGAGAAGATTGTAGCAATGATTTTAGCTTCGCACCACCAGCCTAAATACCTGCTGGTAGCAATTTTGAGGCGCACTATTTTTCAAGGAAGACCACAGAAAGTTCTGACAACAACCATAAACATGAACTTACTCATTAGGGAAAGGCAAAACATCCTTAGTCAGTATCATGCGAATAACATTCAGATAAAGATATTCAAGTATTATTGCATAATTTTGCATTTAGTTCATAAATTACTCAAAAAGAATTTAGCTGACTAGGTGTGTGATTTTTCAGGACGTGAGCGCCCAAACCACCCTGATGGACAGGACTCAGTTTGAGTGCATAGGTATCAGTCTATATGTATCTGCCTGAGAAAACATTAAATGACGGAGGATATCTTTATGATTGTATAAGATTGATCTGTTTTATCGAGTTGCTGGTATCAACGAATTACCGCCAGGGTGACGTCAAATGTCTATAAAACCAAATATGATGTATATGTACAGAGACAATCAGTCTGACCAGAAATCGCTGTTAAATATCATAAGAAATGCATCCTTCTTTATTTTCCCTGCCATTTTATTTAAAGTGGTTGAAATTTTAGTCATGCATATAATCAGAGAAATACATCTACTACTCCCAGATATAATGCAGAATTACTTATCATCACATCTACATTTGCTTGCAGCCCGTCTGAATCTTACTGCTCAGCTTGTCGTTTGGCTATCGTTTCCGTATCTATCACCATAAACACTTGTCCGTGTAAGTACAATTACCCCTATAATAACAACCCTATCGCTACCTAGTGATCATACCTGTGATATTACCCCGGTTGATTGATCCCGACAAAGATGATGACACACATCTGAAATCATGGTATAATACAGGATTTCTAACCCCTTTTTTAATTCGTTAAATCTTAAATGAATAAAAACAATAATTTATCTAAGGTTAAATCTTAGATGAATAAAAACAATTGTTCGTCTTAGGTTAAATCTTATATGAACAGTGTGCTCGCCATTCGTGGTTAAATAAAACACTGGTTTTTAGATAAAGGGATGAATAAGAAAGACATTCTCAAAAGAATACATACCTGATGATTGTTGATGCTGTTCCAAAACTTGCAAACTTTTCAATCGAGTGTCTCTCAATGTCAGCAACCTTGGAGGCTTGGACACAATAGAGTGCTGCCTGTCTCTGACTTCCCACGAATGTCCTAGAACTTCTGTGGCGTGCCGACGGAAACTGATGAGCAAATTCGCGATGCAAATTCCTCCCAACTAAGTCAGCGAGTGATGATTATTCCTGACGCCTGACGTTTTGATTCGGTGCCGCTGCTTATCAATCACCGGCCGAGCCCATTCAGAGGCGAGGGGAGGGGTCAGAGGTTAGTAGTTGTAGTAGTAGTAGTAGTAGTAGTAGTAGTAGTAGTAGTAGTAGTAGTAGTAGTAGTGGTAGTAGTAGTAGTAGTAGTAGTAGTAGTAGTAGTAGTAGTAGTAGTAGTAGTAGTAGTAGTAGTAAAAGGAAGAAGTAGTAGTAGTAGTAGGAATAGTAGTAGTAGTAGTAGTAGTAGTAGTAGTAGTAGTAGTAGTAGTAGTAGTACATGTAGTAGTAGTAAAGGGAAGAAGTAGTAGTAGTAGTAGTAGTAGTAGTAGTAGCAACAGCAGCAGCAGCAGCAGTAGTAGTAGTAGTAGTAGTAGTAGTAGTAGTAGTAGTAGTAGTAGTAGTAGTAAGAAGAAGTAGTAGTAATAGTAGTAGTAGAAATAGTAGTAGTAGTAGTAATGATACTAATAATGATAAATAATAACAACAACAACAATAATAATGATAATAATAATAATGATAAATTAATAACAACAACAACAACAACAACAACAATGCTCTGCTGGATGTAATGCCCATATTGACCCACCTACCCCTACGTAAAATGAAATCGTCCAAATAATTATGGATGATGCGGTTCCGATCAAATACCAACTATCATAATCTTTATCTTGGATATCAATAACATCATAATTCGCCGAATCGTCAAAGCGTTTGATTTTCGTTCTGCATTCTATCCAATCCGCCCACCTTAGAACAATTGATCCGTTTAGATTAGGCTTAATTCTGATAGCTCTAATTGTCGGCTAATTATCTTTGAAACTCAAGAGGTATGTTTGGGTAACTAATTGACTCGAGGGTTCCTCTTACCTGCTACCTGGTAAGGCCACCCAGACAAAGAGGGCAGGGTATGGGAACTATTGATACTACACAGATCACACGGGGTTTATTGGGGAAAGAATTTATTCGGAATTCGAAGATATCTTGAAATATTAGGTGCGTGGTTTATACCTTGTTTATACCTTATCATATATATATATATATATATATATATATATATATATATATATATATATATATATATATATATATATATATATATATATATATATATATATATATATATATATATATATATGTATATATATATTTATATATATATATATATATATATATATATATATATATATATATATATATATATATATATATATATATATATATATATATATATATATATATATATACATGCATATTTAATATATATATATATATATATATATATATATATATATATATATATATATATATATATATATATATATATATATATATATATATATATATGTGTGTGTGTGTGTGTGTGTGTGTGTGTGTGTGTGTGTGTGTGTGTGATAGTGTGTGTGATGTATAGGTTACTCTCATATGAATGGTGACTTATTAGAACACTATGCCCACGCTGGTGGGGCACACAATGGAAATAATTGTTACTAGATATATCACACGGTTTTTATTGAGCTCAAATTGCATTCGAAATATAAAGACAGTGAAATCCTTGAGATTTTGAACTGGACAACGAATGTTGTAGATGCGTCCCCATAAGATTCGCATTCGAATGATTTGAATTTGGCAAATTGCATTTCGATTTCAAACATCAGCTTAAACTATTAAACTACCAGGAATCTAAAATCCTGAGTGACACTCTGTTGAGATAGCAGGATCCTGGGATTTAAGTGAAGTCTTGAAATTCACTAACTATAGACAAGAGATCCCAGAAAAAACGGATGGTCTTAACATTTTATTGTTATTCCTCATGCAAGTGGAGCAACTTTTAGGGTCGTGTTAATTATAAAATAACAAGATGATAACCTTTACGTTTCTAATCTGTTTAAATGGTTGACATTAAATAGTATTATATCGTATAGTAGAGGTTAGTTAAGTATAACATAGCTTTATTGCCATCTCACATAAGGATGAAATTATGCAAAACGTCGAAATAGCAAAATCAAACATACAATTAGTTTCAAACACACAGCACGGAATGATAAAGTTTTAAACAAATATAGCAAGTTGGTAGCTATCACAAATAGTGCAAAAGGAGTCGATATCACAGAACTCAAGGCTAGAACTCCTGATCTATATTGCACAATGCATACTACGATAAAGTATCACCATTACCAATATCATACCAGCCCCATGCAGCATCACGAACAAGATATGATGATGATGGATGATGCTGGATGCATGCTAATACTACTACTACTACTACTACTACTACTACTACTACTACTACTACTACTACTACTTCTGTGATAATGAGTATGATAACAACAAGCACAACAAAAACAACAGCATTATCATCAGCATCATCATCATCATAATGACAAGGGGTTGCTCGTCTAAGATAATGATAATAATAATAATAATGATAATGATAATGATAATGATAATAATATACTACTACTACTACTACTACTACTACTACTACTACTACTACTACTACTACTACTACTACTACTACTAATGATGATAAAGATAATAACAATGATAATAATGATAATAGTAACTTGGTATTGTATGTAATGAATGTCATTATCTGGATTGGACAATAAACTATTTATCAACAACAACAAGTAAAATCCATTCCAATTCAGATCTTTTGCTAGACGGAAAAAACTTTATGTCTCTGGCTCCAGACGCTATCACTGATGTGTACTGTATGCCACTTCCCTGACGTTGGCGGACGATCTACCTGTCAACACACCAATTCATTTCCGCCCCTGGCAGCGGGCACATGTATCGGACAGGAAATAGCACTAATAAACGTCTGTGATACGGCGACCTCGGGAAGAAATGTCTCTTTACTCTAATAAACACACGTCAAACCCCAAGATATGGGATTTTAGTTCATAGACTTCTTGAAGAATGATACAAATTCAGGTATCACACTTCTGTAAACGATTAGGATTTAAGTCAAAGTATTGATAATGTCAGACTTCGAGGTTCTATCGCGTCAAGTTTTAAAATCTATGATAGTGTCAAATTGCGGGTTCTATTAAAGTACAATACCTTACAAAATGCTGCAGAAAGCTTAGAATTACTAGTTTGGGTGAGAGATTCCGAGTTCAATCCTATATGTTGATGAACAGCACCAGGGTTAGTCCAGTTTGGTTTCGAGGATAAGTGTACCTTGGAATGATTCAATATGGACTCATTCCTGTCATGAAAATAACGTTCGATCGTATTTCTTTGTTCACTGTAGAAAACCGCTAACCCCGATACGAACTTTTTCGCCCATTTTTACTATACATGATGCTCATCCCTTTAACGGTTTACTCAAGAAGGGGATAGTTTAGTTCATTAGTATCTGAAGCGTGCTCGTATATGTACTACTACTACTACTACTACTACTACTACTACTACTACTACTACTACTACTACTACTACTACTACTACTAGTATGTATAATATCATGGTAATGCCGCTTTACATGAAAATAACATGCATGTATAGATCATAGAACCGTGTTACAAGAGTTGGTAGAGGGGAGCCGGGGAAAGAGTACTGTTTATTAGACATGTATAGGTTCCGGGGTGTTTTATTGCGGTTTATAGGGAATTTATTTACTTTTTATAATTGACGAAAAACAATAAGTATTAACACACTCATCCCATTCGCCAACGTTATCGAATTAAAGGGTGTGACCAGAGTGTATTTATTGACAGCATAGACTGAAAACACAACGTCGAACATATAGTAATACACAAAATAGATGATTATACTAACACAGCTACAATATTTGGTTTTACAAGACACCACTCGTAAAATCCAGCCTAAGTTCGTTTAATACAATGGCCTTATCGGCGTGAGACTACAATAGGTCTCAGGAAGTCGGCTGTGGATACATTCGTCAGGATTATCAGTTTCCCACGACCAGGTACGAAGCGTGCAATGGGATTAACGTTCGTTATCTAGTCCTAATCGGTAGATTATCAGCGGCCAGAAACCGCTGGCCAGCGCAGGTGTCTGGGAAACCTAGCACCTTGTAAAAGAGCAGAGCGCGTAGACAATGAGATAAATATGCTTATCTAGGGGTCGAGCGGTTTTTGATAAGTATTCCCACATATTCTAAACGTTATGCGCTGAAACCTGAGATAAATAAAAACAAAAACAAATTTTTCCTCATCTAATGCTGAAACCTTTCAGACGTGAACCCCTCAGCAATGTGGACAGCTCCTGTCGCAAAGCTGAGGTCTGTTTTCTTTATCTCCTCGCAAGGAAGTATTTCCGGCACCATCGATTTTTGTCACAATACATTGTGGGAACCTTCTTTGATATGTGACTTGAAATGGAATAAGGACTATCGATAATGAATTACAATCGATATTGAGAAAGTATGATCATAAATAAGACCAGCTATACATAACGCAAAGGATGTCAAAACAAACTATGAAGATACCATGTACAACTCAACCCACGCCAATATACTTTAAGGGTGAAGAGTGAGGATATCACGAAAAGTATTGTTCAATTAATTTATCAATTACTCTTTTAAATAATAAAATGTACTTCAAACATGAATGAAGGGAATCAAACACAAGCAGTATAGAAGGGGTAAAACCGAGAGAGTTACTGTTGTTGTTGATGATGATGATGATGATGATGATCATCATCATGATGATAAAGTGTATTGCCCTATCCAAATACATGTTAAGTTTCTTACTTCCAAAACCCCAAATCAAATCTGAAATCCAGCAAGTCGAGTTTACGTGAAATAGGATAATTTTAAGAAGTGAACCTCGAATATGTATCACTCTACATCTTAGCGACATACACTTTATACTTGAGTTGTAATTATACTTAAGTTGTGAATTTTGAACTTGGGGTATAATTATATCAATTTGTTTTATATTTTCAAAAGACCCCTTTGGGTTGGCTGCCATCTCCACAAGCATACACTCTGATATAACATGCTATCTACCTCTTTGGTATGTGTGGAATACAGCAAACGGTAACAATTTGATAACAAAGCAATAATTTGAGAAATACTTGACGGAAAGTTGTCGTTTTTGTTTAGTGTATAACTCTCTTCAAATACCTTTTCAACTATCACTCTGATTGATACGTTAGTCTCGAAGTTGCTAATCCATTATGATCTTTGTAAAGTTGTATTCTACAGTCAATAAACATATTAAAGTATCAAATCGGTGACTATACTAATAATTGCCGAAGACCCGACTTAAGGCTATCCTAACCTGCCATTTGTTGTCGCTGTTACCCTTGCCAATGGAATTTAGCTACATTATTCAACACAGGGTGGTCACCAGGGGTATTACTATCTTATCCCTTTTGAGGTTTTATCTTCATTTCTTGATATTTATTTTATAGGTGATCAGTTACAGAATATGGTGTACCTCTGGGGATAAACCTTGAAAAGTAAATAATGATTTAGTTAGAATATGTATCAAGCACATTTTAGCAAAGTACGAAAATTCCTATTGAAGTATTAGTGTCAAAGTGAACATGCGCATGGTGCTGTATACATCTTAAATACTTTGCAGTACCTAATACACTTATAGGTAGAAACCAATTTCCCGAAGCACTCACCTGGCCTAATTGTGTGGTCTATTCCTTTCATTTATGCTTTATCTCCATGGTATTTGTGTTATTAATGTATTTTGTACAGTCTCTGGTTTAGGTTTAACAGGTGTAGGTTTAGGTTTACTCAGCGCACTCGTAGTTCATACCTAATAGTATTGCGTGCATACCGTTACTTTAAAAGGTGAAATGTTTCAAGGAAATAATCGGAATTTGTTGATCGAGTTTTAATATAAGATAGATACCATTATCAACGCTAGAATATGTTTGATTGGTGAAGGAAATAAAGAATTTTAATGGGATTTTAACTAATCAAATCATGCAACTTATCTAAAGATGAACACACCTCTTTATATTGATTAAACTATAACTTTATTAATTAAACTAAAATGATTGGATGCGAAATATGAGTGAATAATAAAGGTACATATACACAATTTGGTGAAGGGCCATTTCAAATCTAAATGTTATGACCATGCCTTCTTAATAGGAAATGGTACTGGCTTTCTTAGCAGACACGGCGGGTCTCTTCAGAAATGATTGATGCTTCAAGTGTTTTGACCAATTAATGTTCACAGCGTTCAAAAGCATCTGGATAATTTTGATAAAATGTTACTGGTTAAAGCGTAGTAAGGAAATTATGTGATGGATAAATGATAATTACAACTTAAACAACAACTCTCCATCAAACAGTTTGTAAAATTATTCCCAATTCTAAAGTTATTGTCAATAATACTTGAGGTCCAGACGACAATTTATGGAGGAACTCCTAAGCTTTAATTGGTTAATTACCATGGTCAGAACCAGAGAGCGAGGAATGTCGGCTATTCAGCGACTACTAAGTGATTTCTAAGTTCTCTAAATGCGGCGCTTTTCATGGCCGACTGATAAGGATTTAATACTGTATTTATTACCATATTGATAACTCCGTTCCACTTAACTATTTACTCGATTGTGATAACATCTCGCCCGCTCGAGCGTCGTTCGGTGTGAGTGTCATTTCATAGGTGGCTGGGTTTTGTCGACAGGGGTATCGATAGCCGCAACAAAAGCCGCCATTTCCCTCTTTTCTACGCCTCTTAGACGTTTCCGCCCTCATGTACGGCGTGTGCTGGGCGTAGAGGGGACGCCCCCTTGCCCACTGAAGGCATCATGCCTCTCGCTCATACGGTCTGATCTTTAAGTAATGACAGCATAGACACTGAATAGAATATAACATGATGATTTCCATAATAAATAAAATCATATGTATATATATATATATATATATATATATATATATATATATATATATATATATATATATATATATATATATATATATATATATATATATATAAATATATTTTTATACATACATATATATATATGTATATGTATATACATATGTATATATATATATATATATATATATATATATATATATATATATATATATATATATATATATATATATATATATGTATATATATATATATATATATATATATATATATATATATATATATATATATATATATATATATATATATATATATATATATATATATATATATATATATATATATACATATATATATATATATATATATATATATATATATATATATATATATATATATATATATATATATATATATATATATATATATATATATATATATATACATATATATATATATATATATATATATATATATATATAAGAAAATTATATATATATATATATATATATATATATATATAAGATAAGAAAATAATCCATAAGTGCTGTATGTCTTCTGCGCTGGTATTATGAGGTGGGGCATTTTCGTGACTCAGTCCGTCAATTATTTATGCCCCACGCAGTGTCATTGCCAGTATATGTTCTACTCAATATGCACAATGCACTCTTCGGATTTGCCATTCATTTTCATCGGTTAAACTATTAGGATACAAGCCATTGATGCTTTACAGCAATTAAACTGTGGAAATTGGATGGGGGTACACTTCCAACCTCATGCTAGGTGAACAGCACAGAGATGGAGGCATAACTATCAGTTGATCTATATCAGTGGCGGATCCAGGATTTCATAAGGGCGGGGGGAGGGTTTGAACCTTTACACTTAGTTTTGCCGTTTACCAACAGGTGGCGGAAGGTATAAGTTCAGGGTTTGACCACTTTTCGAGCCACTAAGTTGTTAATGTTCTAAAGATCTTGATTGTGTCATGTTTAGATTTTTGGTCCAACAAAATAGAATAAAATCTTTGAGGTCTGAACCCCTTGGGGCCAGGCCATAAGCCTTAACAACAGACGGAGGTGTCCACATCTCAGAAGTATTTTCTCAGTGTTACTGTATGTAGTACAAATGGGACTATGGTTTGTTTTCACAACAGGCGGTGTTCACATCTCCTATCTGTTCACAATGAGAGGTTTTACTTAGCAGTGTACACCTTCCTGTTGCGTGCTGTAAAGCATTCACCTGTGAGCTTCGATGGCTCAAGATAATGAGGGTGACCATCCTTGGCGCCATCTATAATCAGCAAAAGAAACTAACACATGGACACCAAGTAAAAGGTTGAGACTAGAACTGAGGAAAGCATTTTTATTACACTATCTAGAATAGGAGCTAGTTTATGCTGAAGAAGATCAGCCAAAGGAATCATTCAATTAATCGAATGCTGTCAAATCACGAATGTTTTTCTTCATTTATGGTCAAATCACGATGTGTTTGCAATTTGTTTGCCGTCGTCTCGATCGTTTGATGCCGAACAAAATCATGGTACCGTGGTTATGCCTCTTCGCGCATGTACACATGATCATGGTATCAGCTAGTATTATTGTCCACAATGTAGTCATCATACTTGTATTCGTTGTTGTTCTTGTTGTTGCTAAGGTTTTTGTCTTTATTTCGACATTGTTCGTTTATTGTCACTTTTTTTTATCATATTGCGGCTAAGTCATGACTAGGCGGGTATAAGTGGTGGAGGAAAGAATACCCGGTGAAAACCACCGCCTAATGGTTGCTGTCCTGTTATTGGTGATGATGATGATGATGTGTGGTTGTTTTAGTTGTATCTGCATCTTCCTCATAATCATCGCTCTTACATACATGAAAGAGCTAGATCCGGATATTCGTTATGGAGCCTATTTATATTAAAAGGCCCAGCATTGCCGCTGCCTCCAGCATAGATATAGGGACGTAACCCCTCTTAGTCACGTGATCGTCACAGCCATTTTCCTTCCATTAGCTTGGCGTCACGGGGTAAGTGTTAATTACCTGTGCTACCGGTACGAATGCTACCTGTAAGCAATCACCCATCCTCATCATTACCTGCAATTGCTAGATCTACCCAATCATAACTTTGCAGTAATAATAAAAGGAGATGCAATGCAACCGTCTTAACCCCTAGAGCCAAGTACTTATATTTACGGATCTCGCACGATCTCTCTCTCTCTCTCTCTCTCTCTCTCTCTCTCTCTCTCTCTCTCTCTCTCTCTCTCTCTATATATATATATATATATATATCTTTATCTATCTATCTATACCTCTCTCTCTCTCTCTCTCTCTCTCTCTCTCTCTCTCTCTCTCTCTCTCCCTCTATATATATATATATATATATATATATATATATATATATATATATATATATATATATATATATATATATATATATATATATATATATATATATATATATATATGTGTGTGTGTGTGTGTATACATATACTAGTCTATAGAGTTATAGCAATTTAAGTGTGATTTGCATGTTTGGAAATAGTTGTCTTGTAGATCATACTGATATAGGTGCCAGATATATTCCATATCTTAAGCATTTCACCCGGATTTGTGCCATCAATGTTTTTTCACATAAGGGTAAGGAACTTCTCACCTCCTTTTAAATTATGAAAACTCATTCTTATCTCCATTTCGTGATTATTAATTGCTTCATACATGTATATGCGTGTCCTTTCATGGAATGGGCACTGCATAAAAATGTGTACAGAATCTCTTCTATTCCAAGGTCACATAGCGTGCACACTGATGCTAATTGTGGTCTTAAACAGTAGATTATTGCCTTTATATAAAGTTGCAGTTTGTTTCCAGAACCGATCTTCTATCTCCCATGCAGCATTCCACACTTTGGTTCGCCACTGGTTCTTACTGTATATAATACTGCCAAAAAGCTTCCTCATAATTTCTTCATAAAGACCATAATTATAGCTGCCTCTGAGTATTTCAAAGAGTGAACTTTTATGTTCGTTTTGGAAGCCTGCTTTGATATTTCCATTAAATTTCTTTGCTCTACCTTTTAAGAGTATAGTAGTATAGTTCTCAGCTAGAGCCGATGAAGGGTCGTGATGCGAGACCTGACCTCATGTATTTAGGTGGCATGATTGTCAGGCCCCGGGTGCCCATCATCTGACCACTTCCATTTGAAGCATGCTGTGTGGTGCATTTGTTTTACTTATCGACGGAGTGTCAACAGAGATAGGTTTCTGCGATAACTCGATCACAAAAATAAGATGACAAGATAATTGTGATCGAATGATTTGGGATATATATCATCGTCATCAGCATTGTCGCCGTTATTAAGATCGTCGTCACAATTACTTTGCCCTTAAAGGTAAAGGTAAAAAGGTATTCGGTTTATAGTCTTGTATCCACCGAAGTGCCCACACGACCTTCCTCCCCTAGCAGGCACTGTACATACAGAAACCATTTCAATCCCCCGGGGGATATTCCAGAGCAACTGGCAGCATATAGCGCACACACTCTAAGCACTGCCTTATTTATGCTAGGTACCCATTTTGCAGCTGGGTAGACTGAAGCAATATGGAATAAACTGTTTTGCCCAAGAACGACCAAAGTGCCCGGAGTGGCCGGGAATCGAACCAGCGACCCTCAGATTACTAGTCCGACACCTAACCAACTGAGCTACTTTGTCCCCATATCCCTTAAAGCACATTCTTCAGATTCTTCCACTCACATACATACAAAACACGCGTATACGCGCAGACACGCACACCTGCGTCTACTCTGCCTTGCCCGTGATAAGACTAGGTTCCTAGTCCCTAAAAAGTTGATATTACCTTCTGTGCTGACCAAGCTGTGTGGTGTAGTACCAGGTATGATAGATAGATGGCACCACCTGCTCCTCCTATCTCTCGAGGTTTTGTCATACTCAAACTGGATCCTCTATTCCCCTGGTGAGATAAGTGTAAACCAAATTGACCACTGTGGCACCTAGACTATTTGGTGCTTGGTAACAGAAAAAAACATAACAGAAAAATTCATATGACATACAAGAAATCTAGGTTAGCCCTTGATAAGAGCTCACTGCGGCGCATGCTTGAGGGACGAACTAGTTTCGTGCTGCCATCTATAGGTTGCCATCAAATGGTTCGTACGCGGTTTACTACATGTACGGTCGTAGAGGTCGCTGTTGATGAGTTGGATTTGGAATATATGTAAGAGTCAGTCCTTTTCTGCAATATTGAGGCTAGGTCATGACTTGTCAGTTATAAATAAGTTTTAGAGGGCACATGAGTAGCGCGAAAATCCAACTGCCCGTGCCTGAATCACTGGCGGAACCTGCGCAGTGGTGAGAAAGGGAGATGTATGTATTGTAGTGAAGGTCGTTACCATAGCAGCCGGCAACACATTTTGTTATCCCATGTAGTAAATAAAAGTGTTCCGATAGTACAGAATTTCTTTTGTCATAAAAAAACTGCATATAGCATTCCTTATGTAGGACTGAGCAAAAGATTCATTAATTATTCAACGTATTATTTCTGCCATCTATAAACGCATACAATGCACTATAGTCTAGGCCTATCTCATGCAATTGTCCTCACTTCTTGTGCAATTTGGAATTTAGATTTGTTTGTCCCTTTTTCTGCCATATTGTGGCTAAGTCGTGCCTATTGTAATTGGCAGAGGAAACCGAAGAAGTACTCTTCGAATACCATCGCCTAACCCCCAAGTCACCGTTAACTTTCTCACATCTTGTGTAAACTAACTTATGTATTATATCAGCTCAAATTTGAGCGTACCCTAAATAAGCTCGAACTACCCGTGACATGAGTCCTGTCTCTAAAACTGCACTTGCTGCCTTAGCCTAGCTACAAGGCTCTACTCTTGTTTTACTTTAATATAAATAAATGCTTGCACCTATACTACTTAGGGACTTGTGGCCTAATGTTGGCCATTTAGTTCACACAATTGCCGCACGAGGGATAGTAGTGGAAGTAGATTTCCAGCTGACCTCCTACTGTACCGCAGTGCCATCTATCTACAGGGGAGGACATTTAAATATGGGCTATTGCTGCCCGTGCGGACACAGGGAGGTCTCATGAGTTTTATTAATGCGGAGCTTATGAAACTAAAGCGTGTGCGCGCGATACAATTTGGAGATCAGACCATACCAAAGCAAGACTTGAATACGGGTGTTCCATTGGCTAGGATATAGTGCAGGTATACATTACCGTTATTACCCCCAAACCCACTTGAAATTACCAATACAAAAGTCTCCATAATATCTTATAAAGGCTTGTGCAAAACATTTTGATTTTACGAACTGACCGTCATTACATTTATAAAATGGTGTTCTGTATCCAAAACGAAAAAAAGCTTCTATGCTTACGCTGTATTACAAATTCTCTTACATAATATAGTATAGCCTAAACTGCATTTCATTTTCTCCACTTGCTCGTAGCCTGTTATAACATTGTTTCATCCAATTCTAGCGTGTAGATCTACGCAGGACCTTCCAAAAACATTATTGCATTTTCAAAATTTCAAAAAGTGTACACGTCTTTGTGTGGCCTACAGCAGTTACCTACAAAACAAACGTTTTGTTCACGGGCGGATCGAGAACCCCAGTGTACGGGGTTCGTTCTATATTGAAAGGGGTTATTCTAACAGAGAGGCGAATCCAGATAGGGCCCCGTTGAAAGAGGTACTGGGAGGACAGTATAATTACAGAGAAGGGGGAAGGCAAGTGTTGCGTCAAGGCGCTAAAGGCCGCAGGAGGAATAGAAAGTGGCAGTGTAGTAAGGATCCGTGCGCCCAAAAAGTGAGTGGCGGGCGCACGGATCCAAGCCCAAAGTACAGGTGGAAGGTGCATGGATAGGGCACTGATGATCACGTGGGGACGTGTGAAAGGGCAGATAGAAGGTAGATGGGTGGGAGTTGCATAAAGTAATGCCTTATAGTTAAGTGCTGGACTCATGTCAGGAGTACCACATAAGCCATCAGCGCGGGCTCACGTGGGAACAAGGACCAATCTGGGCTCTCGCATCGATTACATAACTGAGACACCTTATCTCCACCACCAGCTGGGGGTGCCCAAAGCACCAATTTCTGGCCTATTAGCGGCTATTAGTTGACATTAGTTGAGGCTTGCATGTTCATGTTGACCGGCTGGTTTCGAATCCACTTGTGTTTGGTGATCTAAGGTAAAGTCATGTGCAGCAAGTGTGCATGCAAGTGTCCTTCATCAACAGATATGAATTAATACTTACACCCATTAAACTTCACAGATCTCAATTTTTATATGAAGGCTAGGCATTACTTGCATCCATTAAACTATATATTTTCTCGAAGAAATTCCTAACTTCACAACTGTGGAAATGTTTATTATAATAAATCAAAGATAAAAGATTGTTTTTAGTCTAAGCCCAACATAAAGTCATTGGCCCTTATAGCGAACGGCAATTCAGGCAGACGTCTTTTCTGGTATCAACGGTTTTGACCAACAATTCATTTTAGCAAAGTTAAGTAAAAAAAATAATAGAAATAAAGCCACCGTTATTTTGAGTATGAAATATTTTTAAGTACCACACGAAGCACTGGGCGGGTGGAAAAAAAATTGCACGATCGAGAGATGGAATCGAACCCGCGACCCTAGGATCGGGAGTCGACATGGCTATCAATCAGGCTATTCGTTCAATTGTGTGAGGCGGAGTGAATAGAGAACCATATTGATGAAATCCCATAACTCTATTTGGGACAACCGTAGTAGATCTTTGTTAGGTACATGTACCACTAAGCCACTTTTATCAATGACCCCACACATTTACATACGGCCCGAAACTGATTATGACCTACCTTCGTCACCTTTGGTAAATAACCAAATCAAATATGGCGCCTGTTGTCTAACTACTGCCAGACGGCTCCAGACTACTCCCAATAAGGAGCGCCAAAATAGCTGAAAAATTGTATTTGATCTTTTAATCTAATGCCTTTTCAAATAAATAAACAATAATAACTATATCAATACGCCTTTACATGTCGTTAACTTTGTGGCACTTTGTGGCACAACCCCATTAGAATTGAACACTTAGATACAGTACACACTAGACAGGAGCAAAAACACCGCTTGAAACACCACTTATCACAACGGGCATAATAGCCATCGATGATGCCATTTTAACAGGGGAGCGCATAGCTCCCCATAACTCGTTACTGTTAAATAATTTCTCTATTATACTAACTGTTTTTTATACAGACATAGAAGATGTCACTTATAAATATTGTTCCAAAATAATACACAATATAAATAGTAAGCATAGACTTTTTAAAGAAACAACATGGCTAGTTCCTTAAGGATTATCTCAGTAAACTGTAGAGGCTTAGCAAACAGAGAAAAGAGACAAGATCTCTTCTCTAAACTTAAAGAAGATAAAATAGACATTGCCATGCTACAGGATACACATTGGGATACTAGGACTGCCTTTCTAGCGAAAGAAGAATGGGGATACAAAATTTTTTGTTCCCCTTTCAGTACCCATGCCAGAGGCACTGCTATTCTAACTTCAAATAGCTTTGAGTTCAAAGTTGAAAACATTTCCATAGATAAAGCTGGCAACTACACCATTATTGAAATGATCTTGCATAATGGTTTCACGCTTGTATTAGGATCCATCTATGGCCCAAATAGTGATAGCCCTGAATTCATCATAAACATAATGCGAGAGATCCAAAATCTGGAAAATCCTAACATACTACTAGCAGGGGACTGGAATTGCACTAGAAACTTTAAATTGGATAACTTAAACTACGTCACTCAAAATAACACTAAAGTAACGAAAGAAATAATAAACATGTGCAATACCATAAACTTAGTAGACCCTTGGCGAGTTAACAATCCAAACAGAAAACAATACACCTGGTCACAGGGAATCTCTAATAAGCAGTCTCGATTGGACTACTTCCTGTGTAACGCAGAGTTACTCTCTATAACATCAAACTTTAAAATTCTACCTAAGTATAGATCTGACCATGCCCCAATAACATGTAACCTCCAGATATCAGAAGAGAATAAAGGACCAGGTGTATGGAAAATAAACAATAGCTTACTACAGGATGAGGAATTTATAAAAATGATCAAAAAAGAAATTAATACTTTCAAAAGTATATACGCATTAACCCCCTATCACCCAGATTTTGTGGAAGTAAGCACACATGGCTTTGAAATCATGATAAGTCATACCCTCTTTTGGGAAACTTTATTAGTAACTCTTAGGGGAGTCATAATCAGATATTCCAAAAATAAAAAACGCAGGACATGTCAACAAAAAAAAACCCTAGAAGATAGGATAATAGCAATAGACACCTTAGTCAAGAATGGAGTCTCCACCTTAGAAGATAGAACAAAACTAGTAACACTAAATGAACAATTAATCCAAATGAGGAAGGAGGAACTTAAAGGCGCATACATTAGGTCTAGGGCTGATTGGCTCGAACATGGTGAAAAGCCAAGCAAGTTCTTTCTGAACTTAGAGAACAAGAATAGAATAAATAAAAACATAACAGAAATAAAAGTAGACGAAGATAGAAAGATAAAAGATCCAAAAAAAATACTCCAACACGTACAGGAATTCTATTCACAGTTATATTCGAACCAAGATAGGGAACCGATAGAGCAACTAGATATACAACCAAATAGAATTACAAATGACGAAAGAGACCGACTTGACATCCCTATAACAAAACACGAAATTGACAAGGCACTGACACAACTCAAAAACAATAAGTCACCCGGCTTAGACGGGTACAGTGCAGAGTTCTTCAAAACTTTTTGGCCCCAGTTAGGACACTACTTCTCAAATTGCGTTCAAGAATGCTTCGAAAATAATTCACTGTCCCAGTCACAAACACAGGGATTGATAACTTGCCTCCCAAAAACAGGGAAAGCACGTGATCTCCTAAAAAACTGGAGACCCATTTCACTATTAAACACTACATACAAATTAATTTCCTTATGCATTACCAATAGACTAAGACCCCTTCTACCCAATATTATTAGCGAAGAACAAAAGGGCTTCCTCACAGGGATTGCACGAGAATTATGTATGACATTATATTTGAATGTGAAAACCGTGGCATAGATGGACTTATACTCCTGGTAGACTTCGAAAAGGCTTTTGATAGTCTATCATGGAGATTTATTCACCAAGTTTTGAAAAAATATAACTTTGGAAATAATTTTATCAAATGGATAAATATGTTTCAACAAGGGTCTAACTCCAGAATAATACTGAATGGTAATCTATCTGATGCTTTCAATCTATACAGAGGCTGCCGACAAGGTGATCCCATCTCACCATACCTTTTCATTTTGTGCTCGGAATTTCTAACAATTGCCATTAAAAATAATCCTGAAATAGAAGGTATTCGAATAATGACAAAAGAACACAAAACAAGTCAATATGCGGATGATACCTCTGTATACTTGAAAGCAACAGAAAGAAACTTAAAAAAGTGTCTGGATACGCTAGAATGGTTTTATCATATATCAGGTTTGAAAATCAATATAGGAAAGACAAAAGTAATACGCATTGGTCCTATCAGAGAAACTGACCGTCGGTTCTGTAGGGAGAATAATTTAGAGTGGGTGTCAAAATACAACGCACTAGGTATTGAATATGACCTCAATAATTTCCAAAATATTACTATCCAAAATATAGAAAACAAAATTGAAAGTATGGAAAAATTAATGCATCTTTGGATATATCGCAACATCACCCCCATTGGGAGAGTTTGTATATTAAAGAGTCTAATTCTCTCAAAAATCATTCATGTATTACAATCATTACCAACACCAACTGTGGAATACATGACAAGAATAGAAAAACTATGTATTAACTTTATTTGGAAAAACAAAAGACATGAGGTAAACAAACACACACTATGTCTCCCAATCGAGCAAGGGGGCCTAAACATGGTCAATCTCAAGGAATTTGATAATAGTTAAAAAATTACCTGGATACGCAAACTATACTACAATGAAGCAGACTGGGCAGAATTCGCATATTTTTATAAGATCGATAGGTGAACCACGACAGACATAATCTATCATCAAAAAATTATCTCTCAAGCAAAAAATCCATTTTGGAAAGATGTCTCAACTGCTTATTGTAACTGGTTTGCAAAATTCAAGGTAACACGCCAACCGAAAGCCGAAAATGAATGTCTGTGGGGCAATCCTGTAGTTAAAATACCTTTTTGCAATCAACTGTACAAGAATGGAATAATCTACCTGAAAGATCTGTTTATTCAGGAAGGTAGACTAATGACCAAAAATGAATTAGATCTTCACTGTAATACAAATATAATGTTTACAACGTACTTTGGAATATGTACAGCAATACCATACGATTGGAAAAACGAAATAATCATTTCAGAAAAAGACTACAATTTGGAACTCCCCGCAAACATATCTCTAATAATCAAAGACAAGAAAGGTACATCGGCTATAAGGAAGGTACTGACTAATATTGCCAACACCGCCACCCCGATTGGTCAGATCAAATGGAATGCAGAATATGGTCCTAGTGACTGGAAATATCTCTATGAACTTCCACACAAGTGTAAATTCAACGCGAGAATACTATATTTCCAATACCAAATACTACAAAAATCACTAGTAACAAATAAAAAACTTGAGCAATTTGGTATTAGAGACAACAATCGGTGTGACGAGTGTGGGGATATAGAAACTATACAACATCTGCTCTACAATTGCCCCCATCACCAAGCGCTATGGCAGGGAATTACTGACTGGTTAAATATAACCTGTAATAAGAACATTCAAATGGATGAAAAATCGGTTATACTTGGTAACAAAGATAACGACCTTATTAGCAACTATGTAATGATAGTAACAAAACATGAAATATACAAGGCAAAATGGAACCGTACGAATGTAAATACATTAAAGGTCAAAAAGATTCTGAAAAGCTTAATGGAAACCGATATCTACATCAGCAATGTCAAAAATACACTGCACAAAGCGCTTGGTAAATGGTCTTCCCTATATAATGTATTAAAACATCTGTAACTACCACCGACGGAATATGCAAAATGCTACCTGATATTTTAGAATACAATTGCCATAACAAATGTATATATTCACTACTATTTGTAAACTGTACTATTATATGATATGGAACAATAAAAGTTATAAAAAAAAACTTTGTGGCATCGCCAGTTTCGCAATCCAATTTTCCTAGTGCTATGAACTTGCTATTCTGAGGTTCAATTAGTTACATCTGCTGCCGTTTCACTTTTGGGGGCGCTTTGCGCTGCATGAACATTTGCGTCTAGCACATTGGTTTCAAACAAAACATAGGAAAATGGCAAAATGTAGCAAGACATCAATATTTTCTAATGTGAAATTGGGATTGTTTTTATTTATCTTATGTTTGTTTATTGTAAAGATGGGTTGTTTTTGTTTATACATGTACATAGTTTTTGACTGATCATCCCCCAAAAGACATTGTCATTACAGACGTGAAATCATCCATCCGCCTGTTACTGGTGAACCATTGAAAGCTCAAATAACATACACACCCATGTATTTTGAAAACCTCATTATAGGAAACCATTTTACCGTCCCCTTTATTTCAACTTGTTGCAATAAAGCTCTGATGTAAACACTAGAGCATATACAATGTGCTAGCGTTGGCGCGGTTTTCACCTACCAGCCGTCTCAATCCACGTTTATGCATTATTAAATGTTTACTATGAATTTTTGCACTCAATGAAATGTATTGAAAATGTCAGATAAGAGGTATTCCATATAAATAATTCCTTTCGATAGTATTGTATTGTATTGTTTATCGATCATATCAAAGGACACGAACATACACATACAGATATATGATAAACACAAAAAATAAAGAAAAAAATGTAGCAAAAGAAGAGGCAAATACAATTGACGTCACAATACCAAAACAAGCCAGTGCTATAGACTTAAAATATGGCGGGTGACCTACCTTATTGCCGTTCAAGTGCTGTATGAATTTCATAAGATATTGATCTCGAGATCAATGATTTATTCAATATACTCCTAGAACTGTTTGTCATATATATGTAGGATCGATTTCCATCCACGTAACAAAGTCTTAGAGGAATAACATCTTAGGGTTTTCAAGGAATATTCTCTCCATGTCTGCAGCAGTAACATATCAGACACTTCTACAAGTTGCTTCACAGCTATCTCTAGGTTTAACCCTGTGATGGAGGCCCTACTCTTCAAGATTCTTCTCCTAATGGAGTTTCTTTATCAAACTAAAGGTATGTACATTATAGTCTTACTGATTCTAATAAAATCCTCATTATCACATCCAGAGAAAGTCCGATACAAGGTGATAGGAGTGGAAATGAAAGGAATGAAAAGTAGTATGAAGCTAGTGGCGCTGGGCGCAACACAGCGCAGAGGTTAGACAGGTATGGTAGAGGAATGGATCCGTGCGCCAAAATATGTAGGCCGGCGCACGGATCCATATCTCAAGGGGAATGGATAGAGGTGTAATAGTTATGAAATATGAGGAATATGGGTAGTGAGTAAAAGCAAATTAGTGATCGTGTAAATATTTAAAGCTATTTTTTTGTTCACACGGGAAAAAAGGTCTGATTTGGAAAATATTTGTTACTGAAATACCATAAAGGTGAGAATATGGGGAATTCAAAAACATTAACCAGAATTTGCCCCCCCCCCCCCCCAATATGATATTGACCACCTCTGGGTCATGGACTATTATGATGTATTCAGTTCAAAAGCAATCTCTGTGTGTTTCTCATAACTGGGAATTTGTCATCATGCTGCAAGTGTGATCTGCTACATAAAATTAAAGTTATTTCATAATCATACTTGTATGGTTATCAATTTGCCAACACCTGTAAAATATAATAGCCCACTCCTAAACTAATAAACTAATCTGACCCCTGGTGGCCAGGATTGGAACCGCATAAAATCTTCTGATTTTGGATGGTTGAATGTTAACAGGTATGAATTATATAACTTGGTCAGAAATCTTCAGATTAGCTACTGATTTGCCAACTTTCAAAAATCATCCACCATTCCTCAAGAATAAATTTATTTTCTAGCCAAGAGCCAAGAATTTCATAATATGCTGAACATAGTAAGTATTTGATCTTGAAAGATCACACAATGTCTGGAAAGATCACACAATGTAAATGTTGTTGATGAAGACATTTTCAGTTCCAAAGCTATCTGCGTGTTTTTGAAAACTGTGTGTATATTATCATGCAGCAATTGTGATCTGCTAAAATTAAAGTTATCCTATTAACATATGTTTCCATGATTACCAACTCTAAAGGCCCGCTCCTTAAGCAAAAGTACTAACCTGGCCCCTCCCAGATTGGAACTAAACAAAATGAAAGCAAAAGACGTCGCAGTATAGTAAACCGCCTGATAAGTAAAATATCCTGATTTTGGATTGTTGAATGCTGACGGGTATGCCAACGTACGTGCACAATATCAATTGAACAATTCATAACACACACGTACCATGATTTAAGAACTTATGGCCAGTTTAGCGATATTCTCAGAATGAGGCATCTCCGTAGTATAATACTATACCGTAGGTGTACGTCCTATACATATTTCGCTGTTTCGCTATCCGCGGAATTACCGTAAAGTCGTTCCCCTTTTTCGACATATTAGTTAAAAGTACACGGGCGCGAAAATATGCCAAAAATTTTCCCACATATAAGCTTCAGACAATGTTTCAATCGCACGCATGACTTGATTTTTTGGCCGCTCAGTTTCATCAATAAACTCGCTACCATAAACCGTTATTACGAAGAATTTTGTTATCGCACTTTTCCCTATACACCTAGTAAATTGCCAACTTGGCGAGTGGCAGAATGGTGAATCTATACATGTCCTACGGACGACTTGCTACCCTATCGCAAGTCCTATGCCGACGTGGGTCCAGAGAAAGTCCGATACAAGGTGATAGGAGTGGAAATGAAAGGAATGGAAAGTAGTATGAAGCTAGTGGCGCTGGGCGCAACACAGCGCAGAGGTTAGGCAGGTATGGTAGAGGAATGGATCCGTGCGCCAAAATATGTAGGCCGGCGCACGGATCCATATCTCAAGGGGAATTGATAGAGATGTAATAGTTATGAAATATAAGGAATATGGGTAGTGAGTAAAAGCTAATTAGTGATCGTGTAAATATTTAAAGCTAAGTTCACCTGGGAAAAAAGGTCTGATTTGGAAAATATTTGTTACTGAAACACCATAAAGGTGAGAATATGGGGAATTCAAAAACATTAACCAGAATTTTCACCCCCCGCCCCCCAATATGATACTGACCACCTCTGGGTCATGGACTATTATGATGTATTCAGTTCAAAAGCAATCTCTGTGTGTTTCTCATAACTGGGAATTTGTCATCATGCTGCAAGTGTGATCTGCTACATAAAATTAAAGTTATTTCATAATCATACTTGTATGGTTATCAATTTGCCAACACCTGTAAAATATAATAGCCCACTCCTAAACTAATAAACTAATCTGACCCCTAGTGGCCAGGATTGGAACCGCATAAAATCTCCTGATTTTGTATGGTTGAATGTTAACAGGTATGAATTATATAACTTGGTCAGAAATCTTCAGATTAGCTACTGATTTGCCAACTTTCAAAAATCATCCACCATTCCTCAAGAATAAATTTATTTTCTAGCCAAGAGCCAGAATTTCATAATATGCTGAACATAGTAAGTATTTGATCTTGAAATATCACACAATGTCTGGAAAGATCACACAATGTAAATGTTGTTGATGAAGACATTTTCAGTTCCAAAGCTATCTGCGTGTTTTTGAAAACTGTGGGTATATTATCATGCAGCAATTGTGATCTGCTAAAATTAAAGTTATCCTATTAACACATGTTTCCATGATTACCAACTCTAAAGTCCCGCTCCTTAAGCAAAAGTACTAACCTGGCCCCTCCAAGAATTGGAATTAAACAAAATGAAACCAAAAGACGTCGCAGTATAGTAAACCACCTGATAAGTGAAATATCCTGATTTTGGATTGTTGAATGCTGACGGGTATGCCAACGTACGTACACAATATCAATTGAACAATTCATAACACACACGTACCATGATTTAAGAACTTATGGCCAGTTTAGCGATATTCTCAGAATGAGGCATCTCCGTAGTATAATAGTATGCCGTAGGTGTACGTCCTATACATATTTCGCTGTTTCGCTATGCGCGGAATTACCGTAAAGTCGTTCCCCTTTTTCGACATATTAGCTAAAAGTACACGGGCGCGAAAATATGCCAACAATTTTCCCACATATGATCTTTAGACAATGTTTCAATCGCACGCATGACTTTATTTTTTGGCCGCTCAGTTTCATCAATAAACTCGCTACCATAAACCGTTATAACGACGAATTTAGATCTGACACTTTTCCCTATACACCTAGTAAATTGCCAACTTGGCGAGTGGCAGAATGGTGAATCTATACATGTCCTACGGACGACTTGCTACCCTATCGCAAGTCCTATGCCGACGTGGGTCAAGTTTTTTTTCAATATTTGAAAAAGGGTTTTTATTGACTTGCTTGTCCTAACGAACCCATAAAGACTACAGACAAATTCCAATGCAGATTGGCAGACAAAACCAATGTAAGTACAGTATACATGGACCTTATTATTGTTCATCATATAATTTTGTCCTATGATGAAATCATATCTAAGTCAAATAAGTTTGTTGTTGACATACCACTCATTGTAATGATGATTGGATGGTGTACCTTTAAGTATCCCTTTATAATGTATTTAGTGAGTTCATATACATTATTATTGCTATTATAATCATTATTATTATTATTATTATTATTATTATTATTATTATTATTATTATTTTATTATTATAATCATAATTATTATTATCATTATTATTATTAATATTATTATCATTATTATTATTATTTTTATTATTGTTACTATTATTATTATTACTATTATTATTATTATTATTATCATTATTATATTTATTATTATTATTATTATTATTATTATTATTATCATTATTGTTATTGCCATCATTATTTTCATTATCATTATTATTATTATTATTATTATTATTATTATTATCATTATTATTATTACTATTATTATTATCATCGTTATTATTATCATCATTATCATACAATTGCTTTGTGGTTTATATGTAGTTTAATGTAGAGTCTATATGCGTAAGTTATCACCGCGAATTTCATATGTCGGCAAGTGTTTTCTTTATACTTTCTGTTCCTTGTATATCTTTCTATCTTGCCGATATTGACCTAAAACTATGCAAAATTGCCCAAGAAAAAACCTGATTAACTCCTGAGGTGGATACAGTCAACACTGATACATGCACCAATACATTATCTACTCCTTCCTCAACAAAGATGAGTAAGTTAATATGAAAAGAGTTCATTATGACTAGAAATATTCATTACGTTATTTCGTCCGAGAAATAAAATCATCAATACCACACTTACACACTTTAACGTTTTTCCATAATCACGTTATGTTATAAGTTCTGTTTAATATCAAATGACAATATTATTATTATTATTATTATTATTATTATTATTATTATAATTATTATTATTATTATTATTATTATTTGCTTTGTATTTAATTTGGTTCCATTTGTCTTGTTTTTTCTATGGTTTTGTACTCTTTGTACAGTCAATAGACATACAATATAATATAATAGATGATCTGGAAAGAGATACTTTATAACTCTATTGTGTATCTCGGAAGTCTGTCCGAGAATAATCAGTATCATGACATCAACGATGAGTACGGTCAATTTCGGACAGAGCACATCATGTGTAACTATTGTAAATTACCTGATTCTGTCCCCGAAGAATAAATTATAATCATGATAAATGTGACTACAGCTAATTTAAAACAAAATACTTTGTAACTTACAATTGTGACTTATGTAATCATCGCAATGAGGGTAATTACAGTCAATTTGTAACAGAATACACCATAACCAACTACGTTTAAACAACATAATTCTTTCAATAAAACAGCATTATTATAATAGAGGTGGAAATGCAGCCACTATGAAGCGAAACACTTGAGGATTAGTAGTGCACGGATGGAACGTGTGTCTTAACTTGAGAAAATGTGTACTGACTTTAAGTGGTGAAATAGAAGGTACGCTTTCAAAGATATTCTAAATGTCCATTTGAATGTAGGAGGTTTGAACAGGATGGATATGAAGGTCCTCGAGAGTTTTGTCTAATCAATTTTTTGCTGATAAGTATGTAACATCAACTCCTTACAATGCTATATCATATATCTATGTCAAACCTGTTTATATGTACGTATACCCAATTTTAAACGACTGGAATAAACATTATGAAAACGCTGGAACAGAATACGTCATTAAAAACTACTATGAATTACATTATTTTGACCAAGAAAAAATCATCATTATCACAGTAGATATGAAAGTAGCCAATAAGAAAATATACGTAAGTATAATTAATTGTGGCACTAACAATTCAAACCGCATTGAAATTGGTCCACGGGAAGACCAGGAATTCATGTTTGCTGTGTTCCTCCACTGGGTAAATGTCGACATATCATGGCACCACTATCGTTATGCATGGCGGGATTCTGATGACGTCATTTTCGTGCCATATTCCGCCGATAGAGGGCGCAATTTATATCCTGGTCATCGGCACGAAGGAATCCCCCCACGTGCAATTACGTCATTGCGCGTGCATATCGGCCGTCAAAACACTATTTAGATACAATTTAAAGGAAACAATACATATTTGTTATTTGATTAAGCAATATTTAAAACATGAAAAGATCAGTCGGAAAAATGTGCTCTTAAAGCAAAAAGTGATGCTCATTTCTCGCGAGGTTATCGTCAAGCGAGCGAGGCAAGAGGCGAACAAATATACATATATATATAAACATATATATATATATATATATATATATATATATATATATATATATATATATATATATATATATATATATATATATATATATATATGTTTGTATCAATTTGAAACCTTTGAGACCTCCCGAATTATTGTGAATGATCCTGAACTGCCGGTCTTTATCTTTGCAGGACTTCAATCCTGCAGTGGAGACTTTTGTTTTGAGAGTTCTAACGATAAGAGAAATTACGCTTCTGCAGTGGACGCTTGCTTCGGAAAAGGAGGATACCTGGCTTCCATAACAGATAACTCAGAATTCCAAGTTGTTAAAACGCTGTGAGTACTAGTTTGCACCTCGGTAACGGCTTTCGTATAGTGACGGGCTGCCACAATTGCCAGTTGTCTAAGACTACGCCTATTTAGAGAAGTATTTTGATTCATAATAGAACGGAACCTGCCCTGATAGCCAGGTGATCTGTTACGTCACTTCCAAGAAGTACCAGCCGTCTCTAACACTGCATGGTTTCGAACCGGGCATGGGGTATTTAAAAACTGCTTGTGGTTAGGCAGTGTTTTTGGTGGCTATTTTGGTCAATACAAAATAATGTGAAAAAGGTGGACAATAAAACCCCGGCACATGGGTACTCAATGAGAGTTTTGCAATGAATACCAACATGACAGGATTCATTTAGACATTTTTCAAATTATTTTATGTTCTTGTGCCTTAGACGAAAGTAGCCTCAGCATTGAAAGGTTTATGCCGGCTTGGTCAGTTTTCCATATAGCTTACAACTGGCTTGTCTCAGCTTAGTCACAAAATGGCAGAAAACGTATAGTAATGATAAACTAAATTTCAGAATCCACTTTGATACAGGCGGCTATTTCAGCAGGACCCTTGAGCATGATTTACTATTCATACATTGATTTACTATTCATAGTTCGTTGCCAATCCCGGCCCAGGCAAGTGAGAAAGTTGCCAGTGACTTGGGGTTAGGCGATGGTTTTCACTTGGTTCTCGGGTTTTCTCCACCAGTTACAAATGGATAGGCACGGCTGCGACGCAATATGGCAGAAAAAGTGACGAAAAATCGAAATTCCAAATTCCAGATTTCGTTGCAGTGTAATGTGACTATTGTTTTATAACATTAAAAACTTTCAGGGCGCAAAATGTAGGAGAAACAGGTTATTACATTGGCATCAGCGATGCAGAGGAATCCGGACGTTACTACAACATCGATGGTAATCCTTCAAAATACTTCATCAGCAGGGACTTCTTTGGATCCTCAGAACCAAATAAAATGGACTTATTAATAGAGCTACAGACATCTTGTATAGTTTTTCATCGACCTTGGTTTGGGACTCCACACATTTCAGATCGTTCCTGTACGTGGAACCGGCCTTATATTTGCAAGATACCTCAAGCTCATGGTAAGTCTATAAAAAGCACTTTACCAAAATAAAAAAGGTATCTACTCACAGCGAGTGAAAATGGGCCACACCCAGTTGATGGTCTTCAAGAATATTAACCCAATCACACTCAGAGAGTCCAAAACAGCCCTGACGATTTTGATATCTTTCTAATAAACGCAATCTTTGAAAAATATTTCAAGGAGAAATGTTAATTAGAAGCCAAGCAACAACTCTCCTTCAAATGTTTTGTGAACTTATGCTTTATTCTCCAGTTATTTTATGAGAGTAGCAGAACATACTTTCTAGTGGAACTCAAAGTGTGAAGGGGTTAAGGTCCTTCAGTACAGCATAGCGCCACTGTTCTCTCTTCAGTCGGCTGCGGACGGATTGCAGCCGTTTTGACCGCAGACAGCCCAATTTCAAGCAAAGGCGCGTTTTTTTCCACCTTGACCACATTCATGCCTGTGATCCCAAACATTGACCTGGTTAATTCAGGCATTCCCTTGTGATCAGATTAATTTAAAAAATAGTCAAAAGCGAGCCGTTGGTCGAAAACCAATTAAAAATCAAAGAATGTCTCCTTTGCAAGCCCTGTTAATGCACGACTGAAATTAATTTATTTTGGTAACAGGCAATCTCAATCTTAATTTTTATATACATATATATATATATATATATGTATATTTTCTATATATCCAAATATATTACAGCAACGGAATTTTGAGTGATTGAAAATAAAATACGAGAAAGGGGATTCAAAAGAAACTGTCTGCGATGTGCGCATAACAGACAGACAGACCACTAGCAATCAATAACTAACATTCTCCGCTTTACATGGACCAACATTTGGTTAACTGCATAGAAAACAAGGGCCAGTGGTTTGCCGTAACAACAATAGATGGCAGTGCTAATTTAATGCATGAGTATGCCGTTTTGCAAATTTAAGATAAATAACAATTCGAGTTTTATTGGCGTTATATTACCTTGTATTACTGTGCACAGACATACCACAATCGTAACTAATGAGACAGTTGTTAACTCGAGAGTGGGGCCATAAAACCCGTCCATTGACATGGTAAACATTGCAAATGGCGACCGAGTAAGTCATTTTGGTGCACATGAGTTTACTTTGCGGTATGCCTGTGGGTTTGGTTACATATTCACCCATATTGGACTTCAAAGACCTAACTGTTGAATAATTTGGTCGTCAAATCTAAACGTTTGGATGTTGTCATTTTCCCGTTATTTTGATCAATATTTTCATTTGTTTTGCACTATCCAGCAGTTTAATGTTATGGTTTTCATGCAGGTTGGGTGTCTTCGTGCTCTGCACCTATGAATTATATAGACCCTCTGATACGGGCTGTATTCTAGGGAAGTCGGTTAACACTGTTTAAGCCCCTACTGAAGCAACTTAATGTCTACATGGTGACACTGCAGGACAAGATGGAACATCATGTTGCTTCACACTGTTCTTGGCTGGCCAGAACAACACTGCGAATGTCAGTCAAGCATCCTAGGTTAAAGATCCTATGAATGCAAATCTGTACATGGCTGATTATTTTGGAGAAATGAGTCTTTTGAGTATGCTTTCAAACTTTAATTTCTAAACATTTTGGCCACGAAGCCATCCTCAGTCCAAACGACTCATTTCTAATATCCATATCCAATCTGGGTGTCCTGATTGTTTTGAACTTTGAAACTGATTATGTTGGAGTTTATTTTATTCAATTACAGGTTACATCCCTCAGAATACTACACACATGATGAGGCCATGCCTCGGCAAAGTTACAGCCATGAGCCATGGCCAGATTCTTTTCTATTATGGGCAAACATATATACATATATATATATATATATATATATATATATATATATATATATATATATATATATATATATATATATATATATATATATATATATATATATATATATATATAGATGTGTCCATCTTTCCAATGAAGGCTCTTGTAAACTCAGATAACGATTATAAGCTTGCATGTATTCATCTATGGAAAAAGGGTATTCATCTCAAGTGTTAGGTCGTATATGTCGTAACATTTTCGATGAAGTGAATTCTATGAGTTATTTGTTTGAAAATTGCATTTATACAGATTCCTAGCTGAAGAATATAGGTGTCCCCAGGGATGTCAAGGGATATGCTATTGGGTCTATAGGTCCGCTCTGTGCCTCTGAGTGACCTACTCATGCAAATAAGCGGGTCCGTGGTCCAGTAAGACAAGAATATCAGTGAAATGAAGGCTTATAATTCCCATTAGACTCCTTATGAGAAGAGTAGTTATAAAGGCAGCTTGATGAGATGCTAAATGGAGACAAAGTAGCTCAGTTTGTTAGGTGTCGGACTAGTAATCAGTAGGTCGCTGGTTCAATTCCCGGCCGGGGTACTTTGTTCTGTCCTTGGGCCATATACTGTAAATCTGGAAATTAGTGTGTCATAAAATTTTGCGTTTTTTTCATTTTCAGATTTTTGTTGCATCTTATTTTTGCGTTTTTACCATCTGAGAAGCGCCATCTATTGTGCAGCATTGAAACTAAACTACCCAGGATATTCAATGCAATGCTTGTTACTAAACTTCCCAGGATATTCAATGCAATACTTGTTATGATGCTATTCAATAAGTGGCGCTTCTACTACTGTTATGATATCATTTACAGTATACTGAAGATATCCTGAGATTCTCAACAATCAATTAAAACACAGAGTGTAGATGGTGATAAACTTAACCACTTAACCATTGTGAATGAACAGCTGTACTAGTCAGAAAAGAGAGCAGTGTTAGCAACTGGTGTAGCAGGTGGCAGGGAAGACACTCAATTGCAAGTAGGACAGGAGATCTATGCTAGAGTGTCTGTTGTCCCTAACAACCAGTAGACAGTCCTGCATATAGTACAACCACAGCTATTTTAAGGCTGGTTGCCACTGCCAACGGACCGTACCGGTCAGTTACTCCAGCCAGTGACCTAGAAAGCTCTGGCTGTGAGCAACCAGTACACACACATGCTTTTTTAATGCTGGTTGTCATGGGCAACGAACTTGCCACTTGCTCTGAACCAGTGACATGGTACATTGTGGCCGCCTTGCTAAGTACCAGTATCAAAATGCTTTTTACATTGTAAATAGAGTATATTTTGCAACCTGAGTGTGAAAAAATGATAATTTCTATAACAAAAACATTCTAGTTTTTCTATCTGAAATACTCTCCCCCCTCCCATCCCTGAACACTGTTGAATGTATAAGATTGCCTTCGTTTCAATGTAATGTACATGGCGACATCTAGCGGATAAAAACTGAACCACACTTATGGATTTTTGGCGTCATGAAATAAGTGCGTATCTTGTGTGACGCAAAAAACGCACTAATTACCTACACGCACTAATTTCCAGATTTACAGTATTGCCTGTCTACCCAGCTGCAAAGTGGGTACCTAGCATTAATAAGGCAGTGGTTAGAGCTTGTGCGCTATATGCTGGCAGCTGCTCTGGAATATCCCTCGGGGGATTGAAATGGTTTCCGTGTGTACAGGCCTGCTAGGGGGGGAAGGTCGTGTGAGCACTTCGGTGGATACAAGACTATAAACCGAATACCTTTGACTACATTGCAAGAATCGTAAAGCCACCATAAAAACTTCAAACCAATTTACTTTCTAAGATATTTAGAAAACAAAGGAATATGTACTTTGTAAAATATTCAGAAAACAAAGCAATATTTTGAGAAGTAATTAACCTCTTCGAACATTAATTCTACATTACATTTTATAGATATTTTACATATATTTCATTCTACAATTAATCTATTTGGTGAATTATGTGAAAAGTCGGTAGACCATGTGCGCAGTCCATATCCAAACGGGTTGACGCATGTGGATTCTTTCTTTTCAGCTCTCAAGTCGTCATGTTTCAACTGGAAGCTGAGTGGAAGCCCAACAGGCAGCTACCTGATAGACCCAGATGGGAGTGGGGGTCTCCCCTACATACCCGTCCGGTGCGATATGGCTCCCAGCACCCCTACCGCCAACGTACATCACGACAGGGAGAGCCCACTTTACGTCACACAGGGTAGGCTAGTTTTTATACATGTGCAAGAATTAAAAAGTAATATTTTGAAATATTTCTACATTTCTAATGTTGATATTGGGCTAGCTCCTATTCTCCTATTCCATTCACTAATGAGTTTTTTTTCTTTGTTTTGGTATATAGTTGTACCTCATGTCAAAGCACATAGATATCTATCAAAGGATATTGTCATTCATCTAGCTATGTATCTAATGTGTTAATGGGTTCTTAAAGGCATTAGAGTATTCGACAATGTGGCTATGGGACGGTAACATGTAAAATTCAAAGTCCATTTAGAAATACCCCTGAATTAGAAATTATATTACTTTTCATTGTAAGCTATCATTATCGCATCCCCTTTGAAAAGTGGTGTCACTAGTCATGCCGTCCATATAGGTGGCGCTAATGTGGCGCTAAATTTGCAAATATCACACAAACAATTGAAAGTCCATTTAAAGTTTACCACACATAGTTTCATCATACTTTGGATAGGCTTTCATTGTTAGGTCCCCTTTGAATATCCAAACTAAAAAGCGGGTAGTCAGTCATGTCGTTATATACCGATAGGTGGCGCCTAAAAGTGGCAGACTGTGTAATTCGCAAACCTACAGCGTCATGTGTCCCGAAAGGGGGGTTTGATAAACACTGTGCGCTTTTCATGTACGAACTTGAATATACTTAGGAACTTACTAGAAAGGTTGACAAAATTCGTCATGCAATAGTCTGTCTGACTTGAGGCTAACAGCTTTTTCCTCTTTTCCCCCACAAAAAGTTCGTTTATGCCATCCAAACTTAGCATACCTCTTAGGAGCACTACCGTTGATTTTTGTTGATTTTGCTCATAAGGTCCCATTGTAAAATTTGCCCATTGCCAACAATGACGATCACGCGTGTTTGTACTGTTGGCAATGGGCAAATTTTACAATGGGATCTAATGGACAAAATCAACATTTTGCGGAGTTGAGACAAAAAGTATGTTTATATATACACGGGGTAGTGCTCCTAAGGGGTATACCAAGTTTGGATGTCATAAACGTACTTTTTGTGGGAAAAAGAGCTGTTAGCCAAATCAAGTCAGACAGACAATAAAATGTCAACGAAAAGGAAGTAAAAAATCATAGATTTTTTTGGAATTTAAGTGTCAACCGATTTTTGTTTTTAGAACATCAATCAAAATATACGAAGCCTTCCATACCCTACAATAAATAATAAGTCCTCTGGGATGTGAACCAAACCATTTTGCCCCAAATTCCAAGGTGGTCACCTCGCAGAGGTATAGATGAGTCATGCCTGAGGCAGCCAAGCTCGCCTGACCTTTTTGGTTCAAACTCTCTAATAAAACATTTTTCAGAAGAATATTTAAAGACGTCATGTTCTTCAGAAATTTATCTAAAACTCCCCTTCAAATATTTTGCCAAATTATACTTAACTCCAAAGTTATTGTCAAAGGTATCAAAGGCTCAGACGACATTTGTCAATGACATGTCCAGGCATATATGGGTTAACGGTATGTTTTTCTTTCAGATTCCTGCCGTTGGCGAGAGGGTGTGCGTATAGGTTTCGCCCTCTGGGGGTACAACGATGTTATCTCGAACGGAGACAGAACATCGTGTCTCAATGATTGCGAGAGCATGCCTTACTGTCGTACTGTGGAATATAGTACCACGGATGGAAATTGCAATTTGACACCCGTCACAACTTTTCTCCAGACTTTGAAGGTACATCAGCCCACAGACATGTATGAACGGACGTGCGGTGAGACACAATTTCCCTCCTTTAGACTTATTCATATCCCGGGGGGGGGGGGCACTGAGGTACCGAGGGGGGCGCATACGCTCGTTTTCAACATTTAAAAATACCCCTAAAGCACCCTTATTTTAATAAAAACGCTGACTTTGTCCAGTAAATAAACACCCCTTTTATCAAAACACTGGCATTGGATGAACGGGAACACGGCAGCAAGTGGCAGCAGCAAACTCGGAAGCCCAGTCACTTCGGTTGTCACTCGGCGTCAGAGCCGCGTATAGTTCGTGGATTGTAAGGGGATTTTCACCCCCATACTTCGTACCTGTGTGCAAAAAGGTATCCTTCTTTTACAAAATCGTGGACATGCGGAGATTAGACGTGTTAAGCCATTTTGACAAATAATGTATACTGTTTTCTTTCCTGAAAAGATTTGGTCGTGTAGGATTTTTAAAATGACTGTTCAATCACAATATGAAATAAAACTCAATCTTTAAGGTTATCATTTGTGCAATCCTGGCCTGGATGGGTTAAATACACTTTAACCAACCACGTGACTTCTGTATGTTTATTGACTGCATTTCAGGTAATAGAAAAAAAATCATACAAGACACGAAACTTATATTCTAATGGGTCTAACAGGACCATCAAAATTAACAAAAACAAAAGAACGCAGTGCTTTCGCTTAGAAATGATGAAAAGCTGCGATGCTGCAATCAGTGGATATTTTTCAATAGGTATCTTTTTGAAATTATTAATATTTGACATGTGTTACTTTCACTGACCACTTTGCCGCTCTAATTAGCATTACAGCAATTTCGAATAAGTTGCTTTTTAAAATTGTGATAAGAGGCTTTTATTTTCTCGTTCCATAAGATAAAACATGTACACAGGTTTTTCTGAAACTCAACTGCATATGCATATATTACATTCGCTGAATCTGTATGAATCACTGAATAAGTAAATCTACTACAGAGTTATAGCAGCTTTGAATGGGTTGCATACCTTAAAACCCATAATTATCACACTCCTTTTAATTTCACGCATTTCGCGCTAGGTGATGATAACGCGTATGTATCTAACGCTGATATACTTTCAAAGGAGTATAGCAATGCCCCATCTAGCGGTGATACAGTTGATGCGTGTGATTAAATGGCCGCGATCAGACTGAGACGGCAGTTGCGTGAATAAAAATGTGTGTGGTAATAAAGGGTTTTACAGTACATTTTGCGAGAAAGTAGGTGTCTTCAAAGGATTCATGCTCGATACCCCTGGGTAGCACCTTTGTGATTTAGCCAGCTTAGAGAAGAAAGGCTCAGGAAGTATGGTTTATGTCATATAACCCACGCTTTTTGAGCCTTTGTTCTGTAAGTTGTGTGAATCACAGATGTGTTACCAAAAGGTATAGAGCAAGGGAGCTTAGTCAAGCTATTCTTGGCCTGTGATTGGTGGAAGGCAATCAACTTGTGGTACAAGCTTCATAGACCCCTCGGAAGCTGTGGTGTATGTGATACCCTTGGGGTTACTCGGCTCCGCCTCGTAACACCTTGGGTATGTCACATACACCACAGCCTCCACTGGTCCTATCTATCACCTCGGAAGAATGTGTATTCATGAACGTGATTAGTATTTATGATTATCAACAATTTGCTATAGATAGTGGTGTAGGTGTTTGGATTTATAATTAAGTAATATTTGCGGTAAGGCTCTCAGAATCACGACAGTATTTCCATTGATAAACCCAGATACCAAATATGTTTATGGAACACACCTTCCGAAAATTAAATGAAACGATCATCATCACTATGCAAAATCAAACTGTGTCGATGACATGGTGCCCTATAGTAATATATCAATCCTCTGCAAAATTTGTTGCAGGTTCAGAAATAATTGAGGTCACCTACGAAGCAAATGTGCGACAAATCATAGTGTTAGTCATGACGTCATTCCATTGCTCGCAGCGCATCCGGTGGCGCTGCAGAAACGCTCCCATTTACGACTCCGATACTGGAGAGGCCATTTCATACTGGGTGTCCGGAGAGACCAGCTTTCCTTTCGGCGAAGGCGTGGATTCCCCTGGCGGCTGCGAGTGTAGTAAGAACGGGTCCTGCGCTCTTGGTAAGTGCATTGCTTCATTTCTTGTAAGTAACTCATTTTTGTCTTTGAAAAGGAAAATCCGTAGTCGTAAATTATGTTTAACCCTTCAAATGCTGAGGCTACTTTTGTCCAAAGCACAAGGACTGAACGTTTAAAAAACCCCATTTAAATTACTACTCTCCCTGGCAGTGAACAAAGGGGGTTGAAAGGAAAAAACAAGTAGTAATATCATATACTGTAAAGTTCGAAATATTAGCGTGCTTAAATTTAGCGAATTGGTCCATTTTTCCATGTTAGCGAATTGTAATATTAGCGTCTGAACCATCTCGGAAAGCGCCATCTGCCGACAGATATTCAAACTAGACCTGGTTTGATAAACGGTCAAAAAGTGGCGCGTATTAATATATACAGTATGTACATACAATGGAGGACAAAGGGACAGTTCCTTTGTCAAGAAAATATTGGAAATAAAAACTGAATTGAAACTGACACAAACCCTGATAAGACAAATAAAGATTTGAAAAACAATGTTTTGTGTTTGCTTTGCATCTTAAATGAAAAAAAGTCAGAAAAGAGCCGATTTTGATATGGATGTGTGTAATTTTCTTTGTTTTGGTAGCGCCATCTGGAGTCTATGTCAAAAACTATTTCTTTTGGAAAATATGTGCACAACGAATTGTGCACTCCCAATGAGTCAAAACTGCGTTTTTATTTGGTTTCAGGCTATATATACATTCAGATATGATAGCCCTCACTTCAGAATACCATTTACATGCTAGAAATTCGTTATTAACTGAGATAAATCGTTGTCGAGTGGGTCAAAAACGTCACATACGTGGCGTCATCTGGTGGCTTTGTCAATAACTAATCTTTTGGAAAAAATGTGCACATCGAGTTGTGCACCCTTAAGTGCATTAAAACTGCATTTTGTTCAGTCTCTGGCCACACATGCATTTAAATATGATAACTCTCGCTTCAGTATATCATTTTCATTCTCGGAATTAGTAAATTACTGAGAAAAAACGATGTTGAATCCTTGTGAGACTACCTAGAAAAACAAAGAAAAATCGTTGAAAAATGGAACAAATATTACCGGATCGTAATATTAGCGAATCTGACCCACTCGCTAATGTCGCCAATAATAGTTCCACGCTAATATTTCGAACTTTACAGTATATGGGCAAAACCTGCAGGGGGACTTTACATAACTAATAAAATCCTACATCTAGGTAATTGTTTATATACAAATCCCAATGACCTGAGAGGGAAACGACCCCCTGCATGCCATTACTAACATAACTAGTGCCCCCCAAAAGCGCGAAGCTACATGCAAGTAGCAAGGACGATAGCATCAGTGAACTTAGAATAAGACTGCTACGCAGGTAGCAGAAGTTGAATACAGAGATTGTGTTCACACGCAGATAAACAGTACCTAGTACAGCGACATGTAAGTCAGCATGACTAATTGAGACATAAAACAATATTAAAACAAAATTTCTATACAGACCAGTAAATACAGCAATGTGACTAGTGATAAATTGCAAAATTTTAAACCAATTAGTAGCAATTTGTGCAGACGCTCACTCGTAGGTGAAATAGTACTAAATATGTAACATATAAAACCAACACAGTATGACTAGGTGGTACTAAAACCAAACAACAATACTTAAGACTAGTGTTGAAAGTAACTATTACTGTACACTGCCTTAATAGTCCGTGTGTAAAATCATTCCGGATTTTTCCGTTTGGAAGAATCCGGAATGTTTAAAAACGGACAAAAATGTAATGTAAAAAAAAACATAGTAGAAGGGCAGTTACGCCCGCCCCTTTGTCCGTTAGTTTCCCTGTCAGTCAATAGGAGACGTCACTATAAATCACCTTCACATGCGTCACATATGCAGAATTAACTCTCTAATTATCAAATCATCTCTCTAATGCCTTTTTAAACCCTTTAACTATGCTAATATAATAAAATGAAATATTTCAGCTCTTTTTTGGCCATTTTAACCCATCCTTCTCCCATTCCTTTGTTTGAGGGTGAAGCCATATACATGAATGTTTGTAACATTCATTCCTTTGATTACCTAGTTGCTTATGGCAACCAGGTGAGTTGTTCTCATTTCCCCACTTGGCAGGCATCATCTGGGGTGGCAGGCAGCTTGAACATTTTGACTGCAATTTAGCTGTAATCTATGTAATCTAATGATCAAATGCAGACAAGTTCACGGTTCACTTGACAAAAATTAGTTTGCATCATGATCGATAGATGTCGCTGCATGAGGGTATTGAATCCGGACTATTAAAACACCGGACTTTTTTGATTTTAAGAGATCCGTACTACTGTGAAACTGGTAATGTTTGCGTGTAGTAAATATTGCGTTTTTTTCATTTTCTCTTTTATGCGTGTTTTAATTAATGCGACGCCACCAGACGTCAGATATCTGAAACAGAAGGGACAGATTTATGCGTGTTTTAATTATTGCGTCCTCATGCATTCGCATTAAAACGCAATAATTAAAATCACGCAATCATTACCAGTTTTACAGTATTTAAGCACGGAATATTAAGGCAGTGTACAGTATATAACAAAGAACATAATACCAGACAAAAGAATCGACCCAAAATTGTGGGTTCGGATGGGTGGGAAACATTAGGAGCCTGTCTTGAAGAACTCTAGGTAGAGTTGTGATCAGCTGATTGCTCAGCTGCAGAGTGATGCTTTAAACCTTTACAAGGGTTTAAGTAGCTGACCCCCCTGCCCCCTATTGGCTGAAGGCGTCACATGACTAACTCAGCCAATAGATGGCAGGCAAGGAACCCCAGGTGCGTGCATAATTTAAACACCCTCCATTACTGGAAGAAACCTTAAATTACTACCCTCCCTGGCAGTGAACAAAGGGGGTGGAAAGGAAAAAACAAGTAGTAATATCATATATATGGGCAAAACCCAGGTGGGGGGGGGGACTTTATTACATAACTAATAAAATCCTACATCTAGGTAATTGTTTATATACAAATCACAATGACCTGAGAGGGAAAGGACCCCCATGCATACCAAAGAATTTTGCCCATATATTAGGGAGTAGTGGGTAGTGTAGCGGCTAGTTTAGAGACCAGATTGACTCGGGAGAGGAGTGGGATCTCAACATATGCAAGGTATGCATCAGATCTCCAGTTTCCTAGAACTTTTATTGCCTCAGCCGGTAATTTATTATGAAGGGCCCATGTAGCACCACCCCGTCTTAAGCTATGCCCGGAGAAAGCCTTCGAATCGAGGTCCAACTTGCGTAGCAAGGATTGAAGCATCTTTGCAAATGCTGTGGGAGTAAAGGGACCCTTCCCTTTTGGATCAAAGAAGACTGGAGCTTCGCTAGAGGCCAGGGTGTGAAGTTTGAAGGCTGCATGTACTGCTGAGACTGGGTCTAATGGGTGGCCTGGCAAATGTGGTAAGGGAACCAGGAGCTCTCTTTCCCTAAACTGGATGGTCTTGGACCAACGGATGCTTAAGCCTAGTCCCCAGGGGTAGGCCAGGACATCGCACCTGCGTAAGTGTTTCGTTGGGTCAAAAGGTGGGTTAGGCAGGAGGTTGGACTGACGGAGCATCCCAAAGAATGCTGCCAAAGCGGCAGCCCAGAAGAGTATGTGTCCTGGTTCCTCCCAATTTAGAAGGCCACGCGTTTTTAACAAAATCTGTGGGGTTATTGGCAGCTTACGTGAGGTGGCGTCAGCCAGGGTACGTCTAACCCCTCGCATCATCAGGGACAAAGGTTGGTTTTCTTCTAGGGGCTTTGGTAGACCCTCCTCTACATGCAAGAGTCTAATGATGTTGAGGTACTGGCGAATAGAGGAGTATTCAATTTCCCGAGCTAGGTGTGCTACGTAACGTTGTAGGACAGTTTGAGAGACTGGGATTGGCTGGTAGCCAAATTGCAGACAGAATTCTAAATATCTCTTGCGGTGGGTGGAGTAGGACCTCTGAGTAGATAGCGCAAATGCTGCCCCCCTGTAACTTTGTACCTCTCTATCGAGAGCAGCTTCCGGCTCCACCAGCAACAAACCTGCAACAGAATAATGCGGAAAGTTGCATTGGACATATGATGCTGTAACTGTTGAGGGCACAGGGTACCCCCAAGCAGTTTGTCCAAGGTTTGAAGATAACCTTTTTGGTGGAGTCTGGAGGCAGCGTCTGGTAACAGGTGTTCCTTGCCAGGAACATGGACAGCTTTGAGTGTGAAATTGAGTTGACCACTTACCCAAAAAAGGTCCCTCAGGGCCCTCATAACCACCCTGTTTTTTGATGTCATTTTGTTTATACAAGCTTTTGCAGTAGTATTATCAGTGAGGACCACAACTGTACTATTCTGCCATACATGCCCCCATCGCCTGGCTGCAATGATGGTGGATAAGGTCTCTTATGATTAATGTGGAGTTTGGCCCACAAGGGAAAATCTTGGCTCCAATTGGTGTAGAGCCAGTCCCCTGCAAAATATAATCCTGAACCACCTGTTGAAGCATCCATGTGGACATAGTGAGCCTGAGGGGACGGGAAAAATACTTTACCATAAAAAGTGCCCAAGAACCTAAGCCACCATTTAACATCCTCATGGAACTCCCACGAGAGTTTAAGTTTGTGACGCGGACGTAAGAGGTTAGACTGAGCATCCAGGATGCGTCTGAGAAAAGTGCGGCCTCCCCTGACTGCCTGGCATGCCCAGTTAAGTTTGCGTGCTAAGGCTTGGAGCTGTGTGCGAGTGGCACGTGTCCTAGTCACAAACGAAGAGAGAAGCTGTTCCAGCTCAGAAAGCTTTTCTTGGGGCAGTTCCATGGTCTGTTGAACTGAGTCAAGAAGAATAACCAGAAATTTTCTCTCAGCAGGGTCCTCCACCTTGCGCCAATCAATTTGAAAGCCTAAATTCCTAATTAGCGTGAGGAGTACCCTGAGAGCCCTTACACATTCCTCTTTAGACTTGGCAATGATGTGAAAGTCATCCAAATAGGTAATAACTGTTTTATAACCCCTACAAGACATTTCTCTGCCTGTGTTAACCGGTAAAAAATTGAGGGTGCTTTCCGTGCTCCAAAAGGTAAACGGGAGTCATACAGATAAGTTTTGAATTTTGAATTCTTGAATTTCCAAGATAGACCAGTAGCCTCATAGTTAGAAGGGTGTATTTTTACTGAGCGATAAGCATTCTTAAGATCAACTTTAGCCATGTAAGCACCCGGTGTCAGATTACGGACTGCCTCATCCACTGACTGAAATTTCATTTTTTCAATAGAGGCAAAATCATTGACTGCTTTACCAATATGTCTACTGCAGTCATGAATAATATGGATATCTGAGAATTTGATTTTTGGAATAGCTCCCAGGGCACTGACCAATTTAGGCTTTGTTTTTTCTTAAGGTATAGTGGCCATGCATCTCAGTGGCAATTTGTTGTTCAGTCTTTTCTGCAAATTCTGTAGTAGCTGATTTATAATTTTCACAAAACACATCTTCCAACTCTGCCCCATCGTCAATTATCCTGAACCCATTTTTTACCCCATCCAAAAGGAATTCCTTATCAAAATCAGATTCTAACATAGATTCCCAATTTGACAACCGGTCATGAATAGAAACTGAAGCAAAATTGTCACTCAGACTGAACTGGGCCGATTCTGGGAATGACTTAGTTTCCCTGATTATGTTGGCAAACCGGATGGTTACCACCACACCCGGGGGACAAACATGCATGTTTGTGTATACATTTCTCCCCATAAGCACACTTTCCTGTGTGGTTCCAATTTCTACAGAATTCTGAACCTGATCTTGGAGCGACTCTAACTTTATTTTGTTTCCCTTTTGTTGGAGGGGGAGTTTTGTTTCTCAGGTGCATCATAACAGAGTGGTTAGGCTCAGATGCCCAAGAGCAGCCTGTGATGGCTTGCACCTGCGAAAGTGGGTGTCAAACTGCAAAACTGACTCCCATGTATATTTCTGGGAGTAGTCTAGTACTAGTACTAGTACATAAGTAGAGAAGGTAGGCCATTACTTCATCTAGTGAAGTGATCTCCCTCTTCTCCAAGAGTTCTGCCAAAATTCTGTTGTTAGCAGAAGCCCACTGAGAAGGCATTACATTTTCTAGTCTCTCCTTCTTAGAAGAATTGGTTCTTAAAATAAAGGTAGAGTCACTGTTTGGATCCTTTGAAATGACCTCCTCCCTCTCTCCTTCATCCACTGAGTACACAAAATCAGTGATTTCTAGAGCTTTGCCCTCCTTCCTGAGCTTAAGAAGGAACCTAGGATTTAGGTGGGAGGCCATGTTTTCAACCCCATAACCTGGCTCACTGACCTGTGCGTTTGACAGGCTAGAAAGTGGGCTAATACCAGTATTTTGTAATTGAGAAGGACCGGCTTTTGGTGCCAGCACGCTATCTAAACCTTTAAAAGAATTTAAAAGTGTATCTAAAGGAATACCTGTGATTGACTACCGCGCTAGCTTCAGGAACAGCCATGGGTTCCTGAGTCCACTGACCATTTGGTTCAGGTGAGGTTGTCTGTGCTTTTGACTTAAGCTTTAGGATTGCCTGGTGCAGTAGTGTCCTTTGTATAAATGGAGTAACCTGGAGTTCATTTAAAGAAGAGTGATCCAACAAACTAATGTCATTTAAAGTATGAAAACTATTGTCGGTTAGCAATTTTACCGTGTCAGCAGAGATGTTTCTCGGATTCCCATGAAGCTAAGGCCATGTTGCTTTGACCAAGGCCATACTCTTCCGGTATATCAAGTATAGTCTGATTTAAGTACTCCATGTTGTGTGCAGCAAGTAATCAAAATAACCTATTTGGGTTTTGAGAATGCTTATTGACAATGGTTACAGGTGTTTTTAAAAGACAGTAATCGTTAGAACTCACAGGAATCAGGCATAGCAGGAGGCAGGGTGCAGCAGGGATTGGAAGCAGCTAGGCAGAGCAAACAGCATACACAGCAAGTAGGTTGGTAAAGTGATGAAGATAAGTTGTCTCTTGGAGCAGGTAGCATCACAGGAATAGTAAAGGTGTTGATCAAGCAGCAGTTCAATTGCGTTCTAGGGTAGGCCTTTCATCCAGGGAGTGTAAGGCTGACAGACACTTGATTGTAGTCTGGCACAGGTGTTATACCAAGGAGTGACTAGATCCAAGGTCTGACCCAGATGTTAAAGGAGCAGTCTAATCATTTTTAGTTTGGGGTTCTTTTGAAAGAGCAGATGTAATTATATAATTATCAAATCAAACCTGGTGTGAAATTTGTTTTATCTGCCTTCAAAATGAATTTTTAGTTTTTCTCAGGGCTAGCCTGACTGACCTCTCATGACCTCCCAGCCACTGAAGTGGTCCCTGAGCACCAGGGGTCCTAGTGACTTTATGACGTCAGCAGCGTGCTAGGAAGCTTGTGTGTGAGCCTCAGCCACTATTAAACTAGACCCCACACCATGTAGTGCAGTTGGTTTAAACAATTAACTGACGCCCAGTTTACTGATATTTAGGGAAAAGTTTCTATGAAATGTAATCTTTTTACCCTTTGCATTTTCTGTGTGTTAGTGCAATTTATAGCCATGCAGTGAACTATTTCAAGACTTCCTTGTATATCAGTAGAGAAATGACTACTCCACTACTATATTGTCTACCCAGATGTTTACTGCAGAGGCACGCCACTGTTGTCATCACTGGTGATTAGAACCCCGGGTGTTAAGCACATTAGCATAATCATGACCGCCTCCAGTAGGGTGTTTCTGGCTTTTAAAGTAGCATTTATCTCTGAACTAGGTGCAATTGGGTAGGGGGTGGGTGGGGAACAGACTAGATACATGGTCAGAATTAAATAGAACCCTTATGTAAAATTGGTGTACTTCCCCTTTAAGCTGTTAGCCACCTAATTGCGGTGCAAGTCCTGGTGGCACTAATATCAATCAGTCACTCAATTGCTGTCCAGCCAGGTGGCATAATCCAGAGAATGCCCAGATCCAAGGAGTGACCAGGGTGTTAAGCTGTTGGCCAGCTAATTGCAGTCCAGGTCCTGGTGGCACTGATATCCATCAGTCACTCAATTGCTATCTAGACTGGTGGCATAATCCAGGGAGTGACCAGATCCAAGGATTGATCCAGGTGTTAAGCTGTTGGCCAACTTATTGCAGTCCAGGTCCTGGTGGCACTGATATCAATCAGTCACTCAATTGCTATCCAGCCAGCTGGCATAATCCAGAGAATGCCCAGATCCAAGGAGTGACCAGGGTGTTAAGCTGTTGGCCAGCTAATTGCAGTCCAGGTCCTGGTGGCACTGATATCCATCAGTCACTCAATTGCTATCTAGACTGGTGGCATAATCCAGGGAGTGACCAGATCCAAGGATTGACCCAGGTGTTAAGCTGTTGACCACCTAATTGCAGTCCAGGTCCTGGTGGCACTGATATCAATCAGTCACTCAATTGCTATCCAGCCAGGTGGCATAAACCAGGGAGTGCCCAGATCCAAGGAGTGACCAGGGTGTCAAGCTGTTAGCCAGCTAATTGCAGTCCAGGTCCTGGTGGCACTGATATCCATCAGTCACTCAATTGCTGTCTAGACTGGTGGCATAATCCAAGGAGTGACCAGATCTAAGGATTGACCAGGGTGTCATGCTGGTCACCTAATTGCAGTCCAGGGTCTGGTGATACTGATAGTCATCAGTAGGTGATAGCAAACATTAGGAGCCTGTCTTGAAGAACTCTAGGTAGAGTTGTGATCAGCTGATTGCTCAGCTGCAGAGTGATGCTTTAGCCCTATACAAGGGTTTAAGTAGCTGACCCCCCCGGCCCCTATTGGCTGAAGGCGTCACATGATTAACTCAGCCAATAGATGGCAGGCAAGGAACCCCAGGTGCGTGCATAATTTAAGCACCCTCCATTACTGGAAGAAACCTTAAACCCTGTCATGTTGGTATGTATTGGATAGATCTCACTGAGTACTCTCAGTGTGCGGGGTTTCAGTCATTTTCAGGTTCTTTGTATTGTTTTGTAACGGCCGGAGTAGAGTGGCCACCAGCAGTACAAGGGTTAAGATACTTCAACTTTTCATTCGTTTCCCTTTTTGTGAAATTGAAATCCACCATCGTGCACGCTTAGGATATCATGTTTGATATGTCACATAGGAAGCTGTCTTCAACCAGGAACTATTTATTTGAAAGGGACCAGACACTGTAGTGGACCCTCATGGTGTGATGTTTCAACCAATTTCAGCATTGCATTCAGAGTAATTGTAATCCCGCAGCAAACAGTATATAGACAAAGGCCAGTTGACCAACAGACATGCTGGTTCAAGCAGCTTCCTAAACACGGATTATTCATAGATTTTGGAGCACAGGAGCCATAAAATCAATCTGTTAGGTTAGTACATCATTAATCTTATTTTTCCAGAAAGAAAAATAACTACAGAAAATAAGAGACAACTTAATTACTTTTGCTCCAAATGGCTCTGTTATAGAGTTCAACCTACATTCAAGCAGCTAGAATGAAAATATCTAAAATGGTCGGTCATTTTCCTAATGTGTTTCCTTTTATAGTGGTGTAAATCTTCATTAATTAAAAAGTTTGCATGATGGTCTTGAAGATGGAAAGGTTTAAGAAGCAAACAATTTATGCTAAGTATTTTTTAGGAATTTTTCAAATCAGAGACGCAGGAAAGTTTGTGGAAAGTCTGTCATTTTGTTTGGTGAAAGCTTTATCCAACCTCCTTGTAAACTTGGTTCAAATACTCCTTCATTTTTTGTTTAGTCACTTTCAAAAAAAGTAAGAGGATAGCATACATAGTAATCATAATTTTCAAAGGAATTTTTGTGCATGATTTAAGAATATTTTGTTGATTCTTAATTTTTAAAAGTGAAGTGTGTAACAGACTGGCCTTATTGAGTGGCGGCCATTTTGTTAGCGCAGCCTTTGTTAAACATTGACAGCTATGGCCAATTACTCTCCTCCTTTGCATTGAAGGGCAGTGAGAGTATTTTGAATGTACAGTAGACTTGGTAACCACGATTCTGAAGTATGTGTCATACCCCCAAGTAAATTTAAGGGCATATTTATAGTAAAATCCATATAGCACTATGTTTTATATATTGGATACTTGCTTCTAACTGTAAAGGAAGGACGCAATGTTATCTTAGTTTTTTTAGTAAAATAAATCAGATAAAACCATTTTAATTGTTGGTGAAACTACTGATCTTTTTACAATTCATGGGCGAACCCATGTGTTTACAAGGAAGAAAGGGGTGATACTCCTTATTGCACTTATAGGTTCAATTGCATTATCATAGTGTTAACTGTAATCTCAAGGGATACATGAATTGCTATTCCATAGCACCCAGCACAGTGCATGCATTGCAATTACAGTAAGTTACATATTATACGCCTTTGTAAATTCATACCTAATTACATATCTTGCCTGTAATTGAAACAAGCACTTACAAGTCAGTCTATTACATGCTGCGAAACTATTGTCAGCTATGCAGCAGGTTCTAGAGATGGCATATATTTCAGCCTCCTTTCTGGTCCCTTTCACATATAAAGTCCCTGCTTCAACTGACATGTATGAAGAATTTTGGGTATTGGTCAAGCTGCATTTTTTAGTCTTTCTTCTTGAGGGTGACCAAACCATACCATGATATACCCTGTTGAAGTTGAAAATGTTCTCTATGCTGATGTGTAATCTCAACCAAGAGCGACAGGGCATTGTGCATTTTAAACCCGACCCGCAACAAATGAACATATATTCAGCCTTGGAAAGTTGAGAGGGTTATCATCAGAATACCCTCAACTCATAATTAAGCCTTTTTATTCCTTACATTATAAAGATGTGAATTATGTACTGTAAGAGAACTTATACGAACTTTTCTTAGACTATAACAGCTGAAAGCCGCCCTCATGGTACGAGTTACAATAAGCCATTACTACCTGTAGTAGTGTGATATTCCTCGGACCGCTTCTCATGATTTTAGGAGGCAAATGCAACTGTGACGTCATGGATGACACCTGGAGGGAAGACGTAATAACCATCACAGATACCAAGCTCCTTCCCGTCACTGGAGTGCTTCTTGGAGGAGTGGATTTAGGGGGAGAAGGATATATCGAAATTGGACCCGTGCAATGTAAGTAATAATATATCTTGTGTACATCAGGAAAGTTCATTAAATCCTAGTGTTGTAGTTTTTTTTTTCTTTATTTACTCTAATTAGCACAATCTAAATAAAGCTCACTTGTATTGATCCTTGACGGAGCACGTGGTCATTGTTGTGGCAATAAATCTAGGTGCATTGCCCATCAAGGCAATATGCTGTTCACTGCCGGGGCTGGTATTGAAAATACTGAAGGTGCGGAATGAATGAATGAATAAGTGTTTAAAGGCGGTGCGCATCGACACATCAAGGTCATTTAGTGCCATAAGCGTGTAGCAAACAGTGGTCCTTTATTCCTGTTGAAAAACAATGACAAAGCATAATCATTCAAGGTGAGAGAAGAAAAAGAGGGAGAGTTAGAGCAGAGCCATTAGGTCCAAAGAGGAACAAGGGATGCATAGACAGATTCACACACCCCCCTTCTTTTATAAGGCGAGCAGGGTGCCACACCAGCTTAGGGTTCCCCGGCACACGAAAAGGGGTGTCCCTGCTGGAGGTGCGGAAGCAGGGCTGCACGACCCATGTCTCTCTGGGTAGCCAGCCGATGAAAACTATTTCTATGTAGATACTGAGGTAATAACATGAATATCGTAATATTGATAAATGCTATTGAAGACTCGTTGAAAGTTGTAGACTTCAACTCGATATGTTAACCCTTCCAATGCTGAGGCTACTTATGTCAAAGTACAGGGACCCAAATAATTTTGAAAACCATATAAACCCTGTCATATTGGTATTCATTGGATACCTCTCACTAAGTACTCATAGATGAGTAGCCGCGTGCCAGGGTTTCAGTCATTTTCAGGATTCTTGGATTGTTTTGTAGTGGCCAAATAACCACCAGCAGCACTGGGGTTAATGATCTTGTAGGTCAGAATATCATAAAGATTCTTGAGTGTGGAAACTAAAGTTCTTTGCAACCTTAAAGATTCACTTTAAACAGTCCTTATGATATGCTAAACAAAATGATATTTTTAATGAGATGTTTGCATGGTCATTTGTCATCCAGACGCTTATCAATAACAACGTTCATATTTTGACTTAAGTATTGTCTGCTAGGGGATGAAAGATGCCAGAATTAAGGACAAAAGCACATTTTAACATACTTTCCATATAATTGAATACATTTCAATTACTATGGTTCACATTTTATGTGTAATCATAAGCATATACTAGTATATATATATATACTAGCAGACCCCCGTGCACAGCACGGGTTTGGATTCTAAGCCATATTCAGTGAAGCTCAAAAAAACTGCCTTAACCACTCAAAAAAATAGAACCCTTACAGAACCATAGACGTCGCTCTTGTTTGTTTTTTAACTCATGTATAGATTCCCCAACCCCTGCACCAACTAATCAAGATACTGAAACACCACCTAAATGATAATAATAAGAGAGAGAGAGAGAGGGTGCGACAACTTTTTTTAAAAGAAAGGGAGAGAAGATCCCCATAGGGGACAGGGCTCAACAGTACCCTGCCAACCCAAGTAGTCCGGCAGGGCAAGTTGGACATGGGCCACCCATGATCAGAAAGTCCTGCCAGGCGTTAAGTTTGCCAAGCCAATTTGATAGAACTCATGTTTAAATTCCCCAAACCCCTGCCCCCACTAATCAAGATATTGTGACACCCAGGGTCTGACACTTAGATTTTAGGCTTGGGGCCCAAAAAGCTATTTTAATCAATTTAGTGGTCAAAAACAGCATTTCTGTATTATAATACTATACATACTATTTTAGGCCCCTAGTCTAAAGAATCTAGGGGCCCACAGCAAAAGCTAGGGGCATATGCCCCTGGGAAAGACGAACCCTGGACATCACATACATAATGAGAGAGAGAGAGAGAGAGAGAGAGAGAGAGAGAGAGAGAGAGAGAGAGAGAGAGAGAGGCAGTAGGGTGACAGGGGGCAGTTAATAAAGGGGCAGTAGGGTGACAGGGGGCAGTTAATAAAGGGGCAGTAGGGTGACAGGGGGGCAGTTAATAAAGGGGCAGTAGGGTGACAGGGGGGCAGTTAATAAAGGGGCAGTAGGGTGACAGGGGGGCAGTTAATAAAGGGGCAGTAGGGTGACAGGGGGGCAGTTAATAAAGGGGCAGTAGGGTGACAGGGGGGGCAGTTAATAAAGGGGCAGTAGGGTGACAGGGGGGCAGTTAATAAAGGGGCAGTAGGGTGACAGGGGGGCAGTTAATAAAGGGGCAGTAGGGGGGCAGTTAATAAAGGGGCAGTAGGGTGACAGGGGGGCAGTTAATAAAGGGGCAGTAGGGTGACAGGGGGGCAGTTAATAAAGGGGCAGTTGGGTGACAGGGGGGCAGTTAATAAAGGGGCAGTAGGGTGACAGGGGGGCAGTTAATAAAGGGGCAGTAGGGTGACAGGGGGGCAGTTAATAAAGGGGCAGTAGGGTGACAGGGGGGCAGTCAATGAGGGAGTTAATTTCAACACCACAGCCCTGAGTACACATGCACTAATTCTCCCTATCAACCTATAGTGCTGTATGATGTAGAGTTTTTTGCAACATTGTATACTTTTATAGACAGAGTTGAAAGAGGGGGAGAGCAACATTGTATAATTTCATAGATACAGTTGTACAACATTGTATGAAATACATTGTATCATATCGGGTGGCTGCAGACATATGTCATTGATGTGACCTGGACTGGCTGCAGACACTTTTTCATTGCCATTGGCAACCGGCTATTTTTCAAGATAATAAGTTAAGTAAACACAATTTCGAAAAAACAAAAGTGAATGCATTAATCGGAAACAACTACCAATTGATCCATGGCAGCAGTGTAGCCCGGCAGGGCATATCCCACGAGAAATCCCCCAACAACGAACCTGCCAAGTGAGTATTAAAATATAGATATATATATATATATATATATATATATATATATATATATATATATAGATTTTTTTTTTATCACAGGCTTGCCCTATATTCCCATTGTTGTGACCATGTGGTAAAAATTATATCAAATGTTGATGAGTAAAGAAAAAACATATCAAGTGAAAATAAAACATATCAAGTGAAAAAAAAACATCAAAACATATCACACCTTTTATTGTTGGCCTATTGTTAGCCTGTTGTTGAAGAACGGCAGGCCCTATGTTGAGTGTCCTTCTCATGACGTCAGTCTGTTGTCTGGCCCATGACGTCATGACCTGTTTCAAGACGCCTGACCTATTCAGGATGGTGGCAGCTCTGTTGGAAGCCCCTCTTAGCCCAGAAGAGGCGTGATTAAAGTTGTAATGTCTGGTAATTTCACGAACTTCCCTACCACTGAGGATTCAGGATGAGAGGATGAGCAGGCAAAACTGCTGTCACTTCATTCACGCATGCATATGCTCCTTAGTTTGTTTCTTTGAGTATAAATAAGCATGTAATAAACAGGTTACATAATGGTTGTGTATGTGATATGGTTTTTTCGCTTGTGGCTGTATGATATCACTCACTCGTTCGCTGCGCTCACTCGTTCGTGATATCAAACAGCCACTCGCGATAAAAACCATATCACACCCACAACCATTAAGTAACCTATTTATATATATATATATATATATATATATATATATATATATATATATATATATATATATATATATATATATATATATATATATATATATATATATATATATATATATATATAAATATATTTATACAAATACAGTATATACTAGGTATATATATATATATATATGTATATATATATATATATATATATATATATATATATATATATATATATATATATATATATATATATATATATATATATATATATATAAAGGCACTGTGTTTTCTTTTTGAATAAAATACAGGCGTTGAACGACATATTTTTGGCAGTACTAGTTACTACTATGAAGAGGCGACTCAGAGCTTTCTCGATGCCGCAGAGAAATGTCGAGATATGGACTCACATGTTGTGGTCATTGATTCAGCTGCGGAGTTCACCTATGTGACTTCGGGGATAGTAACCTCTCAACCTAGAATTAAAGCCGTTGGAATAACAGATATAAAACAAGGTGAGATTATCTCTCTCTCTCTCTCCCCCTCTCTCTCTCTCTCTCTCACTTTCTCTCTCTCTCACACTATTTCTCTCTCCACCTCTCTCTCTCTCTCTCTCTCTCTCTCTCTCTCTCTCTCTCTCTCTCTCTCTCTCTCTCTCGGTAACACCACTTATGTGCTCACCCTAAATTACAACTATAAATTCTGAATAGTAAATCACTTTCAGTTAGAGATTTTGCGGTGTTTGTAAATAGTGGAGCAAATATTTTAGCAAAAACAATATTGCAAAAGGAATTAAATTCGAGGTGCAATGCAAGGAAATTGTAAAAGAAAAAAGAAAAATGAAAAACTAGCAATATTAATTCAAAGATGAAATTCTAGGTTCCAAGCATTATCTTATATCATTAGCATATTTCGTAAAGCAGAGATGCAGAGATGTGTACATATCGTACATGATAGGGGACAAAGAAGCTCATACTTGTAACTATAAAATTGTTAATTCGCAGTTAATCTTGTGATGAAAATGCCATAAAAGGTGTAAAATGAATGACAAGTCAGACAATAACCATATCACTGTAACATGTGTTGTCTATTGTGGAAAATGTTTGTATCATTGTAACTCAGAACTTGCATTTTCTTGAGGAATATAAAGAGAAGTAAATGGCTTTAGGCTTAACAATCCTACTATTTATTCATAATTATGTGTTTATTTTGGAGTTATTTCATATTTTATGCTTATTTTGTATGAGTATATTTCCGTACCAATTGATATATTCAGAAACTATACTATACAGTACTATTATCCATTATTCAGAGGGTGTGTGGGATTGGGGATACAATTACAATGAGGTCCCAGAGACATGGTACGGCGGCTTGCTGGTAGCTGGTGGAGATAGTGAGAACTGTGCAGCAATAATAGGTGCATCGGGTATTCACGACTACCCATGTTCTGCGGTAGAGAGCATGTCATTTGTCTGTGAAAGTAAGTTATTCGTCCTTCTAGAATTAGAAGTGATAGAAGTAATCGTATAATTGAGAAATTATATAGGTAAATACATATTGTAGTAGTACTAGTAGTAGTAGTAGTAGTAGTATAATTGTTATTACATTTGTTGTTATTGTTACTTTTGTTCCAGTTATCATTATCATCATCATTGATTGTTATTATTATTATTATCATTATTATTATTATTATTATTATTATTATTATTATTATTATTATTATTATTATCATTTGTATTATTATTATCATTATTATTATTATTATTATTATTATTATTATTATTATTATTAGTAGTAGTAGTAGTAGTAGTAGTAGTAGTAGTAGTAGTAGTAGTAGTAGTAGTAGTAGTAGTAGTAGTAGTACCTTTGCGTTCTAGATTTTTATCCCAAAAAGTATAGACGCTAAAAAACCTTTAAAGTACCTTGAAATGTTGAGCATCTGCAAAAAGCGCTGTTGATTTAGTTCTGACCCACACATCTTCGTATACATGTGGAAATATGCTTCGATTAGCAAGGTTAGTGGGACCGACCTGAATTGCTACAGGCATTAGTTTAATTGCTGGCAGCGACACATGGACAAGTTGTCCATCTACAGTGCTTTGTACATAAACTTCTATGAGAGCGAGATCCTAAAATGGATAGAGTAGTGACGCCTTATTGAAAAACCTTTATGAGAATTTGACGGAGGATTAAGTACATCCTGCCCTTAGCTGGTAGAAGCCGATTTTCTAGGTTTTTCATAAATGTACATCCCCACCTTCCCTCTTGTACTTTTTTGTACCCAGGTACGAAGTATGGGGGTCAAAATCCCCTTACAATCCACGAAATATACGCGGCTCTGACTCCCGAAGTGACTGGACTTCCGAGTTTGCTGCCGCCACTTGCTGCCGCTAAACACGCAGAGGATTATAAAATCTAAAGTTAAAATACGTATTCCCGTTTATCCAATGTCAGTGTTTTGATAAGAGAAGGGGTGTCTATTTAGTGGAAAAAGTCAGCGTTTCTATCAAAATAAGGGTGCATCTTTGGCCAGAAAACATTGCTTTAGGGGTATTTGGTAATTTTAACGAGCCTATGCGCCCCCTAAATACCCAAGTGCCCCCCCTTGGGGACGAATGTATGTATGTATGCATATGCTTTTATTTATGTATGTATGTATGTATGTATGTATGAAAATAGATGAGGAAAACCTAGGGAAAAGATAACATAAGTAAGATTCCCTGGAAATACTCGTTAAAGGAACTGAATTTCAAGTTTGTCCGGATATGATTAAATTGTTGAGAAGGCCGTTAATCGTACCAAACAGACAAATAAATCGGAGCTGTATTGATAACTGGACGCTTTTGATCTGATTGTTACTTTCAGAGGAAGTATACGGGGGTTGCAATAACTGCAATTACACATTTAACGAGTCCGCCCCCTATTTGTATGACTGTCTCTGCGACTGCAGGTGCCTACAAGAGAATGCTACAGGTACGGTAATATAAGTACATGTATGTATAATATTGGCTTAGTATTCTTATTCCCATTTTTTTACATATTTTACATAGTTATCTTGATATAAGGTTGAACTACCTTTTAGAGTTGATGGACAATTTATTATAACCAAACACACCACGTTTGTGTGTGTTTCACACATAGTGTGCGCGAAGATACGAATTGGAATCGAAAATTTCTTATGCATGTAGGAATAAAATCTACCAGAACACGTATTGGAACGAAATGTTGTGTATGCATACTGGAGTTAGATTTACTATACTACGAATTGGAATGATATTTATTACAACGGAAGTTTGAATTTCCAGTTGGTCCAAAGCTGCTTTACGGCGTGTGCCCGGATGAAGGTTGGACCAAATTCGGTGACCACTGTTATACTCTGTACCCGCAGACCAGAGACCAGGATCAGGCCAACGAGGCCTGCAGGATCGACTGTGGATATCCCGTCTACATCATGTCCGAGGAAGAAAACCTATTCTTACAAAAATTACTGTGAGTAGAATACCTTAGATTCACCCAACACGCTCCACATAATAGTGTTTGATATCACGGTTATGGTTTAATTTTGTTCACTATTATTTCACTATTTCACTATTATTTTTTCATTTACGATATCAATTCGACCTCCTCCGCGTTTTCAGAGTTTTATTGATTTATTGATTGTGCTTTTCATGTAATAAACCAAGTCGATCAGGGCTTGACCTCATGGATCGATATTTGATATTCTGGGGGGAGGGGGGGGGGCTTAGGAAAAGAAATCTGGCCCTGAAACCTCTGACCCTGTCAATTGAAAAAAAGTTATTGTCTAAAGTATCATAGATCCAGACCATGGGATCCACCTTGCCTTAGCTGTTACAATGCCTGACTCCCAAGCGAGAAGTCGCAGGTTTGACCGTCCGCTGGATCCTCATAACGGTGGTTGTCCTGGTCCCTGTATAAATGAGCGGCGGTGTGGAGGGCTGTCTATTGTCAGGTGCTCCTGCAAGTGAAAGATACTTGGATCTAGTCATGAAGAGAAGGGAATCTCTTCCTGGTTCTGGGTTTCTATCCCAATATGACCTAAGGTATCAAAACGACAAAACAATTCTTTCCAGACGCCAATTCTAATAGGAACTGTGATTTGATTTAATCAATACAATGACCTTTCCAACTAATAAGTCTGTCATGCATTTTGCTTGGCAGGAATTTTGAATCACACAACACCACCTGGACTGGTCTGAGGCGCAGAAATTCCACATGGGTGTGGCTTAATTGGGAACCTGTCTATAATCTGAGCCATATCGTGGATTCGGGTGACGCATGCGCAGTGTTTGAGGTGGAACAAGGAGCATGGATCACCAAGCCGTGCACAGAACCTAATGCTATACTGTGCAAAAAAGAGTCAAGTAAGTTTCCTAAAGGTGGCTTAAGGGGACACTTGGTGAATATAGGAACATTTTTGAGATTGAAACGTTAACATCTACATTTTTTTCATCATATTCAGGTCAACTGCGGCTGTCAAAGCTATCACTAGGGCAAAATACACTATCAATTTCATGATTCAATTATTGTGAATACTCGTTAGTAATCAATTGTTGGGTTTACACATTCTGTCATATTTAGGTTCCTGAATCCTTTACTGGAAAGTTCAGTCAAAGTAGGTATTAATGATAAGTGGGGTTTCTTCTTTAAGTTCATCAAATAGTTATAGATTTTAGATATTATGTATTGTTTTATTATTTGTTGTCTCTTTCCTAGCCCCAATTTCTATTTCCGTTGTTTGTCTATGTTCATCCTTAGACCAGAAACCTCGAAAAGTTTCATACGTGCGTACAAAGATTTCTCATCAGAAGTGTCATATGCATATTGTAAGATTGTGATATGAAGTAATCGGATCGCCTTGGCGACATCCTCTGAATAACTAGATATTGTCTGAGGTGTTACCAGCATGCAGAATTGTGTGTATATATATATATATATTCATATATATACACACGCATATAATATATATATATATATATATATATATATATATATATATATATATATATATATATATATATATATATATATATATATATATATATATATATATATATATGTATATATATATATATATATATATATATATATATATATATATATATATATATATATATATATATATATATATATATATATATATATATGTATATATATATACATATATATACACACGCATATAAACACACACATATATATATATATATATATATATATATATATATATATATATATATATATATATATATAGATATAGATATATAGATATATATATATATATATATATATATATATATATAGATAGATAGATAGATAAATAGATAGATAGATAGATATAGATGCGTATGTATACATAATTTTCAGATTGTATATATTTCAGCCCGGCTACCTTATATGCTGGCTGTCTGGAAAACATTTTTGGGAACTATAGAAAAGTCTGGATTTTTGTAACCCAAATATGCATGTTACCCATGTGCCACTGTAGTATATCTGCGTAAGTTCCAATGCTCTCTGTCCAAGCGCACTACCTTTGTTTGTATTTCCCCCCAAGGGATGTGTCAGGACGCTCTAAGCGCCCATGCAGGCATTGTCCATTAGGTGTCCATGCCGCCGAAACCGTTTTGGTACATGCCCAAGGTTTCATATGGTCATCCGGGTTGGACACGCAACTGCAGTGTGCCAATTCCCGCCACGATACAACCAACAATCTCTGTGAAGTGCAACCCCACTGTGCAAGCAGAAGTTTGATATCGGTAGTACCATCTATCAACGGGTGGTCATACCAAACCCGGCCGCGTTTTCGATAAGTGAGGGTTAGAAATCAGCATCAAAATTCCATTTGTGTTAATTCTTTTGAAATTTGTTTACGGTAAAAATCATGTAGGCACACTCGTCTACCAAACGTCCCACTCAGAATTAGGGAAACAGGTGTGGCAACGGAGTTTACCGGTTGCAAAGGATAGGGCCTACTGTGTTATGATATAGATATGCTTAAAAGCATGCATACATACATGCATACATACATACACGTATATATATATATATATATATATATATATATATATATATATATATATATATATATATATATATATATATATATATATACATATAATATTTCCAATTATAAAGACCTACTTGGATATTGTGGTTAGGGCCCTGCCTGTTATATTTCAGTAAAGGTGTCTACCTGCCCGCCGCTGGAGATAGCGCATTCTAACCTTATATTGCCCGGTGGCGGAATGGAAAACAAGGTATACTTTGGTCGATGCAGTGGCTTGGCAACCGTAGCAAAGCAGTTGAATGGACCAAGTAATTTTTCTGTTGCGTGCACATCCTTGGGCACTTGGAGTCCACCTAATGTTATATGCCAAGGTATGTTGTTTAGGTCCTGTGAAATTAATTTCTAATCAGGAATGCCGATGATCGTCTCTTTTTGTGACTAGCCAGTTTTAAATGAAAGGCGAAATCGAATTACTTGAGGAAACCCTCTGCCTAAACTAAAGTTGCCTTCAGTTGCCAGTAGCTTGGGGTTAGGCGTTGCTTCTGGTGGGTACTGTGGTTGCCTTCACATTAGCTACTGGCTAGCCAAGACCTAGCCTGAATATGGCAGAAAGAGTGACGATAAAGGCGGTACCTTCGGTACGGTAGATGATGTTTTGATAATATGTTAAAACTGTAGATGATGGTATTCCGAAATTATGTAAGTTTTTGGCATGAACAAAATTAGATATGGTGCAATTTAAACCAAATACAGTACTGATAAATTAGTGTTTCAAATTAACAAATAGTAGCACTGACGAATTAGGTAGAATTACTAAGGAACATTTGATACTGCATCCCAATTAAACAAAACAGGCAAACAAAAAACAATTGCATCGAAAGTTAGTATCAGTCAAATATAAAGCACTTGATAATGAAATTTCGAAAAATCTTAGGTTAATTTATTACCAGTGAATCAGGAAGCACTATTACACCTTTAGTATTCTCATAATCATCTCCATATCCTAAACAAACGCTCAACAATGCGTTTTATTAAATATGAATATATACAATGCTTCTATTGCATATTGGCACACACAATGTTTCTATTGTAGTGCCTTGGAGTGAATGCGATGTCAATGTAACAGGCAGAACCATGATTCGAGAGCGAACGTGTCTTCAACGGGATGGAACGTTGGGTTGTTCAGGTAAGGACTACCTTGAGCTAAAATTTGGATATAGTGTACCAGATAGATACTATTACAGTATAGAAATCAAGTGTGACATCAAAGTTGAGTTAACTTGGGATAATAGGGTCAGTTTTAGAATTTATCAAAAGTTTAAGCCTGTACGCTTTTTATCATAACCATACCAACAGTGACTGTCTATGTCAAATAAGAGACCATATATCATCGACCACACATAGACTTGCACGCAATAAGAAAATGTTTTCGACTTTATTCTCCCTGTTTAATTTTACCAACACACGCTTGCTTCAAGTGCATTTGGGGTATCATACCTCAAGGGAAATTGTTTTGGGTTGGAAAAGTGTACTATGAAGGACCTGGACGCCCATGAACTGAATGTCAATCATGATGTAACCCTCTTGTCCACGTGTTATAAGCTCCTTGAAATTATTCTTTGGAAGAGACTTAAGAATGTTGGAAAGGCAGTCGTATTTTGTCGCAATTGAAAGGTGCTTATGCTGCTCTCCCACATACGAATTTTAAGGTGCGACAAGGTGCGAATTAAAAAATCGTAGTTATTCGAGTGTTGTCGTGATGTATCGTGGTTGTTCGCAGTCAGTCTTAGGTTTTCGTAGGCAATGCTGCGAATTTAAAAAAAAGTTTTACATGTAAAACTTTTGGGTGCGACAAAAATTCTGTCGTAGGGAAGTATTTTTTGGCGAACATTGTTGTACATTGTCGAATATGCTGTCGCAACATGTTGTACATTGTCGTATGTTGTCGTACATTGACGTACATTCTCGTACACTAATCAAATGTTCGACAAGGTACAACAACATACGAAAGTGGTTGAACGTACATATCTAACGAATGTGGAAAACACCAATTTTGTAGCCAATTCGTGGCTTTAATCGTAGATTTGAGATCGTGTATGTTCGCACATTAGATTTGTATGTGGGAGAGCAGTATTAAAATGCCAAGCATACCCTTAGGTTACACGGATGACTTCCTGATTGTTTTTTGTCTAAAAGAAAATGGATAAGACTATGTACACGGGCGTGTTTGGCGTTATGATTTCAATGCAAATAAAAGTGGAATTCTAGATTTGGGAGAAATCAACAGGAACACGATTGGAATATGAAAAACTGCGTTTTTAAACTTGGAGATGCCCTAGTTAAACAAAGAACCTTTTATGAACATGTTGGTATAAGTGTTTCTTTGTCCAATGATGACGAACAAATATTGAAGGGTCGCAGAACTCTTAACCCTTCCAATGCTGAGGCTACTTTCATCCAAAGCACAAGGCGCAAAGACTTTTTAAAACCATGGAAACCCTGTCATGTTGGTATTCATTGGATACCTCTCGCTGAGTACTCGCAGATGTGTACCCGTAAAACCAGGGTTTTAATCATTTTCAGCTTTTTGAGTCATTTTGTACTGGCAAAATAAGATTCCAGCAGCATAGGGGTTAACACCATATAAAGTTTAGAAATCAGGAAAATGAGTTAACAATCGTCGCCACATGCA
>OZ012688.1:34891599-34906599 GCA_963942565.1 Maea johnstoni | reverse complement strand
TACTTTTATTGCTATGTGCATTATTCTTATTTAAGAGAGCTTTATCAGTGAGCTCTAAAAAGTTTGGAAAACATTTGATTGCACCACTCTGGAGGAATATGTGATAAAGTATCTTGAAAGTGATGTTCTATTGCTGGTAGATGTATTTGAAGCATTTCGTGGGATGGTATTTCAAAGCTATTCTTTAGCGGCTACTAAATATCTGTCCCTCCCTCACTTTGAACTGATAGAGCTCTAATGTTATTATGATATCTTGCTATGAGTTTCCTTTGCATATTCATTTTGTCACAGTAAAAATTCATGTGTTCATAGAGAGGTGTTTATAGAAACTTTGCTCCTAAATTTCCCTGTATTGTGGCTGTGAATGAGGAGAAGGGCATTTATCCCAGGAAGACGAATATTTCTTACCTATGCGGTACCATTTTAGTTGAAAAAGGTGAAAAGCAAAAACTATAAATTCTATTGTTTATTTATCAGCGTAATATTCCACCAATATCTGTGAAAATCTTAAGACTGTAAAAGATGGAAATGAAATTTTATGTTTTTACTAAAGAAAACAGAAGAATGCGTTACCAAAGTTGCGATTGCAACAACTCCATGACCAAAATATCATACATTGATGTTTAAATACATTATTTTCTGTCCAGGGTCCCTTGTCCGGTGGATGGTTACTGGTCAGTATGGAGCGACTGGGGTGCTTGTGGAGGTCAGTGTGGTTTCGGACAGCGCCGTCGAACCCGCTCCTGCATCGGTCCTTACCACTATGGTGGTCAGCCTTGTGCTGGTCCTGATAGCGAGGTGCAGCAGTGCTCCCAGGCACATTGCACCACGACCAGCACAGGTATGTGTGTTGAAACTTGAGGGGACTGCCCTGATAGTTGTGTGATATAAGGTACTACCAAAGATTGCTTCATTTCTATGTCTCAACATTGCTTTAAGTGATGCTGGAGAATTAATTTATGTAGGAAGAAGATTGTTGACGTGTATACAGCGTCTACAGTCTACATGTTTTACCCATTATCATCAGCCCAAGTCTGATTCTAGCAGGTGATTGGTCGATTCCTTTGTTCGACTGGACTAAATTGGGTTTCTAAAATTTGGTTTCTAAAAAGTGTCAATGTTAGGAGCCCAATATTAATCCTGTATTGGGATTCTAACAATGATGTTTACAAAGTTCAATACTGTATACCGTGTATATGTTGTGCATGTAAAATAATGCACTCAGTAGATTACTGCCTTTGATGTGCAGTTTAATTATTGCGCATTGATAACCTCCAGCTCAAGCTGTGTGAGGGGGCCAAGGGTATGCAAACTACCCGGCTTTGGGGAAGGGTGGTGCTGCTATATTCAAGCCGGCCAGCCCCTAAGGCATGCAAAATGCTGCCAGTATTATAGACAAGTGCAATCTTTAGTTAGTCACCAGCCACGAACAGTGTTGTCTTGGTTGCATTCAGTAGCTCTGATTACTGGTTACTGGCATGTTTGATCACACTCGAGTGTGCAAGTCATCTAAATCGTTATTGTACTTAGTACCAGCAGAGGCCACGAAGGGTCTTTATGTTGAATGACAAGCTATTATATCATTTTGTTGAACGGTACAAGCGTAGTAGGGATCTAATATCTGAAAGATAATGCGCAGTTTAATAAATGCGGATTCCATGGGTGCGCAAAGTGCACATTAATTAAACTGCCGCAATATTAACACGATATACAGTAATGGGACCCCCAATAATCATACAACTCCTGGCAGTGCCATGGCAACCATATTTGGTCAAACTATTGCAACAGTGGTGAAATTCAACAAATAAAAGAGGCCATCTGTTATAGCTCAGAACGTCACAGACAATCTTATTATGATTATTAAGAATATGTTGTAGGCTTTAAATTATGTAAAAATCTCAAAAGGCCCATATATTTACAAATCTAAACGACCAGCCACCTTAAAGGACATGAGGAAAACGTGTTTTGATCATAAATGTTATACATGAAATAAAAGCAATGTAATTTTATGTCATTTCAGCAATTCCCACTACATCTACAGAGATGACGTCAACAAGCACGTCAATTCCGTCTACGTCATCAATCGGCCCTTCTTCCACGATGTATCCACCGTGGTACTTGGAGGCCCTTAATCTCACTAAGGAGGAGGTAGACTGGATTGTGGGGATCGACGACAAGCCCTCCGCAGTAGCCATTGGAATAATGGAGATCATTATGGTGATCTGCCTCATAGCTCTCCTGATCTTGATGGATTGTAGGCACTACTACCGAGACTGCCGGCGAGCTCGAAGAGATATAACCAGAGGCAGATGCTAGGATAAATGCTCCTTGAGTCGATACAAAAGTTAATTTAAACCCCCCTCAAGTAGTTCTGGTTAATATGTATATATTTATCATGCGCTTACCCTATATTCCCATTGTTGTGGATATGTGGCGAAATTGATGTAGATCGAGTGAAAAGAAACCCATATCAAATGAAAGGAAAACATATCAAGTGAAGAAAAACGTCATATCAAACCATATTACACATTTTACTGTTGGCCTATTGTTGGCCTTTTGTTGAAGAATGGCAGGCCGTTTGTTGAGTGTCCTTTTCATGACGTCAGTCCTCTGTTGCCTGCCCCATGACATCATGACCTGTTTCAAGATGCCTGACCTACTTCAAAATGGCGGCAGCTCTGTTGAAAGCCCTGCTAAGCCCAGAGGAAGCTTACTTAAGTTGTAATGCCTGGTAATATTCACAAAATTCCCTATCACTGAGGAATCAGGATGAGAGGATGCACAAACAAAACTGTTGTCACACCATTTATACATGTTGCTACAGATGCTCTTCAACTCTTACCAAGACAAAAAAAGAATTGTAAACCCAATCAAGGTTTTTGTTGTTACATAGTTTGGCCTGTGAATATCTTTTTGAACCCAACCATACAGCTTATGTTTTTTGTATGTTGAGTTTTAATCCCAAGACTTCTTCAGGATTTCTAATGAGGCCTCCAGAAATTTTTCTGTACCATTTAAATAAAGCGAGGTGTTGTCCGCAAATTGTCCTATTCTGTTTTCCTGTCCATACATAGTAATTCCCTTTATTTTCTCACCAGTCCCAAATATTCTGCACAAATTATGACTAAATATGAGGAAATCGGGTCTCCCTGGTGACAGCCTCTCTCTTGGGGAGAGAAATTCAAAGAGAAAAACGTTTTGTATCAGCGTTGACTTTGAGCCTTCTTGAAACAAACGTACCCATTTGAATTATATCATCAGGAAAACCAAATTGTTCTAAGGAAAGTCGAATGAAATCCCAGGCCACAGAATCAAATGCTCTTTTTTTCAAAGTCAATCAATAAAAGCATACCTGGAACTGGGAGTTAATTCACCTTAACATGCATCTAACCTGATGATTTACTTGTACATATACACCTTATAAAAGGGAACAAACAAGGGTACATTATCCCAGGGCAGCGTGCGTCATTAAGTTTGTTTAAGACCTTTTTCACCTTTTATCGTTACTAGAGGGAATATCCGTAGAGCACTCTAGTTGTGCGCCTTTTATTTGGCACTATTTGCAAAGCATTTAAGAAAGATGGATTTACGACAGGGCAATATACTATTAACAGAACACACGATGATCATGGTCTGCTCCAAGGGCATACGATGATGGTAAAAAATCACAAACTCTATTTGTGATCCTCTGCTTCAAACAAAAAAGAAATTTCTGGATTTTATGTTTTTCCTGCATCAATCATGTCATCTTGATGGAGCAACTAATATGCACTTCCGTTATCACCATACAACATCTTGAGATGCATTTGGCTTAACGCTCTCCTCAAATGTGTCTCCGAAAATGAATAATAAAAGACCATGTTTTCACTAAAGATGTAAATTGTTAAAAGAACTTTTTTCTGAACTTTCTATTGCTGCCAATATTGTTGAGGCATTATGTAAAGGCATAAAGTTTTCTTTTTACTTGGTGCTCCAGTTATAGAGGTATTAGTGATTTGAAACAAGGATATCTACTCACGGCTAAGATAAGTAGTGTAAAGTATGGCAGCCAGGAAACTGCAAACAAAATGGCCATGATGACAAGCATCTTGATAGTTGCCAACTTCCGCTTTGAGAGGGATGATGATTGTAGAGGTGTTTGTGCATGCGCCGAGTCCCCAGGGGCCACGGCGCAGGATCGTTTCATTATTAAGCTCGCAAGATGACCGTAATTGTGTAGATAACAAGCAGTGGGATGATATAAGCGATGAGTAGAAAAAATAACCATTTGCAATAACCAATAGCCTTGGCGCATCCTCGCTCCCGCATTCATAGTGAATGGATTTCTCCCCACGCGCCTCATGGATGCCAGGGGCAGATCCAGCCCTAAATTTGACCGGTGCCCAAACTGATAATGGCTAGGCTATAGGTGCTCGGCACTAGTGGCCGAAGGTCTGGGGGCGGCTCAAGGCCCCCAGAAGCCCAAGGGGTTTTCGATACTCTGAGATGCATTCTCAGCCAACATGAGCTTGTACTTGTTAACATATAGGATTCATCTAAATAACCAAATAAATAATAAATTGTGAATAAAGGGTAAATTGGGTTTTGAAGCGAACCAAAATCACGACAATCATGAAGATATTCCACCATATGCGCATACCTTTTTTAGAATTGCCACCTTAATGCATTCCCTTCTTTATAGTATTCACAACTTTAATGAAATCACTACCTGTTTCAAAATCACTACCCTTAGGCAATCTACCTTTTAGTATTATTAACTACTTTAATGAAATCATTACCTTTTCCAAAATAGCTTAATCCCTACCTAAAAGTATTCACTACTTTACTGAAATCACTACCTTTTTCTAAATCACTACCTTTAGGCAATAACTACCTTATAGTATTTACTACTTTATAAAATCACTACCTTTATCAAATTCGCTATCCTGGGGTAATCCCTACCTCATGGCATCCACCACCTGATAAAATCACTACCTTTTCCTAAAGGTAGCGATTTTGGAATAGGTAGTGATTTTATTAAAGTAGTAAATGCCATAACTATAAGGTATAGGGATTGCCTTAAGGCAAATTTGGAAAAGGTAGCGCTACCAATTCTGCTACCCCCTATTTCCAGCGCCTATACCATAACTCAAATGGATGGAGCATGCCGTGATGTCGGGTTTGATAGTTATTACCACAGGGAGTATACTATCTTCCCAGGCCAATATCTGGCGTCCTTATCAATATTCCCCGTGGAGACTACTGATGTATGACAGCCGGCCGGCCCGAGAAGTATGTGGCCCTAGCTGACCTTCACCCTCTTCCTTAATCCACCCGTCTCAGGTTTTTTAAAGGAAATCTATCTGGGGCATGATTACCTCTAACTGCCTATGTATGTGGTGGTGGGAACAGGCAGGGATCATCATGCGGATTTGACCAGTGTCAAACATCCAATTTTTGAACAGTGGTGACTTGGCACGGAAAGCACCGGTGCGATCTGCCGGTGGATGCTATATTCGTATAGAGTAGGATCCACACAGCCACGCATACGCCTCCAGACAAGGTGATCTGCTATGACCTCAACATGGCAATGGCACGATGGCGTTCAGATGCCATGGCAACGAGACTGTAGATGGAGGCGGTGACACACAACACGGATAGGAAGTTTAATAACCAATTTGTATGAAAATGGGCCTGAAATCAAACAAAGACACGTTGAAATGTACATACTGTATAAGATGAGAACTGTAATTACTGCTCTCAGTTTATTGAATTGCAATTGGACACTTGCGGGAGTTCCATTTTGTAATTTTCCTTCATTTTGATATGAAAGGATTTCAATACTAGTATTAGAGCTACTGAGACATTTTCTAGTAAGACATTTTCTAAAACGCAGTAAGCAGTTTATCAAATTGCAATATTGACTATGGAAAGATACTCCTTTCTCTTTCAGGTACCAACTTTGTAGCATAAATTGATGAGCATTAAGCATCTAGAATAGCGTACCCTGTGGTCGATATGGAATTAGTGAATGCATACAATATGGCAGGAAATGTCGTATCTAGTTCATGTTTAAGCATATGAATACATCATAAGCAATTAAACCATTGCACCAAAAGTAGTGTTGTTTCTGCCTAAGCGATAAACGTTAATTCATGCGTAAAGACATTTTTTCCTACTCCAGTTGACTGGTCATCTTTTATTGACCGGTTGACTAAGTGTTCAGTCGTCCCGGAGCATAATATTTTGGCACGCATATTCATGACCCATATAACTGGTAAACACGGCATCTTTAGCAGCTCTGACGTTATTAACATGCGGTAGTGTTCAGTCTGCCTCTTCAGTAGTGTACATTGATGAGATTAAATTATGCAGTCCGCAGGTAACATCCCAAAAATCTAATTCTATCCAAGATTTTTGCTCCAAAATGACCCCCCCCCCCCTCCTCCAGGCATACATGTTAGTATTGAACAGTGACACATATAAAACACAAAGTCCCCCTCAAATGTACCCACACAGATGCTCAAAACATGACAAAACGCATAAATTCCCAACGATGAATGGTTATCATTTTAATAGCATCGATCTTTAAGATGGTGACACTGACTTTGGAGACTCATCTTATTTTGCAATTGAGTAAAATACACCTAATATGTCGTTTAAGAGTAACAGGAACTATATACTTGGAAAAGAGAACATTTGAGCTTCATACGAATGGAGGTGTTGGAACATCAGATAAAGAAAAACTGATAAAGAAAAACAAAAGCAAAATAAATGACAATCAATTAGAATATTATTATCCTAATAATCCTTTAAAAAATGAAATGGAGAAGAGGGAATAAAGAGATGGTATATTTTGAAAAGAATGACAATGCATTAAATTTGAGCACACTTAACTTTATGTAACATCAAAGCTTAAGCTAAATGTCTGGAACTGGGGACACACATACCGAATGGATAAACAAAAGTGAGTTGCTGACAGGGCTCTAATCAACATTTCTAGATATGTTCCTACTACTGGTCAACAGGTTCACAAACTAAATATGATTACTTTATGTCAGAGAGGTAACCAACTATTTCGTGACTGGCATGAATGGATTAAATAGCCATTTGTAAGAGAAAAGCTGCAGCAGAGCGTTGGCATTACAAACTTATTGATATAGGACATACACCTGCTTAATTGTGTTTTCTGAATTTTTAAAGCTTCCCAATGTTCTGATGGAAGAAACGATGATATTCTCAAAAAGGGTCCACCTTTTGGAAGGGTACCATCCCATCACCTTTGCAGTATGGTATTCTGGGGTATTACCCTGTGATCATGTGTTATTTTAACTTCCCGGGTTCTCATTACATCTCTCACAACAATATGAATAAGGGGACGTTGGACATTTATAGCAGCCCAACTTTTGACATATTAACAGCATGCTCTAAACTTGGTCTATTGAAAACGGTCATAGAATGATTAGATATGGAAATTCATATCAGTAGTTAATCCTGAGAGTGCAATATCGTATTAAACGATAGGGCATGCTAGATACCTTAACTGGTGGCGAGAACAACATGATACATATATCTGGATGACTGCTGGTACAACCATTTGTGAGATGTATAGATTGGTAACGAGCAATAGGACAGGAATGGGTTACCACTGTCTTTAAAACATGACCTCTAGTAATGAGTCAAAAGATAGGTTATGCCTAAAAATTGGTAAATGGAGGTTAGCTCCTGGACCTTAAATCAAATGATCTTTGTGGTCATGTAAGGGAAACTATGCTATATGGTTTATTATGTTTTTTTGTATATATGTTATGCGCTACTTAATGTGTGTATTGATTTCTCTGTATCCATATTTTTGCATCTTTTGGATGCAGTCAATAAAGAATACAATACAACACTAGTTCATTAGAAAGTTGTCAGTGACTAGGGGTTAGTCGTTGATTTCCCCAGGCACGCTAGTCTAATCCCCCCCTCACACTTTTAACATCTGACTGATAGACACAGCCTTAATATGACAGAAAAAAACAGTTAGAGGCGGACCACTTTATATTATGGGGTGGGGGCTATCCCCATTTAAGGAAATAATTACAGTTATAATGTGAAGATATCATGATCTATTTTGAAATATTGGACGACTAGTATTTCCATTCATAAACACCCTCTTTAATATTGTGGTCAAGGCCCTGCCCTGTTCTATTTCAGTAAAGGTGTCAACCTTCCCACCCCTGGAGATATTCAATTATAACCTTATATTGCCCGATGGCGGGATGGAAAACTATGTAAACTTTGGTTGATGCAAGGGCTTGGCAACCGTATCAAAGCAGATAGATGGAACAAGTGATTTTTCTGTCACGTGGACATCCAGGGGCATGTGGAGTCCATCTGACGTCATTTGGCAAGGTATGTTTGCTGATACCTGCGAAATTAATTTCTGATCAGAAATGTCGATGATTGTCTGTTTTCGTGACTAGCCAGTTCTATATGAAAGGCAAAACCGAGTTACCCGAGAAATCCCTCTGCCTGACCCAAATGTCCCTTCAGTTGCCAGTAGCTTAGCGGCAGTGGTTTTGCTGGGTACTCTGGCCGCCTCCACAATTAATTTAGCCTGGATATGACAAAAAGAGTGATGATAAATAATACACCTTGAATACGGCATTTGACATTTAGCTAATACATTAAAACTGTTGATGATGGTGTTCAGAATTTGTGTGTATTTTTACATTTAATGAAGCTTCAACCGAACTGAAGGGAACTATACTAATAATCTTAATATTGGCATTCCCTAAATTAGAGTTGATGGACTTTTAACCTAATCCAGTACTATTGATTTAGTGTTTCAAATTAACAAATAGTAGAACTAACAATTTCGGGAGAACTACTAAGGAGCATTTGATACTGCATCCCAATTTTTTAAAAAGAAAAAATGCCTCGAAAGTTAGTATCCTGCGGAATAAAGAGGACTAGATAATGAATTTTCCTTCCAGATTTCCTTTTTTTCCAAATGTTAGTCTAATGTAATACCAGCGAATCAGGAATCACTATAATACCTTTGGCATTCCCATAGTCATCACCATGCCCTAGGCCAACACCCTGAGTCTACTTAATAGTCTCTCTATGAGTCAATGCAATATAAAGTCTGGCGTCAGAGGACATCGAATAGGCTTGATTTGAAAATGAATATAGCGATCTTTTCTTTGATTTGGGTAAACATCCCTTTCCTTGGTGTCGTTATGGTTATAATCCTTTTTATGCTAAGACGTGCCTTTTTCTTCTCCTGGCTACTTGTAATATTTCCTTTGCATATATATTTACAAAGAACGTTTCTTTTGCATAAAGATTTACTGTTTTTTATCCATATGAGTTCACACCTTTAACTTGGTACTTGTCAATACATATAATCGGATTATTATTTCAAACCAAAACACATGGAATAGAACATGGGAAACTAATTATGACAGGCAATGCCTTAGAACATACAAAGCAATATACATGCCAAAACAGGAATTTACATGCTTATGGATATACACAATGCTTCATTAAATATAAATACTGTAAATCACTTAAGTATAGCCAGAACAATAATTTAGCGATAATAGCGCTCCACCCATAAGCGCTATTTTAATATCCTGTCTTTATTAAATTGCCCAATATACATATTGAAGGGCATAACAAAAGTCTAGTAATGGGGATGCACATGGACACTGCATACTGCCATTTACCTCTGCCTTCACAATCTGGGAGGGGCCGGATGTCAAGTATATGGGTAAAAATAAACAGTGGGGTTCTCCCACCGCTATAATTAGATCACGCTATCCAGGGCAGTACTGTAATTGCGCTATATAATGTTCACGCTATATTTAAGTGATTTACAGTGTACACAATGCTTTTATTGCATATGAATACATACAATGCTTCTATTGCATATGGATACACACAATGCGTCTATTGTATATGGAAATACACAATGCTTCTATTGCATATGGACATACACCATGCTTCTATTGTAGTGCCATGTAGTAAATGCGATGTCAATGTTACAGGCCGAACCATAATTCGAAAGTGTCTTCAACAGGGTGCAATGTGGGGTTGTTCTGGTAAGGACTAACTTGAGCTAAAATTTGGAGATGTGTATTGTTAGTGTACCATAATAGATACTTTTACAATGTGGAAATCAAGTCACATTAAAGTTGAGTTAATTTGTGAAAATAGGACCATTTTTAGAACTTATCATAACAATAGTGACTGTCTATACTAAATAAGAGACCAAATATCAAGGACCTCACACAAAGAAAATGTTTTCGCCTCTGTTTTCTATATTAAATTGTATCAACACAAGCTTCAAGCGCATTTTGGGTATCTTATCTGAATGGATTAACTCAAAAGTTGTGATGATTATAGTCAAGGTCATCAGGGCATATATGTGTGTAAAGGCCGTTAACTTTCCTCACGACTACTAATTGTCATGTTCAGTGGAATCCCTCTATTGTGAAAACCATTGGACCGGCCAAAGTGCCCACTTTATATATAGGTTTCCATAATAAAGGGGCTGTTGTGACCATCTACTAGCAGCATAGTAGCCACCATTTTGTATTACTAACAGGTATTTAGCATTATTCACATTAAAGATATAATCGTGATGCAGAATTGGTGCTGCAAAGCTCACTTGTTTCTAGTTGTGAAACATTTTGACAATAAAAAGACTGATATCTTCAGGGAAAGGTGAATGTCCATGGGATAGAAAGCATGGGTTTGAGACTATAAAGTGTCTACATTAGCAAGGTGTCCATAATATATAATAATGTAGTCATAACATCATGAATAAGAGGGAAATTGTTTGGGACTGAAAAGTGTACTGTAAAGGACCTGGACGCTCATGACCCGAATTACTATCATGGTATAACGCTCTTGTCCACATTTAAAAAGCTCTTCGAAGTTCTTTTGTGGAAGAGACTTAAATAATAGTGAAAATTGTCAAAATTGCAAGGTGCTTATAACGGTTTCTCATGCGTCCACAGAGCATTTTCCTGATCTTAGCCGGGTCGATGGAAGTGTACAGGAAATGGTTTGTAGCATTCTGTGACGTGACTAAAGCCTTCGATGTAGTGTAGACGGATGGACGCCTTAAACAAATGTTTGATTTAACGGGAAGATCATGGCACATGTATCCGACTGGTATAGCCTATGCTGTGGAATTCATCAGGGCGGATCCAAGTCCCTGAACAAATGCACAGTTTTTGTAAGCTCCCTTTTAGTTGAATTAAAAAGTTCAGGACTCTGTTGCAAGATTTACACGACGTCAAGCAGGCCATTAGGTTATGTGGATGACTTCCTGCTTGTTGTTTAGCTAGAGGAAAAATGGACCAGACTATGGAAATAGTTCATCGACACCGGCGTGTTTGGCAGTATAATTTCAATGCAAATAATAGTGGAATTCTAAAGCCCCATTCTCACATTCACGATCTAGAACATGATCCGAACACGATCAAGCGATCGTGTTAAGTTGAATAGAGATCAGCCTGTTGATCGGCATGATCGTATGAAGATCAGGCTGGGTCGGCGCAACTCGTACTGAGGTCAGGTGTGGCCACGACCATTTTGGAATGTTCAAAATCTGCATGTTCGATCGGCAAAACCGGCCCGGTGCGAGTTGCTGCGAGTTGCTGCCAATATCTAGCGAGTAAACATCGTATGAAGGTCGGCGACGTCCTATGCACATCAGACGCACATCCGCGCATTGCGTATGCAAGAGCGTGGGAAAGTTGCATACGATGTACATATGATCTTTATTGACACTTATACGATAGCTATTGATTGCCTATTGGTAACCTGTACGCTATTCACGATGTTTACACGTCGGCTATTGGTAAGAAAAATTTTAGTCATGTGACCGGAACTGGCAGCCATGACAGTTCGGCTGCTACAGCAGACAGCGAAAAACAAGATGGTGCGACCGTTATACGATGCTCATAGGTATATCCCGACTGTCATACGCTACTCATACGCTTGCTATACGACTTGAATACTTGAATAGCGTATAGCAGTCCTGTACGATCGTACTCCCATCGTATAGTAATCGTATTACTATCGTATAATAGTCGGGGTTTACCTATGAACATCGAATAACGGTCATACTAAATGCGGGTTTGATCTTGAAGAAACATATTCAGGTCTAATAACTGTCCAATACCTGTCGTGTATCAGTCGGCGACGATCGTCGTCAAACTTATAGGCATCTTATGGATATCCAATGGTAATCGAATAAGAGTCTTCTACCTCAAAAAATAAACAAAATTTGCATAATATCGTACTCAAAACATAGATTTTGGTCGTATGCACTACATCTGCCAGGTCGTGGCTCAGATCGTGAATGTGAGAATGGGGCTTAAGTCTGGGGGAAAACCAACAGGAACACGATTGGAATATGAAAAACTGCATTTTTAAACTTGGGGATGCCGTAGTTAGAGAAAGAACCTTTTATGAACATGTTGGTTTAATTGTTTCTTTGTTCAATGATGACGAACAAATATTGAAGGGTTGCAGAACCCTTAACACCATATCAGGATTAGAAATCAGGAAAATGGATTAAAAATCGTGGCCACATGCAGTTTTATTTGTTGGATAGTGGTCGTACCTGTCGCCTTATACAGCTGTGATCTTTGGAGCATGAACGAATGACCTTGTAATATCTTAGAAACCATTCCAGACATATGAAGGCAAAGGGTACAAACACTTTATTAGCGGACAATTATGCAACTATGATGAATTGAATATTCGAGAATATCTTGTATTGTAGAAAGTGTTGCAACTTCGGAAGCCAATATGTATCTTGAAAATGACGCTATTGTCGGTACACAAAGTGTGCAATGTTCCCTTATTTTAAACACCTCTACAACTGAGGCAGTTCACGTAACCACCATTCACCTGACCGAATTGAAGAGGAAACCAAAATGCAGATTCTTATTGACGACTGGATCCCTCCCCTCTTACCTTTGGCACTCAGATGGTAAGTTCATCTATCCACATACAGTGCTGACATTTAATTTCTGCACTAGATGCTTGTGCATAGCACACGGCCGATTGCCACCCAGTTTCCAGGACATGGATGCATGAATGACCTCACTGTGCTAGGCTTATTATTTTGACATGTTATCCATAAGTGTCTTTACAACCAGGCACTGGCAGACGTCAGGTCAACTGGTGCAGGAATTAAATGTCTGTACTATACATAGATACACACTTATCTATCTATCTATCTATCTATTTATCTATCTATCTGACAGAGGGTGGCAGGATTACTTTTCAAATGAGGTAATTCTTATTCCTTATAAATGGTATTCGTTCGACTGATTGAATGTTTTTGTACAACCTTTGAATCTCTCCCGCCAAATAAGAAGCATATGCTCTAAAGCTGTGATTTTAAGTTATCATGAGTTGTAAATATATATTGAAAAGCCGTATCTACTCTGTGTAACTAGGCTTTACACTTTTTAGTTTGATACAAAAAAATAATGAATATTAGCATACATTTAGAAGCATTACACACCCTATGCACATATAATTACAAAGAAAGTGAGAGGTTGTAAAGCAACTATTACCAGGGCTACCAACATAGAGATAGTAGTACACATTTTGTGAATTATAAATGCAGACTAGAAAACCCAAAAATTGACATAAGTAAATAATGATAACATATAATTGCAATGAAAATAAAATAATGTATAGCAATTATTGCCAGGGTTACCAAATAATGATAGTAGTGCCCATTTTGTGAACTATAAATGTAGACTAGGAAGCACAATAATTTACATAAGTAATACTGATACATATTTTTTGTGGACTGCAGTTAAAAGCTAACAATCAAAGTAATTACTATGAATATAGTTTTTCAGAACTAAAAGACCATCTGAAATTTTTACATGATTGGAAAAGTGTTGCTTAAATTAGTTGCACATGTAAAACTAACATATAATGTGTACCTACATATACCACAAGCTATTGGGTACTTTCGGGTGCTTATAATAAAGGAGTAGAGATATGCAAAAAGTTTTAACTTTTAAGTAGTAACCATGTACCCATGTTATGACCATGTACCAGGGAGTTGTAAGTAGGCAATATTGATTGAGGTCTTGATATACAAAGTTGAAAGCTATTCTAAATATTATTTTTGCAAGCAAAGATATTGTTTTAATCTTAATTTAAAATATTAGCAACCCTATTATACATATTTAAATAACAAGAGACATAAAAACAGACATATCAGTAACTATAAAACCACTGCTATGCAGTATGACAACTTTTGAAGCATATAGCTTGTATATGACACCTGTTAGTACCCAGCATATATAGTGTTTGGGAACTAGCATATGTTTTACTGTTATGGTAGACATAAGTCTAGCATTTAACCATAGTAGCAAAAAGAATTAAATCAGAAGGGAAGTTGATGTCACCTGACATGTTACTTGTAAAAGAAAAATATAAAGAAAAGAGAACATTCTCATTTGCTTAGTAAAGTAATCAGTACACCTGCCAACCATGGCATGTGCCCACCATAATAGGTGCTTGAGAGCTAAAATTTGTGTTTCTATTACCGTGAGAACCAACACAGCATTTAGACATAATAGCAAAAAAGTTATTTTAAAGAAAGTTTAACGTTATCTGACATGTTGCTTATATCATAATAATGAGTACAACTAGCAACTATATAAATCATGATGATAAAGATATTAAAGGTATGATGGACATTATTGCTAGTCATTTATCTGTGTATGAGACTAATGCTCATTATATTGGATACTGATTTTCCATTCTAAACAAAACTGGAATATTGACAAACACTAGTCGAAATGTTTGTTCAGTTCAGTTTGTTTCAGATCTCCTTTCCATTTGCCTTCTGTCCACTTTCCCTGCAATCTATACTGGATTTTCGTTGTATTAGAGTCCGCAGTGTTCAGCAAATGTAGCATGTTGTATCAGGCTTTTCCAAGATGGCGTCTCGGATAATATAGTCTCCAACCCATATAGCTT
>OZ012688.1:34886418-34891399 GCA_963942565.1 Maea johnstoni | reverse complement strand
GGTTACAAGCATTATCTTATATCATTAGCATATTTCGTAAAGCAGAGATGCAGAGATGTGTAAATTTCTGTACATGATAGGGGACAAAGAAGGTAATACGAGTAACTATAAAATTGTTAATTTGCAGTTAATCTTGTGATGAAAATGCCATAAAAAGGTGTAAAATGAATGACAAGTCAGACAATAACCATATCACTGTAACATTTGTTGTCTATTGTGGAAATGTTTGTATCTTTGCAAACTCTGAACTTGCATATCATTGAGGAATATAAAAAGAAGTAAATGGCTTAATGCTTATACATTTCCAAGCGCCAAAATCCTACTATTCATTCATATTTACCTGTTTTCTTTCGAGTTATTTCATGTTTTATGCTTATTTTGTATGAGTTTATTTCTTTACCAATTGATGTATTCAGAAACTATACTATACTATACTATTATCCATTATTCAGAGGGTGTGTGGGATTGGGCATACAATATCAATGAGGGTCCCAGAGACATGGTACGGCGGCTTGCTGGTACCTGGTGGAGATGTGAGAACTGTGCAGCAATAATAGGTGCATCGGGTATATACGACTACCCGTGTTCTTGGGTAGGGAGCATGTCTTTTGTCTGTGAAAGTAAGTTATTCGTCCTTCTAGAATTAGAAGTGGTAGAAGTAATCGTATAATTGAGAAATTATATAGGTAAATACATATAATAGTAGTAGTAGTAGTATAATTGGTATTATTATTGGTACCCTTTTGTATCATTTGTTGTTAATATTACTTTTTGTTTCAGTTATCATTATCATCATCGATTGTTATAATTATCATTTTATTATTATTATTATTACTATTATTATTATTATTATTATTATTATTATTATTATTATTATTATTATTATTAGTATTATTAGCATCATTGTTATCTTTGCGTTCTAGATTTTTTATCCAAGAAGTCTAGACGCAAAAAAAACCCTTTAAAGTACCTTGACATTTTGAGCATCTGCAAAAAGCGCTGTTGATTTAGTTCTGATTAACACATCTTCGTATACATTTGGAAATATGCTTAGATTAGCAAGGTTAATGGGACCGACTTGGATTGCTACAGGCATGAATCAGTTTAATTGCTGGTAGCGACACATGGACAAGTTGTCCGTCTACGGTGCTTTGTACATGAACTTCTATGAGAGCGAGATCATAAAATGGATAGAGTAGTGACGACTTATCGAAAAACCTTTATGAGAATTTGACGGAGGATTAAGTACATCCTGCCCTTAGCCGGTAGAAGTCGATTTTCTAGGTTTTTCATAAATGTACATCCCCACCTTCCCTCTTTGACGAATGTATGTATGTATGCATATGTATGTATGTATGTATGTATGTATGTATGTATGTATGTACGTACATATATGTATGTATGTAGTATGAAAATAAGTGAGGAAAACTTATGGAAGAGATAACACAAGTAAGATTCCCTGGGAATACTCGTTAAAGGAACTGAATTTCAGGTTTGTCCGGATATGATTAAAGTGTACCAAACGGACAGATAAATCGGAGCTTACTACTTACTCCTGTTCATTAATGACCATATTGAGAATGGACTGTCACAACGTGATCAGATCAATTTTTGTCAGTAGATTGAATTACTACTTAGTCAATGTAGAGGTGAGCAAAAACAACCGATTCAAAAGTCCGACTTTTGATTTACTGAATGCGTGTTCAAAGTTAGGTCTCCTAAATTTAGTCGAAAAAATGGCTAATGGTTCTACACCCCTGATAGGAAAAATGAAATGGTCAAATTGTGTGTGGGGAACGCGCATGGAGACTTGATGATGCATATTGGATTGCTGTAAATGCTCTTAACCCAGAATGTTCTATGCTGACAAAAATCCTTGGTAAAACAAGATACCTGACATGGTGGATACATGCCGATGCCCACCCCTATGACATTAGGATGTGTGAAACCATGTCAAGGATCGTATGTCGAACAAGTCTTCTGAAAGCAGATGACTATAGGCTGAAAGGTAGTCCATATAGTAAAAGAACATGTGTTCAATGCGATATGTTCGTTCCAGAAGATATCAGGCACGTTGTTATGAATTGCCGGCAGTAGATTTGATTAGAAGGAAAATGTACCAGGAGATCTACAAAATTTCCCCTAGATTAAAAGACCATCCATACAGGAGAATCCCTCTGAAATCCTTGGGTGGCTCCTAGGAGGGATATTCCTGGAATGGGTTTAGATACCATGACTCCCATATGGCGAATATCTGGGGCATCAATAGTTGAAATGTACTATTTTTCACCAAAGGTATATCAGGTATAGGATAAGTGCCTTTTCGCGTTTGATGCGTATGGCTTGCCATACATAACACAAGTGTACAAGACTTTAAGACAAACCAGTTGGTACGTGTTTTGTCACTTGAATTTACACCAATATTGATTCTGCGCCATGTATATGTCCTTTCCAATCTGAAGGGTGATCTTTTCTGTTTGTCAAAGGGTATAATACGTCAAAAGAAAGACCAAAAGTGGTAAAGTTGATATTTTCGTTTTTGATTGTATATGGCCTGCCATATGAAAGATGCTTGCCTTGTTGTAGCTTCAGGCACATGGCGTGCCATAGGATGGTTTACCCAACTATTTTGTAGTATTTGTAAAGGTTGATGGTAAGAAACAAATGAGATACAGGAATCTATCGCTAATATTAAATATTCTTAAAATGTTATCTGACTAACAAATATATATATTAGATTTAAGTAAAAAGAAACAAACGACAGTTTATGAAACTCTGTAACCTTTTGTTTATTTGTATGTTGAATGTTGTTTATATTATATGTATTTGTAATTTCGAATCGAGAGATTTGGCCAATAAAGAATACAATACAATACAATTGATAACTGGACGCTTTTGATCTGATTGCTACTTTCAGAGGAAGTTTACGGGGGCTGCAATAACTGCAATTACACATTTAACGAGTCCGCCCCCTATTTGTATGACTGTCTCTGCGACTGCAGGTGCTTACAAGACAATGCTGCAGGTACGGTAATTTAAGTACATGTATGTATAATGTTGGCTTAGTATTCTTATTATTGCTCATGTTTACACATCTTGATACAGCGTTAAACTACCTTTTAGAATTGATGGAAAATTTATTATAACCAAACACACCACGTTTGTGTGTGTTTCACACATAGTGTGCGTGAAGATACGAATTGGAATCGAAAATTTCGTATGCATGCAGTTATAGAACACGTATTGGAACGAAATTTTGTGTATGCATAAACTGGAGTTATATTTACTATACTTCAAATTGGAATGATATTTATTACAACGTAAGTTTGAATTTCCAGTTGGTCCAAAGCTGCTTTACGGCGTGTGCCCGGATGAAGGTTGGACCAAATTCGGTGACCACTGTTATACTCTGTACCCGCAGACCAGAGACCAGGACCAGGCCAACGAGGCCTGCAGGATCGACTGTGGATATCCCGTCTACATCATGTCCGAGGAAGAAAACCTATTCTTACAAAAATTACTGTGAGTAGAATACCTTAGATTCACCCAACACGCTTCACATAATAGTGTTTGATATCACGGATATGGTTTAATTTTGTCCATATCTGAATTTGTTTATACACTATTATTTTTTCATTTACGATATCAATTCGACCTCCTTTTGAATTTACGCGTTTTCAGAGTTTTATTGATTTATTGATTGTGCTGTTCATGTGATAAACCAAGTCGATCAGGGCTTGAGCTCATGGGTCGATGTTTGATATTCTGGGGGGGGGGGGGGGGGGTGGGGAAATATCTAGAGAAAAAATCATGCCACATAACGATCGATCATTTTTCCTCAATAAAATAGACATTACGAAAGACTTTTCTTCTATTGCACAATGGAAACGGAATAGTAAATATTTCTGGCGACAAATGGTGTATGATCCTGTCTGTCATATTGAGTTTAGAACATGATTAGCCACTTGGAGGTAAAAGTATTACCCGGGAAAAGATCACTGCCAAACCCCACCAGCAAAATCAGTTAGCATGATCGGGTAATAAATGATACGGCATTGACAAACTAATGGTTACCGTATATCTGGTTATTTTGGCTGTGTGAAATTTTGGCTCTTTTGGGCCAAAACGGGGGTAAAGAAATTATGGCTCATATTAATTTTGGCTCTCCCAGGGTCTGAGCCAAAATTACCTTACTTTTTGAAATTATCTTACTACCTAAAATGACAAAATGTCTGTCGCTGCATAGCGTGTATTCTAGTTCAATCTGGTAAAAGTAACTCTGTACAGAAATAGTTTTGTTTAAATTACAATTTGATTGGGGTAGGCTTACCTGCAAAGCTAATGGAAAGTGGCATAACAATACTGCAGTGGACAACTAGTTACTTTACATAGATTACCTCAAATTACATGCCATGTGACTGCAGTGACTGACATCTGGTGTCCACACTAGAAACTAAGCTCAACACGTCCTGAGCTCAGGGTTGAAGTCGGGGTGTTCAAGGTATGCATTCTTGGCTTTTATTAATTTTGGCTCTTCAAGATGGAGAGCCAAAATAGGCCAAAATTAGATTACCTCAAAAAAAATAGATATACTTCTTTGATGTTATCTTTGTTTGACCCGTGTCATTGAAGGACAAGTTGTCGACACCGCTGGTCAATTTAGCCCATTACAGCCCATCACAGCCAAAAATCTGCATGACACTTTTAGTGAAATCTTGCTTGCAAACGCATACTTAGAAAATATCTGAATATTCTTATTTCTTAAAAAAGTTATTGTCTAAAGTATCATAGATCCAGACCATGGGATCCACCTTGCCTTAGCTGTTACAATGCCTGACTCCCGAGCGAGAAGTCGCAGGTTCGACTGTTCGCTGGATCCTCATAACGGTGGTTGTCCTGGTCGCTGTATAAATGAGCGGCGGTGTGGAGTGCTGTCTATTGTCAAGTGCTCCTGCAAGTGAAAGATACTTGGATCTAGTCA
>OZ012688.1:34858918-34883918 GCA_963942565.1 Maea johnstoni | reverse complement strand
CCTAGGCCAAAGCTCGAACAATGCGTTTTATTGAATATGAATATATACGATGCTTCTATTGTTTATTGGCACACACAATGCTTCTATTGTAGTGCCTTGGAGTGAATGCGCTGTCAATGTAACGAACCGAACCATGATTCGAGAACGAACGTGTCTTCAACAGGATGGAACGTTGGGTTGTTCTGGTAAGGACTACCTTGAGCTAAAATTTGGAGAAATTGTACCAGATAGATACTATTACAGTATGGAAATCAAGTCTCACATCAAAGTTGAGTTAACTTGTGAAAATAGGGCCATTTTTAGAATTTATCAAAAGTTCAAGCCTGTACGCTTTTTATCATAATCATACCAACAGTGGCTGTCTATGCCAAATACGAGACCATATATCATCGACCTCACATAGACTTGCACGCAATAAGAAAATGTTTTCGACTTTATTCTCCCTGTTTAATTTTACCAACACGCGCTTGCTTCAAGCGCATTCGGGGTATCATACTTCAAGGGAAATTGTTTGGGGTTGGAAAAGTGTACTATTAAGGACTTGGACGCCCATGAACTGAATGTCGATCATGGTGTAACCTTGTCCACGTGTTATAAGCTCCTTAAAATTATTTTTTGGAAGGGACTTAGGAATGTTGGAAAGGCAGTCGTATTTCGTCGCATTTGCAAGGTGCTTGCAAGGAGTGTTTTTCATGCGTTCACACAACATTTCCCTTACCTTAGCCACGTCAATGGAAGCGTACGGAAAATGTTTCGTAGCATTCTGTGACGTGACTAGTGGGGGAGTCCCACTTGGAAATTCGTAGGTTGACTTAGCTTTTCTTAGCTTATCGCGGTTGTTCGCAGTTATTCTTAGCTTTTCGTAGCTAAAGCTGGGATTTATAAGAAAGGTTTTACATGTAGAAATTTTGTGTGCGACAAAATATTTGTCGTAACGATGTGTTTTTTGTCGTACATTGACGTACATAGTTGAACATCACTTCGTATATATTTGTATAATTTCGTAAATTATCGTACATTGTTGTGGATTGTTGAACATTGATTCGTGACTTATCGTACATTTTCGTATTTATTTGTACCCTGACGTACATTTTCATACAGCAAATAGATGCATCACCTGACTTAAACATTCAAAACAGGTTTACGTGACCCACTTTATCATGAAAAAACAGGTTATTTGACCAAAATTAACATACAAAGTCACGAATTGATGGTCATTTAAACATATCGTAGTGTTGTTACGAATTTTGCAATCTTTAAGTTGAACATGTTCGTATGTTGATGAATATTGTCATAATTAGACGTACGCGTGGCGTATATATATATATATATATATATATATATATATATATATATATATATATATATATATATATATACATATATATATATATATATATATATATATATATATATATATGCGTATATATGTCGTATGCATTCGTACTTAGTTTGTATATATTCAGACATTCGCATGCATGCGTACCTTCATATTCGTACACACGTACGACTATGTTTGCCTATTTACGACAAATTACGATATAAAACGTACTGTGTCGCACAGATGAGGATGTTGTCGAACAACAATCGTAGCTATTGTTGTGGGATTTTGTATAATTTCGTATCTTTTTCGTACAATTCGTACACATCGTGCGAACGTGAATTTCATCAGATTTTGAACTATTTCGTGGCTTCCCTCTTAGATTTGACATGTTCAGAAATTCGTACATAATATTTGCTGTGGGACTGCACCCTAATGCTGCTCTCCCACATACGAATTTTAAGGTGCGAATTTAAAAGTCGTAGTTATTCGAGTGTTGTCGTGATGTATCGTGTTTGTTCGCAGTCAGTCTTAGGTTTTCGTAGGCAATGCTGCGAATTTAAAAAAAAGTTTTACATGTAAAACTTTTGGGTGCGACAAAAAATCTGTCGTAGGGAAGTATTTTTTGGCGAACATTGTTGTACATTGTCGAATATGCTGTCGCAATATGTTGTACATTGTCGTATGTTGTCGTACATTGACGTACATTTTCGTACACTAATCAAATGTTCGACAAGGTAAAACAACCTACGAAAGTGGTTGAACGTACATATCTAACGAATGTGGAAAACACCAATTTTATAGCCAATTCGTGGCTTTAATCGTAGATTTGATATCGTGTATGTTCGCACATTAGATTCGTATGTGGGAGAGCAGCTTATGCTGCTCTCCCACATACGAATTTTAAGGTGCGACAAGGTGCGAATTAAAAAGTCGTAGTTTTTCGTGGATTGTCGTGGGTTCTCGCGGTTGTTCGCAGTGAGTCTTAGGTTTTCGTAGGCAATGCTGCGAATTTAAAAAAAAGTTTTCCATGTAAAACTTTTGGGTGCGACAAAAATACTGTCGTAAGGAAGTAATTTTTGTCGTACATTGTCGAACATCGTTGTATATTGTTGAACATCGTGTCGTAATATGTTGTACACTGTCGTATGTAATCGTACATTCACGTACATTTGCGTACACTCATTTAAGGTACGAAAAGGTGCCACTATATGCATGACCCACTTCAGAATGGAAAAATAGGTAATTTGCCAAAATTTATCCTACAAAGCCACGAATTGACGTTGATTTCACCACAAATCGTAGTCTACTTACGAATCTTGCCATTTTTAATTTGAACATATTCGTAATTAATCGAATATTGTCGTAAGTAGACGTACAACTGGCGTATATATGCGTATGTATGACGTAATTATTCGTGTTTATGTCGTGCATATTCGCACACACTCGCATACATACGCACCTTCATATTCGTAGCCAACTACGAATATGTTCGCCTACTTACGACATATTATGATAGAAAAGGTACAATGTCGCACATCTGATGTTGTAGTCGTACATCAATCGTACATGCTGTCGTGGGATGTCGTATACTTTCGTAGTTGAACGTACATATCTAACGAATGAGAAAATACAGCAATTTTATAGCCAATTCGTGGCTTCAAGCGTACACTTGAGATCGTGTATGTTCGCACATTAAATTCGTATGTGGGAGACCAGCATTAGGCCTTCGATAAAGTGTGGACAGATGGACTCTTTAAGGTAGAACCCTACCCGATACCCGGGTCATTTTTAAAAATTAAATATCTGAAAACTGAGTTAAATGTAGACAACGGCACTTATGCTATTGCATAGCTTACATCTCATAGTTACAGAATAATGATAAACTTATCAATAATTAGCTATTTGGAGTTGATATGGCACCCTTTACGCACATATCTGTCTGTGTTTCGTTTTTTGGCAAAATGTCAAGACTCACCCTTTGCTTGAAAACCAAACTCTACCATTTGATCATTCATGTCTTTGGCAAGGTGCAAGGTCCTACCTAAACCGGAAATCTGCACGATGAGTATGTTAAAAACATTTTTGAATGTTCCCATATGCCTCAAGATTGCTAACAGCACGTGGTTTACGTAGCTAATGCTGATTTTCAGGTCCTGTCATAATACAAGGTACTTATGACAGGACCTTGCACCTAGAAGGGGTTGATATCTGTCATATCCTAAAACAATGGCTTCGAAGACTGTATCGTCATTCACTTTCAGCCAAAAAACGAGATGAAAATATTTGTCAAAATGGTCTATCTCGAAGGAATCTGCATGGTCGAAGCAGACACCCATGTTGTTTGGGACCAATTTAACGCGGAGGGCCCTAAGGGAGCCGCCCTTTGTTCTCGTGGTCGTACAACAATAGGAATTGGCTAGGTCGAGATTCGTGGCGGGTGACCACTCCTCATGTGCAATCATTTGTTTTGATATCCATGCCTAGGGGCCCGTCAAACACGCCACCTAGTGGTTATGATCTTGCTGTACTAGATTATCACCTTAAACAAATGTTTGTCATAACGAGAAGGTCATGGTACATATATTCAACTGGCATAGCCTATGCTGTGGAATTCAAAAGGGTGGATGCAAGTCCCTGAACAGATGTATAGTTTTTGTAAAATCCATTTTAGTTGAATTAAAATGCCAAGCATATACCCTTATGTTACACGGATGACTTCCTGATTGTTTTTTGTCTAAAAGAAAATGGATAAGACTATGGAAATAGTTCATGGACACGGGCGTGTTTGGCTTTATGATTTCAATGCAAATAAAAGTGGAATTCTAGATTTGGGAGAAATCAACAGGAACACGATTGGAATATGAAAAACTGCGCTTTTAAACTTGGAGATGCCCTAGTTAAACAAAGAACCTTTTATTAACATGTTGGTATAAGTGTTTCTTTGTCCAATGATGACGAACAAATATTGAAGGGTCGCAGTACTCTTAACCCTTCCAATGCTGAGGCTACTTTCATCCAAAGCACAAGGCGCAAAGACTTTTGAAAACCATGAAAACCCTGTCATGTTGGTATTCATTGGATACCTCTCGCTGAGTACTCGCAGATGGGTATGCCAGGGTTTTAATCATTTTCAGCTTTTTGAGTCATTTTGTACTGGCAAAATTAGATTCCAGCAGCATAAGGGTTAACACCATATAAAGTTTAGAAATCAGGAAAATGAGTTAACAATCGTCGCCACATGCAAATTTATTTAATGGAGAGTGGTCTTACCTCTCGCCTTATACAGCTGTGATTTTTGGAATATGAACGAATGACCTTGTAATTTCTTAGAAACCTTTCAGACATATGACCACAAAGGGTACAAAAACATTTTTGGCGGGCAATTATGCAATTATGATGCATTGCATATTCGGAAATATTTTGTATTGCAGAAAGTGTTGGAACTGTGGAAGCCAACATGTATCTTGAAAATGACGCTATTGCCGGGACCCAACGTGTGCAACGTTCCCTTGTTTTGAACACTTCTACATCTGAGGCAGTTCACGTGACCGCCATTCACGTGACCGCAGTGAACAGGAAACCAAATATCCGATTCCAGCTATGGCGTCCAGGTGGCGCTCTTTGCCAATACACCCTTGTTGATGACTGGATTCCTCCCCCTCTGACTTTTGGTACTCAGGTGGTAAGTTCATCTACCCACAAACATAGATAAACATACATATATTTGTCTGTTTCTGTCTGTCTATCTTTCTATCCGGCAGAGGGTGGCAGGATTACGTTCTAAATGAGATGTTTTCTTAATGGAAATAAAATAAAAAGAATGCTCTAATACAATGAGGCATTCTCTGCCTTTTGAATTTTATTTCTTCGTGTTTACATCGTTAGGTAATTTATCGAAGGTACCAATTTTGTATTTGGTCAGAATTACTCAAGGCATATAGTGTTCTTTTTTTTAAATACTGTATAACGGGTAATGTGTGAACGTGTTCATAATGTTCCTGAATTTACCTAATGGGATTGAGACGGGAAAAATAAAAACGTTGTCTTAAATCATTTTTGTTGGTATGGTATTGCAGATGATATATCAGAGTCTGATCTCAAATACTACTAGTACTGTGTGAATTTTTTACGTTATGCATACTAGTTTTTTTTGTCAATTAATGGATATTTAAACTGTATGAACATGAATTTACTTATGAATAAATAATTATGAAAAAGATAAAACAATAGAAGTACTCAGATCGAGTACATTTAAAGTACTCGCTTGTCCAGATACCGGTACATGTTTGTAGTACTCACTGTTTGTCATGAACAGTTTATCAACCTGTCCACAAACCGGTCCGTGTATTTATACAGGCGGATATGTTGCACTAAGTGCTATTAATGTGCAGAACAATAGGGCCTGCCTTGTCAGCTCAATTCAGCTGACATATGACTGGCTTTTTTGTTCTGCACATACATATTCAGCACACGAACGTTCGTCTGCAATAAACATTCAGGAGCCAAAACGCTTGGTAGCAGTAACGCTAAATTTAGTATCAGTGCAGCCATGAGCGGGCTGGGAAAATGAAAAACGGGAAGAAGTTCAAATCATCATTTTTCTGGAAATAAAGGTCCTGTGAAATATACCGGTTATACAGTATATCTACTTTTGTATCAAATTCCAGTTAAGGGTTCCTACCGGAAGTTTAGTTGGTTTGGACGGCGACGTATTTGGCTGGTTTGAATCTGAGGCGGGAACAGTGATTGGCTACACAACTTCTGAAACAAGTGACGTGTGCATGGTAACAGGCCTGGCTGCAGTGCCATCTATTGGAGATTCTGTCAACTTAGACAATTCCACCTCTAAAAGCAATCGGCACTTTGGTGTGAGAATCGAGTTTTCCTTTGGTAAGCTGTATTGTGTATTCCCATCACGCTCTCCTATTTACCGACAGCAAGGCTTAGCTTCTATGCAGTCTATTCAGGCCTTAAATACTCGTTTCCCCTTTTGGCCATCCGTTGTTCCATAGATGGTGCTCTGCAGATCGTAATGCAATTTCTGCGGAACTGAGAGTCACGGATAACAAAGAGCAATGAACAGTAATAGTGCGTGTATGTTTATATTGTGGCATATATATATATATATACATATATATATATATATATATATATATATATATATATATATATATATATATATATATATATATATATATATATATATATATATATATACACACACACACACACATATATATATACTGTACAGTATATATATATATATATATATATATATATATATATATATATATATATATATATATATATATATATATATATATACACACACACACACACACACACACACACACACACATGGGTTCTATCTTTGTTCCTAAATCCGAATTCCTTCAAATCCCATTAAAGGAAATCGCTTGGTTTTGTTTTGGCGCACTAATGCTGGAATGTAAATGAGACATGCATGTTTCATTGGTTCATTCCAATGCCATGCCTATAGCTCAAATAGGCTAAAGGGTAAACGTAATTGCCTCTATGACATTTGTGCCAACCTCACAGCAATCTATAGCTTGATCAATTATGTGTAAGGCAATGAGTAATGACAGTTACTTCCGAGCATTAACAATGTGCATAATATACCATGTACCATAGCATAGTAAAATATACACATACCGTGGCAAATGTGTTCACGTAAGTTGTAGACATTTATTAACAGCTCCAGTCTGATTCTAGCAGCTGATTCGTCAATTTGTGTGATTACTGGACTGTTTATGGATCCTTTCAATGCTTTAATAACTTTCAATGTTTGGAGCCCAATATTCATCTTGGATCGCCAATGCCATAACAACCATTGTCAGCCATACCATGGCAACAAAAGGAGTTGAAGATAGCAGACAATACATTCATCATAAATGAAAAAAAAGTCATGTTCTGTAAACAATATATATATATATATATCCTAGAGATGCACTCACCACTCAAGAAATCGAGTGGCTCGAGTATTAGGGCATGCGAGCCGAGCTCGAGCTGAAGTCGTTAACTCGCGAACTCGTCTATATTTGGAACACAAACGTAATACAGAGCACCTAACACAAACTTTCTTATTACTGCTTATTGCTGTCATGTTTTGTTTACAATCCCCAATATACACAGGTAGTGTTGAGCGTTATACTGACCTTTGTACCGCTCTATAGAAAGCAATCTGTAAATATAGATATGTATCCTTCTATGCAAGCACATTTTAAAATGAAATAACCATGTAAATGTTAGCAATTCGCCATCAGTAAGTATTACTTTCTTAATTGGAGGGCTGAATAATGAATAATTATTTTTTAAACCGCGCTTCCACAAGCTCATAAGGTCATGAGTGAAAATGGTGGTGAGCTCATGAGTTGATCTCCCTCTGTGAGTGCAGCTCTAATATATCCATAATCAGAATATAAGTAATTTCATAGGAGATTGTTTTGTGGAGGAAGTAACAGGAAGTGTTTATTGTTCCAGAAAGGGCATCTGTTGACCTGTGCCCCAGTGATGGGCCGTGGAGCTGGGCGTCGTGGAGTTCCTGTGACGTCTCCTGCGGGGACAGTGGACTTCAGCGCCTCACCCTCAGCTGCCCCGGACACCCTGTGGATGGCCAGTACTGCCCTCAACCAATTCAGATCCATCAATCACGATTTTGCAACAGGTCATTTCATATATCTTCATTGCCATTTTTTACTTTTATTGCTATGTGCATTATTTTTATTTAAGAGAGCTTTATCAGTGAGCTCTAAAAAAGTTTGGAAAACATTTGAATGCATCACTCTGGAGGAATACGTGATAAAGTATCTTGAAAGTGATGTTCTATTGCTGGTAGATGTATTGGAAGCATTTCGTGGGATGGCCTTTCAAAGCTAATCTTTAGAGGCTACTAAATATCTGTCCCTCCCTCACTTTGAACTGATAGAGATCTAATGTTATCATGATATCTTGCTATGAGTTTCCTTTGCATATTCATTTTGTCACTGTAAAAATTCATGTGTTTGTAGAGAGGTGTTTATAGAAACTTTGCTCCTAAATTTCCCTGTAATGTGGCTGTGAATGAGAAGGGCATTTATCCCAGGAACACGAATATTTCTTACCTATGCGGTACCATTTTAGTTGAAAAAGGTGAAAAGCAAAAACTATAAATTCTATTGTTTATTTATCAGCGTAATATTCCACCAATATCTGTGAAAATTTAAAGACTGTAAAAGATGGAAATGAAATTTTATGTTTTTACTAAAGAATACAGACAAATGCGTTACCAAGGTTGCGATTGCAAAAACTTCATGACCAAGATATCATACATTGATGTTTAAATACACTATTTTTTGTCCAGGTTCCCTTGTCCGGTGGATGGTTACTGGTCAGTATGGAGCGACTGGGGTGCTTGTGGAGGTCAATGTGGTTTCGGACAGCGCCGTCGAACCCGCTCCTGCATCGGTCCTTACCATGGTGGTCAGCCTTGTGCTGGTCCTGATAGCGAGGTCCAGCAGTGCTACCAGGCACATTGCACCACGACCAGCACAGGTATGTGTGTTGAAACTTTAGGGGACTGCCCTGATAGTTGAGTGATATAAGGTACTACCAAGGATTGCTTCATTTCTATTTCTCAACATTGCTTTAAGTGATGCTGGAGAATTAATTTATGTAGGGAGAAGATTGTTGACGTGTATACAGCGTCTACAGTCTACATGTCTACATGTTTTACCCATTATCATCAGCTTAAGTCTGATTCCAGCAGGAGATTGGTCAATTCCTTCGTTGGACTGGACTAAATTGGGTTTCTAAAATTTGGTTTCTAAAAATTGTCAATGTTAGGAGCCCAATATTAATCCTGTATTGGGATTCTAACAATGATGTTTACAGCATTCAATACTGTATACCGTGTTAATATTGCGCATGTAAAATAATGCGCTCAGCAGATTACTGCCTTTGATGCGCAGTTTAATTATTGGGCATTGATAACCTCCAGCTCAAGCTGTGTGAGGGGGCCAAGGGTATGCAAACTACCTGGCTTTGGGGAAGGGTGGTGCTGCTATATTCAAGCCGGCCAGCCGCTAAGGGATGCAAAATGCTGCCAGTATTATAGACAAGTGCAATCTTTAGTTAGTCACCAGCCACGAACAGTGTTATCTTGGTTGCATTCAGTAGCTCTGATTACTGGTTACTGGCATGTTTGATCACACTCGAGTGTGCAAGTCGTCTAAATTGTTATTGAACTTAGTACCAGCAGAGGCCACGAAGGGTCTTTATGTTGAATGACAAGCTATTATATCATTTTGTTGAATGGTACAAGCGTAGTAGGGATCTAATATCCGAAAGAAAATGCGCTGTTTAATAAATGTGGATTCCATGGGTGCGCAAAGTGCGCATTAGTTAAACTGCCGCAATATTAACACGGTATACAGTAATGGGACCCCAAATAATCATACTACTCCTGGCAGTGCCATGGCAACCATTTTTGGACAAGCTATTGCAACAGTGGTAAAATTCAACAAATAACGGCCATCTGTTATAGCTCAGAACGTCACAGACGATCTTATTACGATTATTAAAGGAAGGCTTTGGTTTCGTACAAAGACTTGTTTGAACTACCTTTATACTACACATAATCACTTCCTGATTGCATTTCCATTCTCCCATGCTAATTTTGGCCTAAACAGCAATTTGTGTATTAAGCCCCTTCCTGCTGGTGTATAGCAACAGGTCCCCATAGCAACCCCAGCAGGAGGTGCAGCATACAGTGAGTGGATACAGCACCCTCACTGGCACCCTCACTGGCTGCTTTAGTACAGGGCAAGGTGCATGTTCAGGTAGTTTCCTTGAATGGGCAGTGTTTTTAGATAAAAAATGGTAAAATACTGCTCAGCCTATGACTGCTATAGCTACTGTGGAACCTCAGGATTAAGTTTTCATCGGATACCTAAGGATGTTGTAAGAAGGAAACAATGGATTTCTGCATTAAAACTGAAAAGGCAGCTGAAGTGGGACTGTGTTTGGATTTGTTCAGACCATTTTACACCTGATTCATATGAGAACACTAAACATGAACTGGGTCTGCACAAGAAAAAGAGATTGAAGAAGAATGCAATCCGGGATGCAATCCCACCTATATTTAGCTACAAAAAACAGGAAGAGACTACTGGACGCAAACGAAGGATTGAGGAACGTGAACGTAAACAGGTAAGGATTCTAGATAAATCTTTTCATTTTAAGAATTATCTTTAATACCTCATTTCAGAAATACTTTACTGGTTTCCTTTCATCAATATCTGAATGTTGATCCCAATGCTGCCTGATTTTGTAATGAAAAAGGGAAACCTGTTTGTGAGCAGTTGATGTGAGAAATGCTTCTTTTTAAAACATTTAAAAAATAATTCATGACCTTCCTACCAATTGTTAATGCATATGGTGTAAATGTTTCTCCAACCCTTTTCTACAATATCCCTTTACAATGCATACTTAGAACTTAAAACTCAGATACTTCTCTATTCATGTTTCTGTATAAACCCTGTTCAACATAAGTTACCCAAGGCAAACAAAAAATGAAGTTTACAGTAGTCATGAATTAAAAAGAAAAGGGGTTGCCTACCAACCATACAACTTATATTTAGAGTTGGTGGGAAGGTTATGCATGAATTGCTTTAAAACAAATTAAAGTGTCATTTCTCAAATGAACTGCTTACAGGTTTTCCTTGTATAATTTAACTCTTCTCATGCCGGCTTAATCTTGAAAGAAATTGTTGATACTGTAATAGGAAATAAGCCCAAATGAAGCTTACATCAAAGGCATTAAATTGATATAAAAGAAGACATTTAGTTAATGCTAAATTAATATACCAGAAATTAATCTTATTGAAAATGTAAAATATGATGTGAATAGAGTTGCACTTGGCATCATGGGGGTTAAAGCCATATCAAATCTTTCCAAGTGCAATAGAAAGAATTCCCCTTTTGTTTATCTGATACATCCTGCAAAACAGGAAATTTCTCATAAATGCAATTTGCTAATTGAAGACAATGGCAGTTACTCACCCACCAAATAATTATTACAAACAAGTCACATAAATCCAGCAATTTTTAAGATTTTCCCTCATTTACTCTATTCATTGTTCTGTAGAAATTTGCCTTATTTAATGATAAGTTAAACAGATGCGTATGAAAAAATAAGTTTTAAGTATGCATTGTAAAGGGATATTGTAGAAAAGGGTTGGAGAAACATTTACACCATTTGCATTAACAATTGGTAGGAAGGTCATCAATTATTTTTTAAATGTTTTAAAAAGAAGCATTTCTCACATCAACTGCTCACAAACAGGTTTCCCTTTTTCATTACAAAATCAGGCAGCATTGGGATCAACATTCAGATATTGATGAAAGGAAACCAGTAAAGTATTTCTGAAATGAGGTATTAAAGATAATTCTTAAAATGAAAAGATTTATCTAGAATCCGTACCTGTTTACATTCACATTCCTCAATCCTTCGTTTGCGTCCAGTAGTCTCTTCCTGTTTTTTGTAGCTAAATATAGGTGGGATTGCATTCTTCTTCAATCTCTTTTTCTTGTGCAGACCCAGTTCATGTTTAGTGTTCTCAAATGAATCAGGTGTAAAATGGTCTGAACAAATCCAAACACAGTCCCACTTCAGCTGCCTTTTCAGTTTTAATGCAGAAATCCATTGTTTCCTTCTTACAACATCCTTAGGTATCCGATGAAAACTTAATCCTGAGGTTCCACAGTAGCTATAGCAGTCATAGGCTGAGCAGTATTTTACCATTTTTTATCTAAAAACACTGCCCATTCAAGGAAACTACCTGAACATGCACCTTGCCCTGTACTAAAGCAGCCAGTGAGGGTGCCAGTGAGGGTGCTGTATCCACTCACTGTATGCTGCACCTCCTGCTGGGGTTGCTATGGGGACCTGTTGCTATACACCAGCAGGAAGGGGCTTAATACACAAATTGCTGTTTAGGCCAAAATTAGCATGGGAGAATGGAAATGAAATCAGGAAGTGATTATGTGTAGTATAAAGGTAGTTCAAACAAGTTTTTGTACGAAACCAAAGCCTTCCTTTAAGAATATGTTGTAGGCTTCAAATTATGTAAAAATCTCAAAAGGCCCATATATTTACAAATCTAAACCATCAGCCACCTTAAAGGACATGAGGAAAACGTGTTTTGATCATAAATGTGATACATGAAATAAAAGCAATGTAATTTTATGTCATTTCAGCAATTCCCACTACATCTACAGAGATGACGTCAACAAGCACGTCAATCCCGTCTACGTCATCAATCGGCCCTTCTTCCACGATGTATCCACCGTGGTACTTGGAGGCCCTTAATCTCACTAAGGAGGAGGTAGACTGGATTGTGGGGATTGACGACAAGCCCTCCGCAGTAGCCATTGGAATAATGGAGATCATTATGGTGATCTGCCTCATAGCTCTCCTGATCTTGATGGATTGTAGGCACTACTACAGAGACTGCCGGCGAGCTCGAAGAGATATAACCAGAGGCAGATGCTAGGATAAATGCTCCTTGAGTGGATACAAAAGTTAATTTGAACCCCCCTCAAGTAGTTCTGGTTAATATGTATATATTTATCATGCGCTTACCCTATATTCCCATTGTTGTGGATATGTGGCAAAATTGATATAGAGTGAAAAAAAACCCATATCAAGTGAAAGAGAAACATATCAAGTGAAGAAAAACGTCATATCAAACCATATTACACATTATACTGTTGGCCTTTTGTTGAAGAATGGCAGGCCATTTGTTGAGTGTCCTTTTCATGACGTCAGTCCCCTGTTGCCTGCCCCATGACATCATGACCTATTTCAAGATGCCTGACCTACTTCAAAATGGCGGCAGCTCTGTTGAAAGCCCCGCTAAACCCAGAGGAAGCTTACTTAAAGTTGTTATGCCTGGTAATATTCACAAACCTCCCTATCGCTGAGGAATCAGGATGAGAGGATGCACAAACAAATCTGCTGTCACACCATTTATACATGTTGCTACAGATGCTCTTCAACTCTTACCAAGACAAAAAAAAATTGTAAACCCAATCAAGGTTTTTGTTGTTACATAGTTTGGCCTGTGAATATCTTTTTGAACCCAACCATACAGCTTATGTTTTTTGTATGTTGAGTTTTAATCCCAAGACTTCTTCAAGATTTCTAATGAGGCCTCCAGAAATCTTTTTGTACCATTCTAATAAAGCGAGGTGTTGTCCACAAATTGTCCTATTCTGTTTTCCTGTCCATACATAGTAATTCCCTTTATTTTCTCACTAGTCCCAAATATTCTGCACAAATTATGACTAAATATGGGGAAATCAGGTCTCCCTGGCAACAGCCTCTCTCTTGGGGAGAAAAATTCAGAGAGAAAAACGTTTTTATCAGCGTTGACTTTGAGCATTCTTGAAACAAACGTACCCATTTAAATGATATCATCAGGAAAACCAAATTGTTCTAAGGAAAGGCGAATGAAATCCCAGGCCACAGAATCAAATGCTCTTTTTTTCGAAGTCAATCAATAAAAGCATACCTGGGACTGGGAGTTAATTCACCTTATGATTTACTTGTACATATACACCTTATAAAAGGGAACAAATAAGGGTACATTATCTCAGGGCAGCATAAGTCATTTAGTTTGTTTAAGACCTTTTTCACTGTTTATCGTTACTAGAGGGAATATCCGTAGAGCACTCTAATTTGTGCGCCTTTTACTTGGCACTATTTGCAAAGCATTTAAGAAAGATGGATTCACGACAGGGCAATATACTATTAACAGAACACACGCTGATCATGGTCTGCTCCAAGGGCATACATCATACTACGATGATGGTAAAAAATCACAAACTCTATACAAAAATATTCATGATCCTCTGCTTCAAACAAAAAAGAAATTACTGGATTTTATGTTTTTCCTGCATCAATCATATCATCTTGATGGAGCAACTAATATACACTTCCGTTATCACCATACAGCATCTTGAGATGTATTTGGCTTAACGCTCTCCTCAAATGTGTCTCCGAAAATGAATAATAAAAACTTATTAGGTATGTAAAAATTGCCAGACCATGTCTTCACTAAAGATCTAAATTGTTAAAAGAACTTTTTTCTGAACTTTCTATTGCTGCCAATATTGTTGAGGCATTACGTAAAGGTATAAAGTTTCCTAATCACTTGGTGCTCCAGTTATAGAGGTATTAGTGTTTTAAAACAAGGATATCTACTCACGGCTAAGATAAGTAGTGTAAAGTATGGCAGCCAGGAAACTGCAAACAAAATGGCCATGATGACAAGCATCTTGATAGTTGCCAACTTCTGCTTTGAGAGGGATGATGTTTGTAGAGGTGTTTGCGCATGCGCCGAGTCCCCAGGGGCCACGGCGCAGGATCGTTTAATTATTAAGCTCGCAAGATGACTGTAATTGTGTAGATAACAAGCAGTAGGATGATATAAGCGATGAGTAGAAGAAAATAACCGTTTGCAATAACCAATAGCCTTGGCGCATCCTCGTTCCCGCATTCATAATGAGTGGATTTTTCCCCACGCTCCTCATGGATGCCAGGGGCGTATCCAGCCCTAAATTTGACTGGTGCACAAACTGATAATGGCTAGGCTATAGGTGCTCCTTGCTAGTGGCCAAAGGTCTGGGGGCGGCTTAAGGCCCCAAGAAGCCCAAGGGGTTTTCGATACTGAGATGCATTCTCAGCCAAAATGAGCTTGTACTTGCTAACATATAGGATTCATCTAAATAACCAAATAAAATAAATTGTGAATAAAGGGTAAATTGTCTTTTGAAGCGAACCCAAATCACGACACTCATAAAGATATTCCACCATATGCGCATACCTTTTTTAGAATTGCCACCTTAAGGCATTCCCTTCCTTATAGTATTCACAACTTTAATGAAATCACTACCTGTTTCAAAATCACTACCCTTAGGCAATCTACCTTTTAGTATTAACTACTTTTATGAAATCATTACCTTTTCCAAAAGAGCTATCTTTAAGCAATCCCTACCTAATAGTATTCACTACTTTACTGAAATCACTACCTTTTTCTAAATCAATACCTTTTTCAAAATCGCTACCTTTAGGCAATAACTACCTTATAGTATTCACTACTTTATAAAATCAGTACCTTTTCCAAATTCGCTATCTTTAGGTAATCCCTACCTCATGGCATTCCCCACCTAATATAATCATTACCTATTCCTAAAGGTAGCGATTTTGGAATAGGTAGTGATTTTATTAAAGTAGTAAATACCATAACTATAAGGTAGGGATTGCCTTAAGGCAAATTTGGAAAAGGTAGCGCTACCAATTCTGCTACCCCCTATTTCCAGTGCCTATACCATAACTCAAATAGATGGAGAATGCCGTGATATCGGGTTTGATAGTAATCTCCACAGGGAGTATACTATCTCCCCAGGCCACTATCTACCGTCCTTATCAATATTCCCCGTGGAGACTACTTATGTATGACAGCCGGCCGGCCGAGAACTGTGTGGTCATAGCTGACCTTCTTCCTCTTCCTTAATCCACCCTTCCCAGGTTTTTTAAAGGAAATCTATCTGGGGCATGATGACCTCTAACTGCCTGTTTATGTGGTGGTGGGAACAGGCAGGGATCATCATGCGGATTTGACCAGTGTCAAACATCCAATTTTTTAACTGAGCAGTGACTTGGCACGGAAAGCACCGGTGCGATCCGCCGGTGGATGCTATATTCGAATAGAGTAGGGGTTCCCACAACAAATGCCAGGATCCACACAGCCACGCATACGCCTCCAGACAAGGTGATCTGCCATGACCTCAACATGGCAATGGCACGATGGCGTTCAAATGCCATGGCAACGAGACTGTAGATGGAGGCGGTGACACACAACACGGATAGGAAGTTAACCAATTTGTATGAAAATGGGCCTGAAATCAAACAAAGACACGTTGAAATGTACATACTGTATAAGATGATGATAATTTTCTTGCTGGAACTGAAATTACCGCTCTCAGTTTATTGAATGTAATTGGACACTTGCGGGAGTTCCATTTTGTAATTTTCCTTTATTTTGATATGAAAGGATTCCAATATTAGAGCTACTGAGACATTTTCTAGTAAGACATTTTCTAAAACGCAGTAAGCAGTTCATCAAATTGCAATATTGCGTGAGCTCAACACTACATTCATACGCAATAATGACTATGGAAAGATACTCCTTTCTCTTTCAGGTACCAACTTTGTAGCATTAATTGATGAGCATTAAGCATCTAGAATAGGGTACCCTGTGGTCAATATGGAATTAGTGAAATCCTACAATATGGCAGGAAATACCGTATCTAGTTCATGTTTAAGCATATGAATACATCATAAGCAATTTAACCATTGCTCCAAAAGTAGTGTTGTTTCTGCCTAAGCGCCCGGGGGGTCACTTAGGTATTTAGGGGGGTACATACGCTTGTTATCAAAGTTTAAAAATACCCTTAAAGCACTGATTTCTGGCCAAAAAAGCACCCTTATCTTTTTAAAAACGCTGACTTTTTCCACTAAAAAAACACCCCTTCTTTTATCAAAACACTGACATTAGATGAACGGGAACACGTATTTTAACTTTAGATTTTACAATCCTCTGCCTGTTTAGCGGCAGCAGACTCGGTTGTTCAGACATTAACATCGACACTAACAACATCAGATGCATAAGTGAGGTTCAATATTGTTGAACTACTGACTCGGAAGCCCAGTCACTTCGGAAGACACTAGGCGTCAGAGCCGTGTATATTTCGTAAGGGGATTTTCAACCCCCATTCTTCGTATCTGGGTACAAAAAAGTACCCTTCTTTTACAAAATCGCGGACATGCAGAGGTCCTAAAAAATATCCCTTCCTCCGCGAAATATGTAACCCGGGTGTGGCCCCCCTCTATCCATGAGTGCCCCCGCCGGGCCTAAGCGATAAACGTTAATTCATGCGTAGAGACATTTATTTCCTACTCCAGTTGACTGGTCATCTTTTGTTGACTGGTTGACTAAATGTTCAGTCGTCCCGGAGCATAATATTTTTGCACGCATATTCATGACCCATATAACTGGTAAACACGGCATCTTTAGCAGCTCTGACGTTATTGACATGCAGTCGTGTTCAGTCTGCCTCTTCAGTAGTGTACATTGATGAGATTAAATTAAGCTGTCCGCAGTTGACATCCTAAAAATCTAATTCGATCCAAGATTTTTGCTCCAAAATGTTAGTATTGAACAGTGACACATATAAAACACAAAGTCCCCCTCAAATGTACCCGCACAGATGCTCAAAACATGACAAAACGCATAAATTCCCAACGATGAATGGTTATCATTTTAATAGCATCGATCTTTAAGATAGTTGTGCCGCCGTATATTACCCTCAAACGATGTTTTGGTGACACTGACTTTGGAGACTCATCTTATTTTGCACCTAATATGTCGTCTAAGAGTAACAGGAACTATATACTTGGAAAAGAGAACATTTGAGCTTCATACGAATGGAGGTGTTGGAACATCAGATAAAGAAAAACGGATAAAGAAAAACAAAAGCAAAATAAATGACAATCAATTAGAATATTATTATCCTAATAATCCTTTAAAAAATGAAATGGAGAAGAGGAATAAAGAGATGGTATATTTTGGAAAGAATGACAATGCATTAAATTTGAGCACACTTAACTTTATGTAACATCAAAGCTTAAGCTAAATGTCTGGAACTGGGGACACACATACCGAATGGATAAACAAAAGTGAGTTGCTGACAGGGCTCTAATCAACAATTTTAGATATGTTCCTACTACTGGTCAACAGGTTCACAAACTAAATATGATTACTTTATGTCAGAGAGGTAACCAACTATTTCGTGACTGGCATGAATGGATTAAATAGCCATTTGTAAGAGAAAAGCTGCAGCAGAGCGTTGGCATTACAAACTTATTGATATAGGACATACACCTGCTTAATTATGTTTTCTGAATTTTTAAAGTTTTCCAATGTTCTGATGGAAGAAACGATGATATTCTCAAAAAGGGTCCACCTTTTGGAAGGGTACCATCCCATCACCTTTGCAGTATGGTATTCTGGTGTATTACCCTATGTTCATGTGTTATTTTAACTTCCCGGGTTCTCATCACATCTCTCACAACAATATGAATAAGGGGACGTTGGACATTTATAGCAGCCCAACCTTTGACATATTAACAGCATGCTCTAAACTTGGTCTATTGAAAACGGTCATAGAATGATTAGATACAGGAAACCAATAATAGGCCAGAAATCATGGTCAAACCTGATGTGGGAAATAGCCTGGAAGTTAGATGATGCGTATTGGAAATTCATATCAGTAGTTAATCCTGAGAGTGCAATATCGTATTGAACGATAGGGCATGCTAGATACCTTAACTGGTGGCGAGAACAACATGATACATATATCTGGATGACTGCTGGTACAACCATTTGTGAGATGTATAGATTGGTAACGAGCAATAGGACAGGAATGGGTTACCACTGTCTTTAAAACATGACCTCTAGAAATGAGTCAAAAGATAGGTTATGCCTAAAAATTGGTAAATGGAGGTTAGCTCCTGGACCTTAAATCAAATGATCTTTGTGGTCATGTAAGGGAAACTATGCTATATGGTTTATCATGTTTTTTTGTATATATGTTATGCGCTACCTAATGTGTGTATTGATTTCTCTGTATCCATATTTTCGCATCTTTTGGATGCAGTCAATAAAGAATACAATACAACACTAGTGAATTAGAAAGTTGTCAGTGACTAGGGGTTAGTCGTTGATTTCCCCAGGCACGCTAGTCTAATCCCCCCCTCACACTTTTAACATCTGACTGATAGAGACAGCCTTAATATGACAGAAAAAAAACAGTTAGAGGCGGACCACTTGATATTATGGGGTGGGGGCTATCCCCATTTAAGGAAATAATTACAGTTATAATGTGAAGATATCATGATCTATTTTGAAATATTGGACGACTAGTATTTCCATTCATAAACACCCACTTTAATATTGTGGTCAATGCCCTGCCCTGTTCTATTTCAGTAAAGGTGTCAACCTTCCCACCCCTGGAGATATTCAATTCTAACCTTATATTGCCCGATGGCGGGATGGAAAACTATGTAAACTTTGGTTGATGCAAGGGCTTGGCAACCGTATCAAAGCAGATAGATGGAACAAGTGATTTTTCTGTCACGTGGACATCCAGGGGCATGTGGAGTCCATCTGACCTCATTTGGCAAGGTATGTTTGCTGCATCCTGCGAAATTAATTTCTGATCAGAAATGTCGATGATTGTCTGTTTTCGTGACTAGCCAGTTCTATATGAAAGGCAAAACCGAGTTACCCGAGAAATCCCTCTGCCTGACCCAAATGTCCCTTCAGTTGCCAGTAGCTTAGTGGCAGTGGTTTTGCTGGGTACTCTGGCCACCTCCACAATTAATTTAGCCTGGATATGACAAAAAGAGTGATGATAAATAATATACCTTGAATACGGCATTGGACATTTAGCTAATACATTAAAACTGTTGATGATGGTGTTCAGAATTTGTGTGTATTTTTACATTTAATGAAGCTTCAACCGAACTGAAGGGAACTATACTAATAATCTTAATATTGGCATTCCCTAAATTAGAGTTGATGGACTTTTAACCTAATCCAGTACTATTGATTTAGTGTTTCAAATTAACAAATAGTAGCACTAACAATTTCGGGAGAACTACTAAGGAGCATTTGATACTGCATCCCAATTTAAAAAAAAGAAAAAATGCCTCGAAAGTTAGTATCCTGCGGAATAAAGAGGACTAGATAATGAATTTTCCTTCCAGATTTCCTTTTTTTCCAAATGTTAGTCTAATGTAATAACAGCGAATCAGGAATCACTATAATACCTTTGACATTCCCATAGTCATCACCATGCCCTAGGCCAACACCCTGAGTCTACTTAATAGTCTCTCTATGAGTCAATGCAATATAAAGTCTGGCGTCAGAGGACATTGAATAGGCTTGATTTGAAAATGAATATAGCGATCTTTTCTTTGATTTGGGTAAACATCCCTTTCCTTGGTGTCGTTATGGTTATAATCCTTTTTATGCTAAGACGTGCCTTTTTCTTCTCCTGGCTAGTTGTTTTATTTCCTTTGCATATATATTTACAAAGAACGTTTCTTTTGCATAAAGATTTACTGTTTTTTTATCCATATGAGTTCACACCTTTAACTTGGTACTTGTCAATACATATAATCGGATTATTATTTCAAACCAAAACACATGGAATAGAACATGGGAAACTAATTATGACAGGCAATGCCTTAGAACATACAAAGCAATATACATGCCAAAACAGGAATGTACATGCTTATGGATATACACAATGCTTTATTTAATATAAATATACACAATGCTTCTATTGCATATGAATACATACAATGGTTCTATTGCATATAGATACACACAATGCTTCTATTGTATATGAATACATACAATTCTTCTATTGCATATGGATACACACAATACTTCTATTGCGTATGGAAATACACAATGCTTCTATTGTAGTGCCATGGAGTAAATGCAATGTCAATGTAACAGGGCGGACCATGATTCGAGAGTCTTCAACGGTATGCAACGTGGGGTTGTTCTGGTAAGGACTAACTTGAGCTAAAATCTGGAGGTGTGTATAGTTAGTGTACCAGATAGATACTTTTACAATGTGGAAATCAATGTGGTATCATATCTTAACGGATTTACTCAAAAGTTGTGATGTTTATAGTCAAGGTCATCATATTAGGCTATTAACTTTCCTCATGACTACTCATTGTCATGTTCAGTGGAATCCCTCCATTGTGGAAACCATTGGACCGGCCAAAGTGTCCACTATATATAAAGGTTTCCATAATAAAGAGGCTGTTGTGACCATTTACTAGCAGCATAGTGGCCACCATTTTGTATTACTAACGGATTTAGCGCGTGGTATTATTTACATTTAAGATATAATCATGATGCAGAATTGGTTCAGAATGATATAACACCAAACATCTTAATAAGATTCAGAAATTTCATTCTTTATGGATTGGTGGCACTATTGAATACTCCAGAGGTCAGATGAGAACCTAAATGTATTAAAAAATCCCCTTCGTGTGGCTATTGTGTGAACTAAATAATTAGAACATGTCCCATGGCCTTATGAAGGTTTAAGAATTGGCTATGATAATAAAACAATAATGGCTAGTGGCTAGGCTATGGTGCTGCAAAACTCAATTGTTTCTAGTTGTGAAAAAACTGATATCTTCAGGGAAAGGTGGATGTCCACGGGATAGAAAGTGGGTTTGAGACTGTAAAAGTGTCCACAGTAGCAGGGTGTCCACAATATATAATAATGTATTCATTACATGATGAAAAAGAGGGAAATTGTTTGGGACTGGAAAAGTGTACTATAAAGGACCTGGACGCTCAAGACCCGAATAACTATCATGGTATAACCCTCTTATCCACGTTTAAAAAGCTGTTCGAAGTTCTTTTATGGAGGAGACGTAAAGGATAGTGGAAATTGTCAGAATTGCAAGGTGCTTATAATGGTTTCTCATGCATCCACATAGCGTTTTCCTGACCTTGGCCGCGTCGATGGAAGTGTACCGAAAATGGTTCGTATCATTCTGTGACGTGACTAAGGCCTTACAATATTGACTTACTGCCATATGTGTGCGTGAAAGGGTGGATACGTTACGTTGTTATGCAGTGCTGTTCGCCATTCAAGTTAAGGTCTTAAGACTTAGTCTTTGATTTTGCTGAAACTACATGATGAAATAACGAAGCACAGTGATCTTCAAAACAACTTTTACTCACAGGTCATCGACTGTTTTTTTTATAGATTTTTTGAAAAAGTATTGTAATTCATGTCATGAACGTCTCATTCTCCCCAACTGGTACGTATCCTTCTTTGCTAAATGTATCCCTTCAGAGATAATCTAACTGCATAAAATACTGATCTGCCATGTTGAAATTATCTTTTTGGTGTTATATAGGAATTGCAGGGCAAAAACTAGGAATTCAAGAAACAATTGTTTAACCCAAAATTGTTCAGTATTGTCAAATTGAATTTTCACCAATATATGTCTAAACTTTCTATACAGTGCTCTTAACGAGAAGACATACAAAAATGACAGGTCATCAGGTCAGCTTTTGCACCACAGATGGGTAAAGTTTGTGAAATGGGACTTTTAGTGCAGATTTCCATAAGATGGAATAAACGAGTTACCCTATTGGTAACGTATTTTCTCATTTTTACATAAGTTATTGTTTAGCAAGAGAACCCCATAGATGATTGAACAAACATATTTTCTGAAAATGGGTCAAATCATCAAATACAATGAATATGAAAATCACTGTATCCAAAGCATTCAGTGTTAAAACCTGTCCCTTAGGATACCATTTAGAATAGGCAGTTATAGTCATAATGTTATATATTTGATAAAGTCGGTTTTTGTACCAATTTCTTTTCATAATTGGCGGTAGTATCAGGTAAAAATAAAGTAAAATATGACATTATCTTTTAGTTTGTCCAATACTCAAAAGGTATCTCCGGAATAGAGTATTGTAAGACCTTAACTGCTTAAATGGTTAACGGTCTAAAGAAAAACTAAGGAAGTATTATTTTTCTTTTCAGAGGGGGCTGTATTGGACAACCATTATTCAACAACAACGGAAGTCTAAAATTGGCGGTTTTTCTCCCCTTCCCCTTCTGTTCTTTTATTTGGAATACCTCTGAACAGAATCAGGGGCGTCCAAATATTTCACTCCCGAGCAACAGTCAATACGTCCTGGACCACAGCAATTTATGGTGGCCGTGGTTCGAAAATAGCTTTGATTATAGTATAACCTGGTTGCACTACTTTATTAGCCCTTATTGCAATACTTAAGAACAAGAACAATCAATAGACATTATTACTAAAATCGAGGTCACTGAATTTTTAAGTGCAATTTATATCAAAAGTAATTGAAGTGAAATTCAAAAGTAATTCAAATGAAATATATAATAGGCTCAATTGGTCATGCTCTGCCAAAATTTCCTGTGTCAAACAGTACTTTTGACTTGTCGCATGTTTCGTATCCCCTGTCGCAACCTGGTGCGACAATGAGACAGTTGGACACCCCTGAGAATATAAAAACTCTCAGTTGACGTAATAACTGATTGCACACAAGTAGCTGACAAGTGTACAGACCCTTCGTTATTACACTGACTACTCCAAAAAAGGGAATTTCCCTATTGTTGCCACGGACATTGCCAATTTCATTTGCAAAAAGTCATAAAACGTACCCGATCGCTCGTAAAGCAAATTTACAAATCAAGAACATATCAAAAAATAAAAAAAATTATCTGGACTAATATTTTTTTTACAATTCAATGTGTGTGACATAATGCTCTTTATTATATCTCACGTGAGGATACTCTCGTCCCATTAGATGAGAGCCATGTTTCAAAGCTGTTAGCAACCTGTGCCTATGCAGGTTCCTTGACAGCGGTCACCATTCGCCGTATTAGCACCCGCTGTCAAGGAGACAACGTATTAGCACCCGTTGTCAAGGTGCCGTTTCATGATTCCCTATATTGTTGAGGACGTCATGCTTTCAAGATCCCCATGCGTGGCGAAAGAATGAGTAGAATGCCGGCGTCAACAATAGAATTATCTTATTGTTGATAACAACATGCGCGAGTGTCTCCAATTAGGGAAAAAAGTAAAATCTCAACCCAGTTGAGATGATAGGTTGTTCGGTATGATAAGCAAATATGACATCCCAGCATGGTCAGCACGGTAAACCTGCTGCTCCGACATTGCACTGCCTAAGTGGGTTTTGTAAGTTTCAACTTGTCATGGATATTGGGTGCCGGGGTGAGGGGGAGGGGTGTTCGGTATAATAAAACAAATATGACATCTCTGTGGGGTTGCCAACATGATAGTCTACCCCTCGTGAGCATTGTCACCCTCGGGCTACGCCCTCGGGTGACAATGCTCACTCATATTTGTATAATATTCGCGTCTTACGAAGCGCAACACGACTCCAACAAAGGGATTTTCCCCCTATTGTTGCCACAACAATAGGGAAACAACGGTCGCGTCATTGTCTTTTCATTTTCATAAAAAAGCAAAAAACGTACCCTTTCACTTTTAGCTCTGTAGCAAAAATGTAAACTCATAACACCCCAATTCTTTTTCGCATATAGAATGCAAATGTACAGGCAAGAACATATCAAAAAGTAAAAATATTCTCTGGACTGTTGTTCTTTTTACAATTCTTTATCTGCGATAAATTGCCCTATATTTGCGTACATTTTTAAGAAAAAAGTGTTCATTTTTTATTCTGTTCAACTTTAGGCTGTGCAAAAGATAAAGTAGGGCTTGAAATACAGTTTGCGCAAGCAGAAAGAGGATCTACTCCAATAACTACATGCAAATTTACGTTTATAAAGATTGGCGATTTATTTTTCTTCGCACAAACAACCAAAAATGATCAGAAAATAAAAAATGTGCGACTTTGCAGCCCTTTTTCTCTCAAATGGCCACTTTTCAAAAACCACAAATTTGTCTCTAGCAAGAAAAATCGGCCGAGCAGCCAA
>OZ012688.1:34836418-34853918 GCA_963942565.1 Maea johnstoni | reverse complement strand
ATCATACACTGATTTTTAAATACTTTATTCCTTTCCAGGTTCCCTTGTCCGGTGGATGGTTACTGTTATCTTTTTACAAAAGAGAGCAAGAATGCGTTGCCATGGCAACGAATTCATGACAATAATATCATACACTGATTTTTAAGTACTTTATTCCTTTCCAAGTTCCCTTGTCCGGTGGATGGTTACTGGTCAGTATGGAGCGACTGGGGTGCTTGTGGAGGTCAGTGTGGTTTCGGACAGCGCCGTCGAACCCGCTCCTGCATCGGTCCTTACCACTATGGTGGTCAGCCGTGTGCTGGTCCTGATAGCGAGGTGCAGCAGTGCTCCCAGGCACATTGCACCACGACCAGCACAGGTATGTGTTTTCAGTTGAAACTTTAGAAACTGTCCAGATGGTTGAGTGATCTAAAGTCCTGCCACAAACTGCTTAATGTCTCTCATCACTGGTGAGTGTATGTGAGAAAGTTACTAGTGACCTGGGGACAGGGGGTGGTTTTCGCTGGATACCCTGGTTTCCAGAACTTTTTGAAACTGTCTAGTCATGATTGAGATAGCAACACGACAGAAAAGTAGCCAACGTGAATAATACAAGGTAACAGTGATATGTTGGCTCTACATCACGCAAAGCAATAGATAAAATGACACAGATTGACTTCAAACAGAAGGCAAATGTATTTTTCTTTTACAATCATCTAGTATTACGTTGTGTGGAGTAAGAAACTATAATGAAGTCATGTGCTCAAAGAGAGCAGCTGCTAAGTAAAATCACCTTTTGTGTAATATTGATATCACAATCCCTCACAAAACGAAAACAAATCTCTCTTTCTCTTATAATTAAAGCCCTCCAAGAGGATCAACCTTGATTTCTTTCGTGGCTTTAGAAATTTTCGTTGACAGGTCTTAGAATTTCTATATTTCAACTTTGTTTTAGTGGTGCTGAAGAATTAATTTATGTAGGGCAAAGATTGTTGGTGTGAATACAGCGTCTGCCGTCTACATGTTTTAATCATTTTCATTAGCGCCAGTCTTATTCTAGCAGGTGATTGGTCAATTTCTTTGTTGTACTGGAATGAATTTGGCTTCTAACATTGCTTTCAACAATTAAGGAGCCTAATATTAATCATGTATAGGGATCCTAACAATGATTTTCACAACATTCATCGATGGGACCCCCGATATCCACACTACTTCCGGTAGTGCCATGGCAACTATTGTTGGACAAACTATTGCAACAAGGGGATTATAAAATGTGGCCACTGCGGATCGCAACCCATTAGAAGTTGTTTTATATGAAAAAACACTATTTGCGCAATATAATCAACCAACATTTTTATTTTAAAGAAGTATTTTGTTTATTTTCCTGCGTGTCAGCTATGACCATCGCTTGTACAGAGAATATTTTTAAGACAATTACAAACTAAATCGTGGACTGTGGTTACATTGCCAGCTATTAACATGAGTACAGGTGAGGTCAGAACAATGTGTTGTATATTGAGAAATACAGGTGAACTAGCTTAATCCGGATGGATGTGGACCCTAAATTTCTGTCCGGATTAGGCAAAATCCGGATTATGCATAAAGGCATAATTAGAAGAATTTAGCAAGCACGCACAACAAGGGGTGTACATTAAATAAATCAAGACGGAATTGTGACCCATCGACTATATATTTACAACCCCCATATCTACCCTCTTACCCCGACCCTCCCAGCACATCCCCCTGTCAGTTTAATGACTTGGGCGTGTCGTATCATGTGAGAGAGCGCGCTCAATTCATGATCGGCAATCCGGAAAGAAGCATGTGCATGCTCTTAGACCTTAAATAGGTAAAGGGCGTGCCTCGAAAATCGTCTGGTTAAGGCGAGGTACGGATTACGGTTGTCTGTTATAAGCACTGAAATTTGCATGTCAGTGAATTGGGAGGGACCGGGCCCTTGAAATCTATACGGTAAATCCGAAAATCTGGATAAAACACGTCCATATTAAGCCAGTTCACCTGTATATGGATAATGGTATTAACATATTGCCAAAGTATTGCAGAACAGTTAAAACATCGTCGTAACGGTTTCTGTAAATATACAGGAGTAAATAGTCAGTTTTAGCTAATAGAGCAAAGTTCACAAACGCTTGGGAATGAATAATTAATTTTCATGAAGTCCTAAGAATTTAGACATTAGAATCCACTTCTTATCAGATATGGCTTGTTTGTGCTTAAATCTAGATTTGTATCTTTCAGTATGTTAATCTTTAGATATAATTTAATTGATTTTGGTGGTTTTATCATCTGGTAAAAAATCTGGAGGAAAAATCAATATGGAGAGAAGTCAATAACATTTTCTCTAATTTGTACTGTGTTCACATTTTATAACCATCTCTTTCGGATGCTATTTTTAGAAAATTGGAAAAGTGCATCTTTCAATTCAGGTTCCATAATCTTTGAACAAGTTTCAAATTGAAATAACGGAGGCCCATTCATCCGCAATGCTATGCAAACTATGTCAATTTCAAGCAAATCTTTAAATTTTTGATACTTAAAATGCTTGTTTTGAAGCAATCATATTATGGTGAAATTCATCTAAGAAAAAGGGGCCATCTGTTGGAACGTCATAGACTATCCAATTACGATTTTGAGGAAAACACTGTAGACTCTAAATTATGTAAAGATCTCAAAATGACCCTATATTCACCATCAGCCACACTAAAGGACATGAGGAAAACGTGTTTTGATCATAAATGTGATACATGAAATTGAAGCAATGTAATTTTATATCATTTCAGCAATTCCCACGACATCTATAGAGATGACTTCAATGAGCACGTCACTTCCGTCTACGTCATCAATCGGCCCTTCTTCCATGATGTATCCACCTTATTACTTGGGGGCGCTTAATCTCACTAAGGAGGAGGTGGACTGGACTGTCGGGATCGCCAACAAGCCCTCCGCAGTAGCCATTGGAATAATGGAGATCATTATGATGATCTGCCTCATAGCTTTCCTGATCTTGCTAGATTGAAGGCACTACTATAGAGACTGCCGGCGAGCTCGAAGATATATATATATATATATATATATATATATATATATATATATATATATATATATATATATATATATATATATATATATATATATATATATACTGTAGAATAGGTATATATCGCGCACCCAAATTTCGCGAAAAGCCGATTTTTCGCGTGTACTTTATTTCGCGAGTGAGCAAGTTCTACATCACCATCTATTGAACCAAACAGTAATAAAAAAATGCAAACATTCGGTGGCCATCTTGCGGCCATAACTTATTCATAAGTTACCAATGTGTCATATCATAATGACTTTGTGAGATTATTGCATGTATTTCTCTTCGTTTTAGCCTCGGACCGGCTACGAGTGAGAATCTCGCTATGCCGGTATGTTGCCGTACTCGTCAACTTGTCAAATAGAACTCTTGCCGTAAATTGGCAAATATTCAATTAGAGACGGAACAATACCATAATTTCTTTATCATATTCATATTCATTATTCTGATAATTATCAACATACCCATGTATGTATGTTGATAATTGATCAACTGTTTGCATCGCAACAGCCGTCCGAGTCTCCCTTTCTATTGAACAATGGCGGCAGCCATCTTGTTTCTCGTAAGAAATCCATATCTTGGCCTAGGTATCCTAACCATTGGACAGGTAAGTATGCGAATTATGATATGCTACATTGATAACTTATTCATAAGTTACCATTTTATCATAGCTTTGTGGACGTATTTTCTTCGTTTCAGGCTCGACTGTCTAGGAGTGAAATTCACCGACCGACGCGCCACCACCTCCAGTGGTGGACATCGTAACTACGCATCCAATTGATCGCGTGCGATAAGTTTGCGAGTGCGATACTAGTTGGCATATCCGCGAAATAATCACACTCGCGAACTTTGCCTGTTCTACAGTATATATATATATATATATGTATATATATATATACAAACACACACTTTCTTTGCTTAAGAAAATGCGCAAGAGTCGGAACTATAACATTATTAATGATTATAATAATACTAAGATAAAAAAAATAATAATAATAAATAACAATGATAATAATTCATCTAATAATAAGAAGCCAGGTTGAAGAACAACAACAGTAGTAATAATATCTATAAGAATTACACCGTACATACTTTTCTCAAATTATGAGGCTTGTCAACAATTAGAAGTAAGAGTGATAACATCAAAATGTGGCTAGATAAATTTTGATCATATTTAGGTAAGTACATATATATATATATATATATATATATATATATATATATATATATATATATATATATATATATATATATATATATATATACAAAAATATATAGTCAAACCTGCCTCAACGACCACTTCTCTTAAACGACCACTTGCCTTGAACGACCGTTTCAAATCCCCCCGAGGCTAGTCCCTTTATATTTTGCCTTGATTAAACGACCACTTGCTTGACGCGACCAACGACCATGAAATCCTATCCCTAAGAGTAAATGGACCTTCATTCAACGGCCACTTGAATGTCTAGACGCCTTGTATATTGGAAAGGGCACAAAAAAATAATGAAATAATCGGTAAAATTGAAAATATATCATTTCTGAGGGTCCTCAATTAATGATATAATTCAACTTTTATTTTTTTGAATTGTTTATTCGTAAAATATTAATGAAGAATTTTCAACAAATGCAGCTAAACATAACAACCTCAATAATACCTGGTCATTTTTGGAAATTCTTTGTTTTTTCATAACCTCGCTCAGACCTTCAACCCCTTCTTAAGAGACCACCTCTTTAAAAGACCACTTTTGACATTTCCCTTGAGTGGTCGCTTAATAGAGGTTTGACTGTATATATATATATATATATATATATATATATATATATATATATATATATATATATATATGTGTGTATATGTATATATATGTATATATACATAGTATCATATATATTCATACATACATATGCATTATACATTCGTCCTTTCCAATGTTTCGCAAAATGGATAGCGTGCCTATTGACCTTTCATAGGAAACCTGTGTGACACCATTTTGTTGTTGTTTGAAGTCCCTGCCTGAACAGTCGATGCGTTGTTACTATCATCATCTTCGGGTCTTTTCATGAGACAGCAAAAGTACTTCCGGAAAGCCAGGCGGAAGTGGGTGTTGTAGATAACATAGAGGGCGGGGTTGTAGGAGGCGCTGAATACGGAGATAGTTATGCGCATCATGTTGATGGCGCCGTCAAAGTGAGTGCTCTGGTCACGTCCAGTCAGTTTCTGCAAGTAGAAGAAATTGCTACATGTCAGGGGTGTATAACCTCCGTACTCTAGCACCAGCGTGAGACAAAACCTTTAAAATGAGCAACAGTTATCCTAGCGCCTAACATTCAACGATGAAATCCATCCTAGGTCTCCACCTTAACACCATCACCAAGACAACAATTTGTTAACCAAATCAAGGTTTTTGTTGTTATATAATTTGTCTTGAGAATATCCTTTTGAACCCAGCCATGCAGCTTTTGTTTTTTGTATGTTCCCAAGACTTCTTCAAAACCAGTTAAGATTTCTATTGAGGCCTCCAGGGATTTTTCTGTACCATTTAAATAAAGCGAGGAGTCATCTGCAAATTGTCCTATTCTGTTTTCCTGTCCATACATAGTAATTCCCTTTTTTGAGGATTTTATCGCCAGTCCCAAATATTCCACGCAAATTATGGGGAAATCGGGTCTCCCTGGCGACAGCCTCTTTCTAGGGAGAAAAATTAAGAGAGAAAACCGTTTTGTATCACCCTTGACTTTGAGCCGTCTTGAAATATACGTACCCATTAAGTTATATATCATCAGGAAAACCAAATTGTTCTAAGTAAAGGTGAATGAAATCCAGGCAACATAATCAAATGCTTTTTCAAAGTCAATTAACAAAAGCATACCTGGGAGTTCATTCCCCTTAACAGTCTTGTGTTCTCAAGGGCACTATTTGCAAAGCACTTAACAAAGATGGATTTACGACTAGTAATATACTATTAACAGTACACGTGCTGATCATAGTCTGCTCCAACAACGATGATGGTAAAAAATCACTCTATACAATGATATTCCTGATTGTCTGCCTCAAACTATCATGACATCTCGGTCGAACAAATGGTCTAATTAATATGCATTTCCGTTATCACCATACATCATCTTGAGATGTATTTGGCTTAACACTCTCCTCAAATGTGTCTTCGAAAATGAAAATTAAAAATTATTAGGTATGTAGAAAATTGCCAGACCATGCCTTCATTAAATATGTAAAGTGGTAAAAGAACCTTTTGCAGATTTTTTTTATTGCTGCCAATATTGCCGAGGCATAAAGTTTCCTAATCACTTGGTGCTGCAGTTATAGAGGTATTAGTGTTTTAAAACAAGGATATCTACTCACGGCTATGATAAGTAGTGTAAAGTATGGTAGCCAGGAAACTGCAAACAAAATGGCCACGATGACAAGCATCTTGATAATTGCCAACTTCCTCTTTGAGAGGAATGATGTTTGTAGAGCTGTCTGCGCATGAGCAGAGTCCGCAGGGGTTACGGCGCGGGATCGTTTGATTATGAAGCTCGCAAGACGACCGTAGTTGATGCAGATAGCAAGCAGCGGGATGATATAGGCGACGAGCAGAAGAAAATAACCGTTTACAAGAACCAATAGTCTTGGCGCATCTTCGCTCCCGCATTCATAGTGGGTGGTGTTCTCTTCACGTTCCTCATGGATGCTGTACTCGAATAAAGTAGGGGTTCCCACAAGAAATGCCAGGATCCACACAAACCCGCATATGCCTCCAGACATCTTAAGGGTGATCTGCCATGACGTCGCCGTGGCGATGGCACGATGGCGTTCAAATGCCATGGCAACGAGACTGTAGATGGAGGCAGTGACACACAACACTGGTAGAAAGTTCACCAATTTGCATGAAACCGGACCTGAAATTAAAGAAAGACTTGTTGAAATGTACATAATGTATATTATCACAACTTTGTTTTCTTGCTGGAACTGTCATTACTGCTCTCAGTGTATTGAATTGCAATAGAACAACTGAGGAACAAGGCTAGTAGTCTATGGTGCTCTAATGGCAATTTATGATATAATACCATTATTTAGTTTTCCTTTATTTAGAAATAAAAGGACTTAAATGTTCTTGCTATTGAGACATTTTCTAGTCACACATTTTCTAAATCGCAATAAGCAGCTTATCACATTGCAATATTGAGTGAGCTCAGCAATACATACATATGCAATATTGACCATGGAAAGATACCCGTTTCTCTGTGCGATATCAAATTTGTAGAATATATTGAGGAGCATCAGGCGTCTAGAATACCATAGCCTGTGATCGATATGGAATTAGTGTATGCATACACTATGGCAGGAAATGCCGTATTTAGTTTGTAACCTATGAATGCATCGTAAGCAAATAAACCATTGGTCTAAAAGTAGTGTTGTTTCTGCCTGACAGATGAATGTTAACCCTTGCGTACAGGCATTTATTTCCTGCTTCGGTCTACTGGTCATCTTCTATTGACTAGTTGACTAGTTCTTCAGTACTCCTGCAGCATGATATTTTGGCACGCATATTCATGACCCATATAACTGGTAAAAATGTCATCTTTGGCATGCACAACTCTGACATCACGGACGTGTGGTCGTGTTCGGTCTGCCTCTGCAGTAGTGTACATTGGTAAGAGTAAAGCAGTCCGCAGGTGACATCCCAAAAATCTAATTTGATCCAAGATTTTCGCTTCAAAATGACCCTCCCCCCTCCTCCTGGTGAATATGTTGGTATTGAACAGTGACACGCATAAAACACAAAATTCCCCCTCAAATGTACCCGCACAAATGCCCAGTACTGGCAGTACCAAAGCAAGTAGTTGAAATCAAATTATACAAATATTTGAAAGTACTGGGGAATGGACAATCTTGATAAAACCATATTAGATACAAACGATGAACGGAAACATTTTAATAGCATCTATCTGTACATTCGTTTCTCTTTGCGATATCAAATTTGTAGCATAAATTGAGGAGCATCAGGCGTCTAGAATAACGTAGCCTGTGATCAACATGGAATTAGTGAATGCATACACTTTGGCAGGAAATGACGTATTTAGTTTGTATTCAAACCTATATGAATGCATCATAAGCAATTAAACCATTAGTCTAAAAGTAGTGTTGTTTCTGCCTGAGAGATGAACGTTAATCCTTGTGTACAGGTATTAATTTCCTGCTTCGGTTGACTGGTCATCTTTTATTGACCAATTGACTAGTTGTTCAGTACTCCCGCAGAATGATATTTTGGCACGCATATTCATGACCCATATAACTGGTAAAAATGTCATCTTTAGCAGGTACAGCTCAGACGTCATGGACGTGCAGTCGTGTTTGGTCTGCCTCTGCAGTGATGTACATTGGGAAGAGTATAGCAGTCTGCAGGTGACATCCCCAAAGTCTAATTTGATCCAAGATTTTCACTTCAGAATGACCCCCCCCCCTCCTCCTGGTAAACATGTTGGTATTGAACAGTGGCACACATAAAACACAAAATTTCCCCTCAAATGTACCCGCACAAATGCCCAGTACTGGCAGTACCAAAACAAGCAGTTGAAATCAAATGAAACAAATATTTGAAAGTACTGGTACATGGACAATCTTGATAAAACCGTATTAGATACAAACGATGAACGGAAACATTTTAATAGCATTGATCTGTACAGTAGTGAGACTAAGGAGACTTACAATCGAGTAAAATACACCAATGATGTTGTCAAAGACTAACAGGAACTAAATACTCTGAAGAAAATTTTGAGCTTTATACGCAGGGATGTGTTGGAATATCAGAAAATGGTAAAGAAAAGCAAAAACAAAATAAGGCAACCAATATCACTCCTGGCGCCAAACGTTGTTAAAAAGTTGTGAAAATATACCTTTGTACTATATCATTTTTGAGACTTTTTAATCAGACATCGTGAATACCGGGCATGAAAGTATGTTGTGAAAAGGCCATGAAAATGTCTTGAAAGTTTCCGATTAATGAATTTGTTGTGAAAATATCTTGGTCATAGAAATGTCGTGAAACTGTCAGAAGAAATATATCTAGCTCTTTAAAATTACTTGATGAAAAAAACTTAATTTTTCACGAAGTTGTGAAAATAGCATCATGAAAATGTCGTGAAACTGTTGTGAATCTGTCATGAAACTCTATTAGCGCCAAACGTTAAAAAGTCGTGAAAAAATGTAAACATACATTTGTACTATATCATTTTCACGACTTTTTCATCAGACGTCGTGAAAATGTGTCATGAAAATGACTTGAAAAAGTCGTGAAAATGTGGTGAATTTCCTTTGCTTTGAAAGTCATCACAATTGTATACAAAAATAGGTAAATAACTTCAATTAACACCTGTAATTAATGTCAAGATGTACTATTTTGTTGCACATCACTGTCTTCTATTTATTCTCTATTCCATAAGGAATGATGCGTTTTGTAAATCCATATCAGTACTTAATACCGAGAATGCAATTTCATAGGACACGCTAGATACCTTTACCGATGGAAAACATATATAGCCCCTTCGAAGATGAAGATGTGTGAAAGAATCGCGAAACTGGTATGCAGGACGAGTTTATTAAAATGTGATGTCTGTAGGTTTAAAGAATTTGACTCCTAGTCATCAGAGATGAATATCATGTGACCATTACGCAGTTGAAGATATATATCATATTATGATATCATTGAAGTGCTATAGGGGTGCGATTTCAAGAATATAAGAAAGATTCTACCAGAAATTCCAAGAGATATCAGAAGAACATCCTAGCAAGGTTTGTGGATGATGGGTGGTAAGATACCATGCAGTTGTTAGCGAGAACATCATGATAAATATCTGGATAACTGCTGGTACCACCATCTGTGAGATGTATAGATTGGTAACGAGCAGAAGGACAGGAATGGGTTAAAACAAGATCGACCTCTAGTAACGAGTCAAAAGATAGGATATGCCTAAAAATGGGTAAATGGAGGTAAGCTCCTGGACCTTAAGTCAAATGATATTTTCGGTCATGTAAGGGAAACTATAATGTACTTTATCATGTATTTTGTATATATGTTATGTGCAGTCTAATTTTTGTGTTGATTACATCTGTATTTTCGCATCTTTTAGATGCGGTCAATAAAGAATACAATACATTTCTAGTGTGAGGTATGTTAGAAAGTTGTCAGATAGAGACTAAGCCTTAATGTGGCAGAAAAAGACAGCTATAGGAGCGGACCATTTGATATCATGGGGTGGGGCTATCCCCCAAGCAAAGAATATTCTGGCCCTCGATTTTGAGAAACAATCTCCTGCCATAATATCAAATGTTCCACTCCTTCACGAAACTGCAATTTCAACTTCTTGACAAGGTCAACTATGCTGTGCCAAACGCCTTCTCGAGATCTTCCTTCTCAAGGGATCAATGGATATAAAAGCATTAGTCTGTACCGGTTAAACAGGCAACAAGTGTCACAAGTCTGCTGTCATGTCATTTCAACTAACTTCCTAATGAAGGGCCTTTGAAGAGGTGTAAAGGCCTGTTCAATATCTCCCATTATCAAAAGACCATTGATCCTCGGAATCCTAACCCGCAAACTGTAACAATTGTTCCAAGTCATCTTTCAGACACTCCTGGTTTGTGTCCGGAGACATAAGCAGGTTTGTTCTCTTTTCGTAGACGTGTGAGCGTTAATTACCTACTATGTTTACGTACCATGTGCAGTTTCTTTTAGGTTCCTTGTTTGCATGGTTTTCAATATCTTCAAAGAGCTGGTACCTGGATATCGATGCAGAGCACACAGCTTTGGCGATAGTTTTATCTTACTGGTGCCTGAATACCTATCGACTTCCACACTCTCTAACTCTACAATAGTAGTAGTAGTAGTAGTAGTAGTAGTAGTAGTAGTAGTAGTATCTTTATTGACTGTATATATATATCATATAAAAATCGTACTAATACCACTTACAAATAAGTAAAAGAAAGAAAGAAAGGTGACTTAAACACAAATACAAATAAACTCATATCATATAGATAGCAAATGTAATTATCTACTTCTGCAAATAAAGCTATTATTTAGAATCCTTCACGGAGAGAAAAGTAAGTGGTGAAAACCATGAAAAAAAACTATTTTCTGTATGCACAGTGATCTATGACTATGCCCCTTTGCAAACAGATAATATTAACCCATTCACACTTAAAGCTCCACCAGAACCTAACGTCTGCTACTTTCATACTTTTGAAAATAACTTGAGAACAAAGCGAAAGTTCACAAAATATTTGAAGGAGAGTTGTAGTTTGGCTTCTTTTAAGGTAATGGGTACCATTGCATGCCAGTTAAAAGCCCTGTCCCAAAACACACCTCAAAGCAGCATAATCCTATAACTAGGTGTATCTCCAGGTTCCTGGGTGTTATCAGGTAGGGAATATTATCGCCACCTGTCATTATTCAATCCATATTCTGTTTTATTTCAAAATTTACAACTTTTCTTTCAAATGACATATTCTCATTAATTACGCAGGTGATGGTTACTGCAGGTTCAGATTTACTTTAGGGATATCATTGACTATGCCCAATAAAAAGTATTTTTTTGATTTTTTACTGCTGAAGATTTTTACGGCCATAACGTTGAAAATTTTAGTTAGAAATCTCCACACCAACTACACTTGGTAACCTTACGTGCTTATAGCTAGCACCTATTTATAGCATCCTGACCACAAGCCATTGTCTTGAGGTCGTCGGGGTGTATCTTTGTGCAACTGTCCTTTGTTTCCATTGCTCAGAAGTGATCAGCGAGGTATGTCCACTACTATCAAAGGGGTTCCCATGACTCCACACGCGAGATATCTCACAAAAGATTTCAATGTTATGGCCTGTAAAAATCTTGAGCAGCAAAAGATTAAAAAATTACTTCTTATTGGGCATAGTCAATGATATCCCTAAGGTAACTGTGAACCTGTAGTGACCATCACCTGCGTATTAAAGTAATGAGATTATGTCATTTGAGTGAAAAGTTGTAAATATTGAAATGAATTAGAATATGGGTTGACTACAGACGGCTGACTATGATATTCTCTCCCTGATAACACTCAGGAACCTGTAGATACACCTTGTTATATGATTATGCTGCTGTGAGATGTGTTTTGGGATGGGGCTTTTAACTCGCTTGCAATGGTACTCATCACCTTAAACATTTCTCCTTCATATGTTTTCCAGAAAATGCTTTTGTAAGTAATATATTTCCAAATTTGTCAGGCCTGTTTTGGCTGGTCCGAGTGTTAATGGGTCAATAACTTGAGTATCTGATGCCAGAATAATGCACAATTAATTTTGAAACAACATCATTTCCATAACGATACATAAGCAATCAGCTCAACCTTGCAGTTATTTCCGTTTATAGTAGAATGTTTGGTACTACGCGATAGGGGGTAATCAGTGCTACAAAACTAGATTTGAAGTTGACCTATGGCACTTCATATTGTGGGACGTTACTGAAGTTAAAAGAAAAAATTACCTCCAGAAAATTGTCCAAATTTGTTGAAATTGTTCTTAGTACAATATTTTTCCAACAGGCTACTCGAAAGCATTCCAGGCTGAACATTTCAATATCAAAGGGAGTTTGTGAAGTTATAGAAAAATCTCTACCTTCAGAAATTTTTCAAACTTGCTGAAATTGTTTTTAGTACCATGAAATTTCAAGGTATAAAACTTGGGTTTAACCAGCTTAATTTTAAGCTAGGGGCTGCAGATTATCATTGTTATCATTATACCTTTAGTATCATTATTATTATTATTATTATTATTATTATTATTATTATTATTATTATTATTATTAATGATAAAAATAATAATTGTTATCCAGTGAATCAAAAACTAATTTAGGTCTGCCACTATCGGCCTTAAGTTGCTACATGCATCAATTCAAGGCCAAAACTAAAATGACTGGAGAGGACTACAGACTTCTCCTAAAAATGTATTTTTGATACAAAGAGGAAATACCTGTATCTATAAACGAGCAATACAAAAGGACGAAGTTCTGTTGTGTGATGATTATCTGCAGTAATGGTTATGGCGAGGCTTATATTGATATTCACTACGTGTATGTATATACAGGATTGTAGCAACTTATCATTCCCACGAGGAAAGGAAAACGTAACAAACAAATATTGACCAATCTGCATCCGGAGTGCACATACGGTTCGGTAAAATCATACTTAACTCTTCAAACAAGGTGATATTCTAAAATCTTTTCCAAGGGAATTGTCAAATACAACGAGAACAACAATTTTCATTTGAATATTTCTCAAAAATATTGCACTATCCTCAAAACATTGCTCTATATCAGACCATGTTCACGCTTCAGACGGGAAAAGGTTAAAACTGGAGTTCTAGCCCTTTTTGTAAAAAGGAGAAAGTTTGATTTAAATAAGCATATTACAAATTGCCAGATCGTGGGAGTTACAATAGTTTCTTACGTTTAATAAATTAGAGGAACTACCAAGTATCAGAGATGTAGTAACCAAATATCAATTCCACAATCACATTCGACCTAATGTGCAGTAAACACATACACATGTGTTTTGTGTATATATATATGTATATATATATATATATATATATATATATATATATATATATATATATATATATATATATATATATATATATATATATATGTGTGTGTGTGTGTGTGTGTATAGCACCTCCATATGAACAGCCGCCTTCAGATAGGAGAGCTGTTCTGTTAGCTAGGCCCACCATGCACCGAAATGACAGGGTGGAGCGAGTACATATGGATCAGTACATACCAAGGTATTCTATAAAGATGTCAAATGTGATTATCTACGTCTGCAAATAAGGCTATTATTTGGAATCCTTCAGAGAGAGAAAATCCAATTAGCTTGAAATTGAAATACCAATGTAAATGGTGAAAACCATGAAAACCCCAATTTCCTGTATGCACAGGGATCTATGACTATGCATATCTGCAGCTATTCTTGATAACTTGAGTATCTGACGCTAAAACAATGCATAATTAATTTTGAGACAACATCATTTCCATCACAATGCATAAGAAACACTTATTAAATACTACAGCAATCAGCTCAACCTTGCACTTATTTCTGTTTATCGTAGGACGTTCAGTACTACGCGAAAGGGGTAACCAGTGTTACTTAAGCGAGATTTGAAGTTGACCTATGGCACTTCCATATTATGGGAAGTTACTTAAAGGGGAACTAAAGCCTCACATACATATTAGCTTATATGAAAGTAATACAGTTCAAGAACGTAGAACTGCATGCTTCAGGAAAGGTGGATATACAAGTGTCAGTGATGCTAGCCACTGTTTTGTCTGACTTTACCAACAGGAAATATATGAAGACTAACTCTACTACCCTGTCTTTTTGTACAGCCAATTACTGTACATGATTTTAATATTTTCCTGTTTGATACAAGTTTTAATGCAAATTTCGAAGAGAGTTCTTGTGAAGAGCACTGCAGTCTATGATGCATTGCTCAGAGAGGGGAGAATATGACTACTAGCAGAGGCTGCCAGGGGCTGGGCGGGCTGATGGCGATACGCAAAATTCTCCCCTCATGGGATCACTGGGAGAAATAGGACAGCATCCTATTCTTGAAGTGTATTACTTTCATATAAGCTTATATGTATGTGAGGCTTTAGTTCCCCTTTAAGTTTTAGAAAAAATCTCCACATTCAGAAATTGTCCAAACTTCATGAAATTGTTCTTAGAACCATGTTTTTCCAAAACACTACTCAAAAGCTTGTTTTCAAACCAGGGGGAACGCCACATATTCAACATTTCAAGGTAGTTGGTTAAGTTGTAGAAAAAGCCTCCACTGACAGAAACTTTCAGAACTTGATGAAATTGTTTGAAGTACCATGAGTTTTCAAAGTATGAAACTGAGGTTTAACCAGCTTGATTTTAAGCTATGGGCGGCTGATTATCATTATTATCATTATAGCTTTATTATTATTGTTATTATTATTATTATTATTATTATTATTATTATTATTATTATTATTATTATTATTATTATTATTATTATTATTATTTGTATTATTATTAATTGTTATTCAGGGAATTAAAAACTAATTTAGGTCTGCCACTATCAGCCTAAAGTTGCTACATGCATCAATTCTCGGCCGAAACTAAAATGACTGGAGAGGGGGTCAGGAAGTTACAACAGTGTCTTACAATCAATAAATCAGAGGAACTTCCAAATATCAGAAAGGTAGGTGTGTGTGTGTGTGTGTGTGTGTGTATTTATATAACACCTCCATATAAACAGCCACCTTCACATAAAAGAGATGTTCTGTTAGCTAGACCCACCATGCACCGAAATGACAGGGTGGAGCGAGTACATATGGATCAGTGCAATGTATAAAGATGTCAAATGTAATTATCTACTTCTGCAAATAAAGCTATTATTTAGAATCCTTCATGGAGAGAAAATCCAATTAACTGGAACTTGAAATACCAATGTTAATGGTGGAAACCATGAAAAAAAACACAATTTCATGTATGCACAGGGATCTATGACTATGCATATTTGCAAACAGCTATAATGGTAATAACTTTCAAGAGCACCTGACGCTGAGATAATGCATAATTAATTGTGAGACAACATCATCATTATCATCACAATGCATAAGAAACACTTATTAAATACTACAGCAACCAGCTCAACCTTGTACTTATTTTCGTATATCGTAGGACATTCGTCACTACACGATAGGGGGTAATCAGTGCTACTTGAGGGAGATTTGATTACGGTGTGTGCGGTCAGTAAATACATCTTACTTCTGCTGATAATTTGATGTTTAAAACACATTTCCCCAAAAATTGGTTAACAGGCAAATCATTATTGGGAAAATGAAATAATATATATGATTGATTAAAATGAATGTAATAACATCGTCAATCGGAAAAAATCCCATTACCTCGACTTAAGTTGGCCATACGAAAACGTATATGTTCAATTTTACATATATACAGGTAGATTATTGGAATAATCAGGTGATATTGGGTCCCTTTCGGAATTCTACCTAATATACCCAATCCTTGAGACTAACTACCACCCAGTACCGGTCGAATGCCAGACCTAATACACGTGCGTAAATACAAGAATGTATTTCCCTTGGCTCTTCTTTCTGTGTTGAAATTCGCCATAACAGGGTTGCTTTTAACCTGCGTCTCGGGAATGATATATGAATGGATATGTTCAAAATTAAGGATATCAAAAGAAGAGAGCATTACAGCGATACGTGTATTGCAATTTATTTCAACAGTACTATACGTGTGAAGGAAATTATAGAATTTGGATGGAGCAAAAATTAGACGGAATGAGGTTCTTTTCCTTCTGTTTTGATCTTTATTCCACGTTCGTAAAAATGACGGGTTTCAGTTCACACTTTTGTATAGGAACTCCGTTTGAAAACATCCTACATGTGTTTATTTTCAATCTTTGCTCCTTATATAGTATCCCCTCCTGCGAAGGTAATTATGCGCTGCTTAATGTATTCTTCATAAGACGACTTTTCAGGTAATTAACACTTTGATATGATGTGTTTAGATTCACGTAGGGCAGAGGAAAAACAGCGTCGAAAAGATTGACCCCATGGGCTACTTTTAGATATTCTATAGTATTGTATATTTATTGACCGTGCTCAGCGCACACAATCATACAGTATACATTATAGGAAATGAACACAAGAAAATGAAAATGAATACAAACAGAAAATATAAAGACGAAGAACCCATAGACAACGTAGTATTATGTATGTATTGTTTATTGACTGTAGATTTCTACAAAAAATTCATACATTCATCAAGAACAATAGAATAGGGTGATACAGGTAACCTATCAAAACCCGCAACAAGGGTATCAACTATGAACTCAAATACATAGAAAAAGGAGATACAAAATAGGCTAATCTCATTTTTTTTTGTTCTACAAAAACAAGAGAAAAAAAAGTCTGGTTTAACACAGAATACAGATTTAGAAAAGTACGGATTATTCTGTGAAGGCATATTAGAACTTCAATTCTAAATTAGTATGGTCACAACATTTGAAATGAAGTTTTTTTAAACGAGCACGAGATATATCCCTATCAGGGTGAGGGCTCCGGGATCTATGTCAGACAAAGTTAGGTAGTCAAAGACACAGGGTGAGAAGTCAAGACAAAAAAGTTAATAACATGAACGGACTATACTGAAGAGATTAACTCATACTCAATAGTAGTAGTAGTAGTAGTAGTAGTAGTAGTAGTAGTAGTAGTAGTAGTAGTAGTAGTAGTAGTAGTAGTAGTAGTAGTAGTTAAGTAGCAGCAGCAGCAGTAGCAGTAGTAGTAGTAGTAGTAGTAGTAGTAGTAGTAGTAGTAGCAGCAGCATCAGAA
>OZ012688.1:34828918-34831418 GCA_963942565.1 Maea johnstoni | reverse complement strand
GAACAGAAAGAATGGACTTAACAAGACTTAAATTCAGGACAATAAAAGTATTGGACTGTATTTTCTACTCCAATCGAGACAACAAATATTTGCTTAGATTATGCCGGCCGCTTAGAAGATGTATTTTGTACCTGCTGTATAATTTGTATAAATTCTCGTATTCCCGCGTACATGGAGCAAAGCCCGTTGACTGCCTGACAGTATTCAATTGGCGTAATGGATGTAAGATTGCCTGCCAAGTATTGGATTAACTCTTCCAATGCCACGTACGAATACATGCGCGTGTGGTTACCTAACATAGGGAACCATACACGCCGGCATGCGTAAGAAATACAGGCAACTCTGCTTAATCCGGACATGTGTAATCCGGATTTTCGTCTAAAACGAACAGCCGAGATTGTAAGGTCCCAGTCCGTTCCTATACATATATTTCCTATACGCATAATCCGGATTTTGCCTAATCCGGATAGAAATTTAGGGTCCACATCAGTCCGGCTTAAGCACAGTTGCCTGTAATCAAATTTATTCAAAGAAGAGCACGGCTCGCCAATCTCAAAGACCCCTACATAACTCAAAAATTAGGCTGTCAGAATGTTGTGCTTGATTCAAGGTTCATTTCGATGTTTACCATGACTATGGAGGACGAAAATTGTTTGTGCTTTTTGTAGATGCAAAAAAATGGAAGAAAGGTTATAGAGTATTTGCAAACAAGTTCTAAGTAATGATTTTAAAATTCTGTTGTTACAGTGCATTTAACAAATGATCTATCATTATCTCATGCGGTCATGGATAAAATAAGAACAGACACATTTCAAAATAAAGTAGAAACTTTATTGTAATGACGAATGCCATCTTTTCAGTGAATATAACACTGCATCCTTCACCAAGGTGGGTAGATGAAATATTCAACAATTCAATTCATTGTTGTGCATTATTTTTGTTGAGAAAATGTACAATTTTTTTTATATCAACTAAGATATGGTTGGTACTTATTCTACATGGATAAAAGCAATTTACAGTATCAATTCATCTTAAGTAGAAAGTTTCAAAAACCTCTCCAAAAGACTTTGGACTGAATACTTAGGGTTACACACTCAGGCCAAGCTAACAGGAAAAAGTGCTATAAAGGACAAATTACTACCAGACACAGACATAAGTACTTGCCCGCCTACCCTACCAAACGTTTTTTTGAAAAAAAAAACGGCTTCAGGAAAGAACATATTAGTTTGCAGGGAAAGCTAATTTTCTGAACACTACCCACTTCTATAAACAAAATGGCACAAATACCCCAAAATACGCAAACAATGCAACAAACTTGAAAAAGAAAACGGTTTTCAAATCGTTATAACTAAGATAAATAGTACATGCTAATATGACATATGTTATAACTTATTTTGAGTGAGCCAAAGATAAGTTTGTGCAAGTAAAAATCATTAATTACTTGCCCGGCATGGTAAGTTAGTTCTGAAACTTATGTTGGTGCCTGCTCAACCTTCAGAAATTATAAAAAGTTTAGGACATACAACGCAATTGCATTAAAAGAAGCCCCTTCAAATACTGGTGCTCACATAAAAACAATAAATATGAAAATATTTGTACCGAATAATGATGGGTTCACTTACATTCCATTCCAAAGAAAAGGAAGGAATTCCTTTCATGAAAGTTATCTGCAGCCAAAAGGTACAAAACAATTTTTAGCCTTTCTAGTCCAGACTTTTTTGTGGAGCAGGTAAAATTATAGAAGGACTTGTAAAAAGTGGAAGCTCTTGTAAAGGTAAAGGTATTCGGTTTATAGTCTTGTATCCACCGAAATGTTTACACGACCTTCCTCCCCTAGCAGGTCTGTACACACGGAAACCATTTCAATCTGCAAGACAATCAGGTGTCACCAGGGTCTTAGCCAGGATTTTAAGAATTCCTGTCCAAAACAGCAATTTCAAACTTTCTGCCTGTCCAGATTTAGCTACTAATCTACTTTAAATTGTTTATCAATTGCCTAGTGTGTCAAAAAGGGCAATATACACTTCAACTATGTATTAGAAGATGGTTCGTTAGGAAAATATTTGGTTATTACACCCCACAAGTCAAAATTGAAAAATCTTCATAGAAATTTTTGCCTGTCCAAACAGGAGGTTTTTAGGGAAACTGCCTGTCCAAAAGACAGGCAGGATGGGTCCTGGCTAAGTCCCTGAACTTTGAAAGGCATGTAATATCAAATATTGCAATCATTTAAACAATCTTTTTTTACACTGTACAGATCTTATATATCTACTCTATATACAAACACCTTTGACCTGTGAAGAAATTGAAAGACTTGAGATTATGAAAACAAAAATAAATATCCCTCCAGAAAAATACCTTTTCACCTATAAACTGAAGACTAAATTACATTATAATTTATCTAATCATTTTATCAAATAAGCCAATGTATCATATCAATTGCATATTCAACTGCTACTATGTACAATAAATATGTATGACTTGCATACATATCATCTGA
>OZ012688.1:34761418-34823918 GCA_963942565.1 Maea johnstoni | reverse complement strand
CGGATGTCCAAATAATGATGTGCAGTTTAATAAATACAAACTGAAAGTGTGCGCACAGTATTTATTAGAGATTGTATAGGATCCTAAGCATGACTCTTTACAGCAGAATTCATATGGTAATAAACAATTATGCAATAAAGTAGCGTTGACAGTTAATACCATACCATTTTATTGGTTCCAATACCGTACGGTACAGTTTCATTCATAGAGGTATCTCGCCCTTCTAGAATTAGACCCCTCTAGGAATTTGTGTCACTATAATTATTTTGCAAGATAATTATTGGGAAACATGGACCACCCTTGATCTATCTCTGGTAGCTTTTTCACAAAGTATGGACAACTACTACTCTGCTTTGTCACTATTTTCGTAAAACATGGGCCACCCTCAACCCATAAAAACTGTAACTATCAAATAATGTCCCAAATAACTGAGAATTTATGGTAATTCCATTCCACTTCATTGATCATAGCTCAACCTGACCTTGACCTAACCTTGATCACAGCTCAACCTGACCTTGACCTAACCTTGACCCTCGCTTACCCTCTGTGCATTTCCCGTTGCCACTACAGTTGTTTTTGCCACACTGTAGCTGTTCGCACGCCTGGCCTGCCCAGTTCTTCTCACACTGGCACTCTCCTAGGACACATTTCCCATGTCCACTGCAGTTTGTTGAAGGATGGCATTCAGGTTCGTGTATGCAGAGTACAGTCGACACTTTTCTTGCACAACGGAAGATTTTGGATTCATTTGGGCTGAAAATAAAACAAATAACTCGATAAATAGTTGCAATTTGAAGCTGGATAAGTGGGGCTTTTATCATTTATCAATTATTTTGAACTCGCAAGCTTTTCAGCTTTGACTAAGCCCATTTGTTACAACTTTAAATAATTGAATATTTGATTCGAAAAATTAGCTTTACGCAAAAAAAAATAATGACCATAAGTCCATAACCATGCATACACATATTGAGAAGAGAGTCAGACATATCCTGATGATATATTTTAATGTGAAGAAGGGCAGCCAAATTATGTTTGATTTATAGACTAAAATAGACTCTCTCCTGAAATGTTTACGTCAGCCCCAATTTTATGCACCCAGTTCCTAAATCCTGGCTAAGACCATGCCATGGACCAATTATTTCATTAAGAATCTGTGAAGTAATTTTGATTTTTCTCTTCGATAGTGGAAAATTCTTGCTCAGCCTCGTAAGAGGAAAACTCACCACTGGTCTGTTGGAATGTTTAATAAGGACCCGTTGGCTACTATCGACGCAGATCCTCCTCCATCAAAGTTAATGGCATTCACCACGCCATTGCTGATCAACAACTGAGCAAACTCCCACAATGATACGCTGAAAAATATAAAGCATAGGCTGCAGGCTTGACAATAATCATTTTGCTGTCACTAAAAGACCTGTACATCTTGTAAAATGTTATCCCCAGCCATCCTCAAGACTAGTACAAATGGAGGAAAAACATGTATTTTGATGATGACTGAAAAAAGATTGAAATGAATTTATAAAATGATTTTTGAACATTTTGATATTTGAACTCTCACATATGTCATTGGTTGATTATCTCATTTTCTTTCTTTTTAATAATATAGGCTACTACAGATTCTAAGTAAGGCTATTATATTACAAAAGCTGCTAGCCCTACAAGATCACTAAATGTCTTTGGTAATAGTTAAACCAGGGCTGTAGGAAAAATGGGGTTAGGAATAGTATGCAGATTTTGATCCAAAAACATCCAATAATGACCTTAAAAATGACTTAACAAATAAATCATAAGTTCTCAAACTCTAATCAATTCATGAAGGTGCCACAAGAAAAGATCCTCGAAAATTTGCAAAGATTTCATTGAACGGTTTTTGAGATATCCTGCAGACATGCCCTGATGTGGAAGCAGACTGGAACTGTGCATTCTAGATTTTCACAAGACACTGTACATAGATATCCTGGCAGGCCTGAACCATTTGACCCTCTTGAGGAGCATGTAACCTCAGTATAGTAGCTATTATATAGCTCTTAACCAGGGGTGTCCAACTGTTGCAGTGTGCGACAGAGGCTTCAAAACGTATGACAGGCCAAATGCATCAAGTATTGTTAAGGTAGAAACCTATTCGATACACGGGTCATTTTTAAAACTTGAATATCTGAAAACTGAGTTTAATGAAGACAGCGGCACTTATGCTATTGTAAAGGTTACATCTCATAGTTACAGAATAATGGTAAACTTATCAATAAATGACTATTTTGAAGTAATGCGGCACCCTTAAAGAACATATCTGGATGTGTTTCGTTTTTTGGCAAAATGTCAAGACTTACCCTTTACTTGAAAATGAGAGTCTACCATATGATTGTTCATGTCTTTGGTGAGGTGCAAAGTCCTACCTCAACAGGGGATTTGCACGATGAGTATCTTAAAAATATTTTTGAATGTTCCCATAAGCCTGAAAATTACTAACAGCATGTGGTTTACATAGTAAATGCTGATTTTCAGGTCCTGTCAGAATTCAAGGTACCTGTGACATGACCTTGCACCTAGACGGGGTTCATATCTGTCATATTCTAAAATACTGGCTTCGGAGACTGTATCTTTATTCACTTTAAGCCAAAAAATGAGTTGAAAATTTTGGTCAAAATGGCATATCTCGAAGGAATCTGCATGGTCGAAGCAGACACCCATGTTGTTTGCGACCGATTTAACACGGAGGGCCCAATGGGACCCACCCTTTGTGCTCATGGTCGTAGCACAATACAAAGTTGCGAGATCGAGATTCGTGGCGGGTGACCACTACTCATGTGTAATCTTTTGTTTTGATATCCATTGTTAGGGGCCAGCCAAGGACACCACCTAGTGGTGATAATCTTGGTGTACTAGACTATCACCTTAACCTCAGTAAACAATGAGTTAATGTTTCTGACCACAGCTCCTTACCCTCTTTTCCATGTTTCCCCGTCTATCTGTACAATAACAAGTCTTCCCTCACGGTCATGGCCCACCGCTACGCGACCAGCCTCAACATCAGCAAACTGTTTCAGAGTACCTGTCAAATAGATGGAGAATGAGAGGGGTGAGAGGGGGTGTGCTAAAGTGAGATTAAGAGAGCTTAGAGTATACATTTTTGCAATAAAAAAATAAATGGTATGCTTTCCACTAGCATATGTTATCACACACACACTGTCATTGCCTGCCTTTTCATTAGCCCTATTACTGATTTATAAAACTAAATCATAACGCAGGGCTCAAAATAAGAACTTTTTCAAGGGAGCCAAACTGCATCATAAAGATGTTGTGTATATCAAACAGTACATCTTTGGGCTCCCTGCTGAAATATTTTGGGAGCCCTGGGCTCCCAGTGCAAGCTAATTTTGAGCCCTCTGGGGTATATATTACACTTGCCTTCTATTTTTTATAATTTTTATTCCAATTCATATATGTATATTATTCCAATTCATATATGTATACAGTGTACAAATGTTTGTTTTCGACATTCCCTGCTATATATACAAATAAGTCCTATCATATAATGTAAGATTTGGTCAAGTTTTCACACTTCTTGATACACTTGCCTTCTTTATTATACACAACTTCATAAGGCATGCTTTTCATTGCACTATGTTTGATTATTTGTGTATAATAGGTTGTGTTTTCATCAGACCTATTTTGATACATTCTAACAGTTTAACATAAATCAAATGATCTACATTTAACTTATCCTATGTCTGATTTTACATATTATCACAGGCTCTGCTTTTCACTGGCCCTATTACAAACATGCCAACCTGACCTCAATTCAAACAACCTCGCTATAATGAACAGGAGAAAAGGCACACACACAAAATTGATTTCCAATAGCCATACAGGATTCATTATTGTTTGAGTGAAAAACCTATATGTTTGTTTATAAGCATATGAATATTGATTTTAATATATTCAGAATATTTTCTAATGAACAGCAGCGTGCAAATGATGAAAAATGTTCAAAGCCTGCATTTAACCTGTTCATGACTAAAGTTAGTAGTTAATCTCAGAAAATGTCATCTGGATTATATAAGTGTGTAAAATAAATAGAGAATGGAGCATTTCTTTCCAAAAAGATTTAAGTAAAAGTGTAGTTTGAATCCTGTTTAATGTTTAATGTACAGCGTATATGTGAGCTCCATTTCGAACCCCTGTATCCCTGTGAGAACTAGCACATGGCTGAAGTGTAAATTGCCCTTTTTGACACAATAGACTATTAAATGTAGTTGGTATAAAGATTTGGAGTAGATAAGTAGCTACATGTGGATGGGCCGAAATTTTGGGATTGCTAAGACCCTGCAAGTAGTTGAAGAGTTAACATATCTCCTAGTGTCACTTACTAGACCAACTCGTAACACAAAACGACCAGGATTAAACAACTTATGTAGCACAAAGTATCACATCTTTCGAGGGTAGTAATTATTTCTAGAAAATGTACTCACCAGTTTCCTCGGTCTTTGAGCATTCTGAGAAGATACTGGCATTGACATAGGATTCCCCATTCCGGACCAGCCAGACAACTCCCCCAACCAAATGTTCAAAGTGTTCTTCAAGAACCTCTTCTTCAGACAGGTACCTGAAAACACACACAAGGAGTTCATGAAAAGGTCCTAATTCCTTTAACTGGTTATTCAAAATTCTTTTTCAAGGACAGACAAATTAAAAATTACATGGTCCCAAGTCCTTCCACCAGCTGTACAAGGTACCTGAAAATGCACACAACTCATGAAAAAACACACATGACCTACAATATGGCCCCAAGTCCTTCCATCGCTCATTATTATTATTATTATTATTATTATTATTATTATTATTAATACTATTAATATTATCATTATTGAAAACTATTAATATTATTATACATCATAATTACTATCATAATTATCATTACTATTATTATTATTATCATCATCATCATCATCATCATCATTATTATAATCATCATTATTATTATTATTATTATTATTATTATTATTATTATTATTATAATTATTATTATCATTATAATTATCATTATTATTATTATTATTATTATTATTATTATTATTATTATTATTATTATTATTATTATTATTATCAATCATCATCATCATTATCATCATTATTGTTATCATTACTATTATTATCATCATCACAATTAAATCAAAATGATCATTATTACATATATATATATATATATATATATATATATATATATATATATATATATATATATATATATATATATATATATATATATATATATATATATATATATATATATATATATATATATATATATGTATATATATATATATGTATATATATATATATATATATATTTATATATATATATATATATATATATATATATATATATATATATATATATATATATATATATATATATATATATATATATATATATATATATATATATATATATATATATATATATATATATATATATCAATTAAACATCTCTGAAACTGTTCAATGAATCCTATTCTTTCTGTCCAGAGCAAGTGTGAATGGTCCATTCAGGCCCATAAGTTCAAATACATATTGATTTATTCTGAAACACATATTTCCTCATCAGCTGTGGAATATTACTCATAATGAAGCTGAAATATCAATACCTAAATACATATCAGTCTGGGGGAGAAAAGAGGAGCTCTGATCAAGCATAAACAATTGACTAAATAGTTATCCTAATTACACAGCACTGAGCAGAGGTTGAAGGCTAATTAACCCCACTTTTTCAGAACATGTGGGGAAGTTTGGTGGTGCTACCAATACAGGACATGCCAGCATCAGATATTGCCAAATACGTATGGTGGCAGGGACTCAGCCAGGATCAGTCCAGCCTATCTTCTGGACAGGCAGTTTCTTGAAAACCTCATCATGCAATTGAAATTTATCCATTTTTTTCAATTAGTCTGGGAAGGTTACTGACTAGGGGTAACATTTCACTTACCCAACAGACACTTTTCTTTGTTTGTCTGGGCTTGTATGGCTTCCACCATAGTCTCAGCAAGCAGGCATCATTTCGTCACTCAAACCTTCAAAAATCACCTTTCAGGACATCTTCCCAAAATTTAGGTATTTTCTTAATATGTCAATTCCAATCATATAATTAAAAAGTTTCCACCTTGAGCAATATAAATCTCATGATATTGTATATGGAAATTATGCCTAATTTCAATAAGTAAAAACATGAGTATATTGTGGACATCGTTGTCGCCTTTGAAAAACAGGATGCCGAAAAATGTTACAGTTGTATTGCCAATTGTTGGGTACCTAGTTTCTAGACCCTGGCTAAGACCCAGGGTACTGCTAACATTGAACCCTGCATATTATGTATAAAATATTTTAGGGTCAACATGAAATACAGATGTGACAGTCATATAAGTCAAACATAAGTCAAACATATAGCTAGTCCTTAAATAGGATAAATCAAACTGTGACATACTTACCCAAAAAATAAAGTTCCATCCTTTTTTATTCCAAAATGTACATTTTGTATACCTCCATTGTTCTGTATTTCCCTCCCATCCACTACAACATTACCTGGAGGATAAAAGACAGATATAATCATGAAATACTGCAATTCTTTAGTCTTGATTACTATGTACACATACTTTAAACTAAATACATTTTGCAGTCCTGATTATAAGTCATTAGCTTAATTTTTCTTTTAAAAAAGTGGCCAAAAGCAACCAGATCATTTGGGTGAAATCAGGCAAATGCATAATTTGAGAAACATTAGAAGGGGAAATGTTCAAAACGCTACCAAAAACTTGTGTTCAAATAGTTTGAATAATCATTCTTAATTTCCAAGTTACTGTTAAAAGTATCATAGATTCTGCCAATTCCCAAAAATATCTCCCAACCGCTTATTGATGTGTGTGTGTTCACTAAGCATGAAACGGTTAATCACTTGTCAAAAACCAAAAGGAGACCCCATCGGTAAATCCTGGAACCTATCACATACACATATATATCATTTAATATCTCATAGATCACTCCCCCAAGTTCTTAACCCATTATTGCATGTAGGGCCCTAAAATACCATAGCATTTCATCTATCTTCCTAACACCATACACATCTTTAAAAAATTATAGAGAAAATGTTTTTATCATTAATTGATACAAAGATGGATGGGTTAAGAATAAGAACTCACCTAAACAAGATCCATTATGTGTATTGAAAAAGCCTGCATTGCTGGCAAATATACAGTTCTTCTGCCTTGCAGTTTGAGCAACTGTCTCAAGCACATGCTTCGCACAGCCACCGGGTCCACCCGGCTCTAGTACTGATACTGTGCGTAAAGGGTTATTCACCACAGTCAGGTGACCTAACACCTCCTTTTTACTCCAATACGACTGTGCAAGCTCCACGATGACTGCCTTTGTATCAGCGAGAGGCAGGAAGAGTTGGTCACTGGAAAACGCCTTGTAGACCTCATGCGTGCGATTGCCATACTTTTTATGCTGGCAACCTTGGATGTGTTTATTGGAGAGCTGAGGCCCAAACTTATCATTGTTGAATGGCTTAATGTCCGCCCCTGTGGCGTTGGGCAGTGCAGTTGTTTGCTGTAGGATGGTACTGGTGAGGGTTGTAGGTGGCGCCACCGTCGTAATAGGGGCTTGAGAGAGTGTGCTACTTTTTGGCTCTGTGGTGGAAGATGCTGTGGCAGGAAGTGATGCACTGGTTGTTGTGGATACAGTGGTAGGTGGCTGTGAGGAGGTAGAAAGGCTAGGCACAGTCTTTGTATTTGTTGGTTCAGGTTTTACTCCAGCTTGTTTGGGGGGAATACTTGTAGTGGTAAGCTTTAGGATTGCCTCAGCAGCATAATCCTCATCATTGTTTGGCTTCCGCGCAGGCGCACTGCCCCTGCAACAAGAAATAAGAAAAATACTATATTTTTATACTTTTACACTGAAGTACTTACAATACCTATATGGTATCAAAATGACTCTAATACCAAATAGCGTCAATATTTCAAAATGAGTAATAGAGTCGGCCAGGCTAGACTAAGGCTTGTAGACTTGGCTGTTAGGACATCTGACCTCCCATGGATTAAGATAAAATTCCAGTTATCTATAGCAAGTATGGGTGTCTTTAACAACCAGGCATTGGCAGACGTCCAGTCGACTGGTGCAGGAATTAAATGCCTGTACTGTAAGTGTTACATGTTTGTATACATACAGGACTTTGGGTACCAGTTTACTCACTACCCACATCCCACACAGTGTTCTGACTACGTCCATATGTCGATTAAATACTCATAGCCATAACAAACATAAACTTACCCGCATCTGCCTACTGTGTAGATACTAAGCAGTAATATAAACAGGACAACATGGTAGTGAGGGAAACTACCATGTTGGCGCATCATGTGACCTGCAATAATAGAGCATTCGATTGCGGGCACCGCTTTTTTTCCAATTTAAAAACTGTCTCTAAAACCATTACTTTTCAATATAATGTTAAAAAAAGAAATCAGATATCAGTTTACGGTTGATTTGTTAAGTTATTTTTATGATTTGTTGATGGATCAGGCAGAATACGGAAGTTTGTGTTGCCAACTACACGCCCGGTATCTGCTATCGAGTGTACCCATTTTGATGTATTACATTCCCGCTAGAGGGCCTTCTGTACTAGACTTCTACCTCTACCCGAGCTTCCCGGCGTCAGGATGTCTGGCTGGCTGCGTTAATGCTGCATTCGCACCGTGGCATTCGTTACCATTCAGAGTCGGGTTCAACCCGAGCCTTTTAGGCACCAACGATACACAAAAGCAATGCTTGTAAAAGCATTCGAGTTAACTGAGTTGAAAATGAATTTACAATCGAATTGCTATCTATATATGTTTAATGTAACCACATTACCAAAGGTGACGTTCCCAAAAATCTAATTGGAAAGAACCTGGGATATCAGAAACCGGCAAATTTCTAAACTTAAAAATAGTTTTTGTCTATTGCATACCAATCAATCCAATACAAAAATTGACATGTGTTTGATTTTTATGTACACATGATATGGGACTATAAGTCCTCTGCAAAATCATTAACTTTCAAAGATGTTGATCATGATAGCGAGAAAATGCAATTCAACCAGTTGGTAAATATTTTCAAGATGCACACTCAAAAATAAAATAAAATAAAACAAATGTCTTTTTTTGTATTGAATTGATTGATATGCAATAGACAAAGAGTATAAATTTAGAAATTTGCCGGTTTCTGAACATACAAGGGAATACTCTCACCTCAATCTTTCTAGTTCACCCAGTACAGAGTGTCACCTACCAAAGAAATACTTTATGCGATCGTTTGTTTCAGGCCAATATTTTTCAGTTATATTGTATTATCATAAAAATATCTAAACTTGTTTAGATATTTGAAACTTTATTAAAAGATTAAATATCTCATACGGCTATAGAATTTCGGCTCATTTTGGTTATTAATGAGTGCGATTGTGTTTAAAACAACCCACTGTAGCTTCTGATCTAGACGCGTAAAAGTTTGAATATTGATAAGATAATCACGTAAGATATTTAGAGTTGGAAAACATATCAAAATACCCCTCCTCCCCTTATTTGTTAATTATTCAGACCCTTCTGGAAAGCTCTGTCATTTAGATTATTTTATAAACAATGTATAGATACCTTTTGATTCGTATATATCACTCATTAATGATATCTAAATAATGTGTAGATATTATGAATATATATATATATACATATATATATATATATATATATATATATATATATATATATATATATATATATATATATATATATATATATATATATATATATATATATATATATATATACTAGTATATATATATATATATATATATATATATATATATATATATATATATATATATATATATATATACTAGTATATAATATATATATATATATATATATATATATATATATATATATATATATATATATATATATATATATATATATATATATATATATATATAATATATATATATATAGATATATATATATTCATAGAAATCCCTAATAAATGAGATAAAATTTGAACGGGGCAAAAACTTGAAAAACCTCACCCTTCGAATAAATCGTCTCCACATTTTAACGTTTGAAGGTCCCTGGTCCATGATGGTGGGTAGTAGTTCCGTTTGAAATCAGTATGCATGTTTTCCTCAGATTTTAACCCCAAAATCTTACGCCTGGGATGGGTAAATCTTACATCTGGGAGAGTACCTGCTTGATGCTTAATGTAAAATGTAATCCTCATCACAATACCTTTCAGGCATTATATACATCGAATAGGCTAACGAACTATAGGGAAGAGGACAAAATTGAGTCAAAAATAACCCCATTACCTACCTAAAGATAGAACATAGTTGATTCTCCCCTCCGACAGACGGCGTTATTTGTTTTTCTAGCAATTTCTTTTGCCGTAAATGACGTCAACATTTCAAAGATCTGACGGTCATTTTCGAAGAGCTTCGAAAAACGCATTATCTGGTGCTCGTAGATTAAGAAATCACGTAATTAGGAACGATTCGTGATTTACCATTCGAGAAACGGGACCCTGGAACACAGGAAATCAGTCCTGGAGCACAGCAATTTGCGGGCTGACCTGGGAAAACTTGTTCACAGTATTTTCACCAGTAGGTGGCAATGAGCTATACTGAACCTTTAATTATTATGAAAACCTGAGCACATCAATCAAAGCACATTTGATGGAGATTATTCAAAATATAATCTATATCGATATCAATACTTACAAGAAATCTCATACAAAATCTGTCGCACGTTATCATAGTTAAATAAACACAATTCATCTTAGACGTGCAGTTTCTGACGCACGCTGTTGCGACAATGCGACACCTCTGTTGATATAGTTTGATGAGGGCAAGGGAATTCTGAGAAATACCTGGGGGTACCAGCAATGGGTGTCCAAGAATATTAGTCCTGGAACTCAGCCAATTAGTCTTCGATCACAGTATATACAGTGCGACAAATTCACAAACTTTTCATTATTTGGTGTTTTCTATGGGAGTCGATGTCACTGCTATAATATTATCCTTATATCAATAACGGAAACCTCAATTGAGCAAAAGATAACACTATTATAATGATCGGAGTTCACATATTTAACGCAAACTGCATAAAATGATACATTTGATGATATATCTGGACGCATTGTTCATACCCGAGGCGCGTAGCGCCGTAAAAAGTGAGACGTTTGCAAATGTTATATTCTGAAATTCTCCAGAGGAAGTTCCTCATATTAGGGCCCGTTTCCACTAGGCGGGACGGCGAGCGGGACGGCAGCGGTTTTTTCTCTGATTACCGCCGCCCAAATCGCTCGCCTCTATTTTTCCTTTTGCCGTTTCCACTTGGCGGCGACGGGAGCGGGACGGTTTTTAAGGACAGCGGTTCCCGCCGCGGCAAGATTTGGATCGCTCACTTGGGCGATCCAAGCGGGAAACCGCCGCGGCTTTGGTACATCAACCAATCAAATTGATTAGTTGACGTCTATTTTTCAATCCGCCACTTCTAGTCAGGTCAGAAATCAGGAAAATGAACTTCCTCAGGCATTTTGGGGTAAAAGTCGATATGCAGTGTTTTATATAATTTGATGATGCTGGATCTGAAAATGGTGGATACCAAAGTCAATTTTTAGTTTTAAGCCCCTAATTTGCATATGCAAATTAGGGTATTGTAATATGTAAAAAAAAAGCCCCAAAATCATCACAAATACAAATGATAGTTATAGGAATAGGAAAGACCCCCTAAAACATTCATAACCCAACTTATACCAAAGATAGGGATGAGTGTTTGGTATCAGAATGTTGGTCTAGAAGAGAAGTACCCTTTAGAATACTAAACACATGACAAGCTATAACCCATGGTGTAATAAAGGTCATTCAAGGTCAAAGTGGCTGCCAAATAAAGAATCTGGGATTTTCCCATGAATTATAATTTCTGTTTATATTTTTTTCAGTTTTCTTGAAGGTATGAATTTCTTTTCTGTCGCCACTTTAAACACTTAATATAGGCATGAATTGCCCAATAGCACATTCCACATCTGCATATTCACTTAAAACTACTTCATTTTCACAGGTAAAGGGTAAAAATGTTTTGATAATTATTGTGGTAACTTGGTTAGGAAATAATGTAATGACAAAATACAACTTCTTCACCAAAATCTCTTTATCAAAACTTTCTTTTAGAGAAAAATGACGTTTTGACCTTTATTTGACCATCATTCTTTCCTTAAATCTCAGTAATATTTTACACTGCCGTTAATCTTACATGACAAACACAATAGGGAAGTTTAAAGGCTTATTCTCCCCATGAAAGCTGACATTCCATAAGATATGACTCTGTTATGTCAACTTTCTGCTACTTCACTTAGATATTTGGGTGCACCCGTAATCAGGCATTTTTGTCATTTTGGTCCCTGAATATTCAAGATTGGCCCAGACTTTGTCTTGAGATGACTCAAAAAATGTCTGAGAATCCTTTTTTTTAACCTATTTCTCTCCTTAAAATGTTTCCAGGATAAAATAGTTATTCCAGGAGAATTCAATGAGCTGCTAAATGGACTATTCAACGACGAAATGCCTTAAATCATGAAATTGGGGTTAGTTTAACCTTGAATCACCTCTAATATCCAAACAATATACCCTACCCTAGGTTGGTTGCATGAAATATTGTCTTACTACAAGCATTTTGATACCAAATAATGCCTATGGTGTTTAGTTTTCAAAACTTTTGTGACTTAATCAGTGGTCCCATACTAGCACTTTCCCATGTCTTTAAACACTTATTATAACCATGGTGTAGCAAAATGCCAGATTCCACGGCCATATTAACTTAAAAGAACTTCATTTTTACCGGTAAATGGTTACAACATGCATTGGTGGACAATACTTGAGGTGATGTATCTGTCAGTTATTGTGGTAACTTCGTTTGGAAATTGTATAATGACAAAACACAACTTCTCGAAAAAAATGACATTTTGACCTTTATTTGACCTTTAATTCTAGTATTTTTTCACCATCATCTACCCGCTTAAGGATAAAATTAAATCTGATATTGTGGTGCATCAACTGCTCCCTTCTGACTTGTAAAACCTGAGATACAGTCATTTTGGTTTTCAAATTTGTACCATTTTAGGCACTTTTGGGGGTCTCCACGTGGGCCTTGTAACCTACTTTGTACCTTAAATCTCAAAATTGTAATTAAGATTCTAATCAATGAACTTTCTAACATATTTAACAACTCCACGAAGAAGCCATCCATCAGAAAAAGTGGCTACATAAACGAAATACCTACCTTCAAGAAAACTGAAAAATTCATAAGCGGAAATTATAATTTATGGGAAAATCGCAGATTCTTGATTTGGCAGCTATTTTGACCTTGAATGACCTTTAATACGTGATTGGTTATAGCTAGTCATGTGTTTAGTATTTTAAAAGGTACTTCTCTTCAAGACCAACGTTCTGATACCAAACACTCATCCCTATGTTTGGTCTAAGCTGAGCTATGCATTTTCTAGGGTATCTTTCCTACCCCTATACCTATCATTTTGACCAATTTGGGTCCTTTTTACATATTTTATGGTCTCTAAGACATATGCAAATTAGTTGCCTTATAACTGAAAATTGACTTTGGTATCCATCATATTCAGTTTCAGCAATGTCATACTATGTTTAAATTGTTGGCTACCGTCTTTTACCCCAAGGCCCCTTTTCCAGATTACAGACCTCATTATTCGTGATGGGTCAAATTGCAGCGGTTTCCCGCCGGCAGGTTGGGACACTCCCAGACGACGGAGCGGGACGGCGACAGCTTTCTGATGTAGAAAACGCTGCCGTCCCGCTCGCCGTCCCGCCTAGTGGAAACGCACCCTTAGAGATTTTTTGACGGTGATGCCGCGAAGTTAACGACATGTAAAGGCGTATTGATATAATTACTAGTGTTTCTTTATTTGCAAAGGGATTAGGTCGGTCGATTGAAAAAAAAGTTCAGTGATTTTGGCGCTCATAATTGGTTTATAATGACATTCGGGTTATCTAGAGCCTGTTGGGCTCATTAGACAAAGGTGCCGTATTAGGATTTGGATGGGGCCTGCTCTGATGGCCGCCTGGTCTAAGATGCCGCCACTGACTGCACGCTGTCTCTCACCACTACCTGGGTTCGAATTCTGGCCTGGGCATGTGAGAAAGTTGCCAGTGACATGGGGTTAGACGGTGGTTTTCCCGGACTGAATTGTAAGATCTTACAATTCTGTCAGACAGAATTGTAAGCTTAGAATTTTGTCGACAGGATTGTAAGCTTAGAATTCTGTCGACAGGATTGTAAGAAATCAACAAAATTATAGATGTTACAAACGGCGCCCCATAGATGGATATCTGCCTGAATCGCTGTTCGCTATAAAGGCTGATGACTTCATGTTAGGCGCTGACTAAAACGATCTTTTATCTTTGCATTATAATAAACATTTCCACAGTTGTGATACATGAAGTTAACAAAAAAAAACTGAATTGATAAAGTTGACAATTTTGTCAAGAAAACATATAGTTTAATTGGTGTAGGTATTAATTTATATAAGTTAATGAAGGAAATGTTCCCTTAAGTTCCAAATGCTTGGCCCATCAATGGGTATCCCTTTGATGTTGGTATTGTCACTTGCATGTACACTTGCTGCACATAACTATTACTTTATGCAACTTCCACCCACTCACTTTAAATATGCCCTTTCACACATCCCCATCTGTTGATCACGGCTCTGTCTATGCACCTTCCACTTGTACTATGCATGGGCTTGGATCCGTGCGCCCGCCACTCACTTTTTTGGCGCACGGATCCTTGCCACACTGTCATTTTCTACTCATCCTGCGGCCTTAAAGCGCCCTGCCGCAACACTTGCCTTCCTTTTTCTCTGGTATTGTACTGTCCTCAATACCTCTTTCAACGGAGCCCTATCTGGATCTACTAGCCATGCAATTTGATGATTTAGTGAGTTAAGCAGTGAGTGATAGATTCAGCCTGTCACACGTTTCGGAGTCTCTGTCGCATGCTGGTGAGACATTTGGACACCCGTGTATGATCAGCAGCACTCTCCTGATATCAAATCCCAAATTAGGGATCCCTGATGCGACACGTGATATAAAGTTATGTTCAGAAACATCCCTGATACTAGTATGCTGATTTTAAGTAATTCGTGACTGGGCATTTCACCGGAAATAGGTTCAAGCTATCAAATCCCAGTTTGGTCCAATCTTTATACCTCAGCCATCATCTAAGTAAGCCTGAACGAAAAACGAACGAACGAAGCAATATATATATTGCTTTGAGGGCGAACTTAGATCACGCGACTATCAGACTATTGCTTAGCCCAAAAAACACAGAGTACATAGGACCAAAAGTTGATAAACTTTTGATAGGACACAATCAACTGAGGTGAACGACCCGACTAGTGTAGGATTAATTAACACTTAAAGGCCCGGTCACATTCCATGATCGGGTCTTCGTTCACTATAAAGAGAGTTGAGGTTGCATACATATAGAGGTTAAATAAATTGAGTAAATGTGTATGATGGGGAGACACCGGAGGGTAGTATGGGGCGCCGTTTGTAACATCTAAAATTATGTTGATTTCTTACTTGGACCAATATAACTTGTGGTTGCTCATCTAAGATTTCTTACAAATCTGTCGACAGAATTCTAAGCTTAAAATTCTGTCCAACAGAATTCTAAGCTTAGAATTCTGTCGGACAGAATTGTAGACTCAGAATTCTGTTAGACATAATTCTAAGCTTAGAAATCTGTTGACAGAGTTGTAAGATCTTACAATTCTGTTGTAATTCTATGCAGGATGCATGGGAAATAGCGTGGGTGACGGGAAACACGCAGGGAACCAAATGCCCTGGGAAGACGAGTGGCCTGGGTGTTGGGGGAGCTCTCAGTAAGTCCTCCTTTGAGTCAAAGTCTGACGGATATAAAACAACAACGACAACAACAACAAAGAAAAAAACAAAACAAAAACAAGTACAGCCCAAGTAATTTTGTTCCAGGAAAATAGCTGGTTTCATTATTTGTGAATCAATTCCAGGATGGGCCTACTGTTTGTTAAACACTTTATTAAGGAAAATTGCAGTAGATGTAAAGTATACAGGCAATATAAACCGCTCTTTCGCACAGGATGGGTATCCACATCGTAGTTTTAAAATACCACCTCATTGGACAGGTGGGTGAGGGAAAATGCGAGATATGCAACTGCATGGACGTCATGGTAACTTTTACGGCTTAGATGAATAGAAACAGTGATCGATATTCGTGAGTACGTTGACACCCTGCTTTCTTTTCTTTTTTTTTTTTAATTTCTTTTCTTTTAAAAATATATAGTATATAAGCCACTGGGAAATCGCCAAAATGTTGGCATATTGTGGTTAAGGCTTAAGCGATCATTTGCGAAGGTGACTTTAACTGCAAAGGAAAGTGAGACAAGTATCTGAATGCGTGCAGGGAGGCATTCTAATGCCGTCATAATCTACTAAGCTGTAACAACACGGTGATGAAGTGCCTTTCCTATTGAACAAAACGTGAATCGGGCTTAATTACTAGATTACTAGTCCTTGAAAAGACAACATTCCCACCGACGTGGGGGTGGGGGGGATGGTGTCTACTGTTGCGTAATTGCACAAGTGTGTGCCAAAGCCTTAAAAATGCGCCAGATCGAATCCTTTTAGCCTTCCAAATATTTCATCCATACGTATACTGATACGTTTTATTTGTAATTTCATTTCAGAAAGTACGGAACCCACTTGAAGGCCAAATGCACCATCAGAATGATTTATGTTCAAAATGAGCTCATATGTGTCACCTTTCAAATAAAACCTCCCCCGAACCCGTCCTCTTCAGAACTCCTCAGTTATGACTTACAGAAGTGAACAATTAACAGGCCTGAGATTGCCATACGGGGCATCCATCTTGGCAAGGCTCTTTCATGTGTGTGGCATCGTCTGAGCACCTGCTGAGCCACCAGTGCTCAAGAGGTAGCAGCAGATATATATATATATATATATATATATATATATATATATATATATATATATATATATATATATATATATATATATATATATATATATATATATATATATATATATATATATATATATATATATATATATATATATATATATATATATATATATATATATATATATATATATTTATATATATATTTATATATAGGTAATCATTTTAAGTCTCTGGTTGCAGTAACCGGGAAGCCCTTTAAAGTTTTTTGTCTAGTGACTGACTGATCAAGGTATTTATCATTGGCATTAATATGGTCACATAGAGCAGGATGACGTACCTTTTATCCATGTATGATCAGTTTTGTAGTGCCACCTGGTGACACTTTTTTGAACGTGCTCTTATCTATGATGGTTTCAGTTATACTGAGCTGCAAACATAACTTAAGGTAGAACCCTACCCGATACCCGGGTCATTTCTCATAGTTACAGAATAATGTTAAACTTATCAATTATTTGCTATTTTGAGTTGACATGGCACCCTTTACGCTCATATCTGTCTGTGTTTCGTTTTTTGGCAAAATGTCAAGACTCACCCTTTACTTGAAAACCAAACTCTACCATTTGATCATTCATGTCTTTGGCAAGGTGCAAGGTCCTACCTAAACCGGGAATCTGCACGATGAGTATGTTAAAACATTTTTGAATGTTCCCATATGCCTCAAGATTACTAACAGCACGTGGTTTACGTAGTTAATGCTAATTTTCAGGTCCTGTCATATACGAGGTACTTATGACAGGACCTTGCACCTAGAGGGAATTCATATCTGTCATATTCTATAACAATGGCTTCGAAGACCGTATCATTAGTCACTTTCAGCCAAAAAATGAGATGAAAATATTGGTCAAAATGGTCTATCTCGAAGGAATCTGCATGGTCGAAGCAGACACCCATGTTGTTTGGGACCAATTTAACACGGAGGGCCCAAAGGGACCCGCCCTTTGTTTCATGGTCGTAACACAATAGGAAGTTGCTAGGTCGAGATTCGTGGCGGGTGACCACTCCTCATGTGCAACCTAATTGGCTAATTCTAGGCAAATTTGGGCCATGTTTGAAGACAATTTTCAATTATGTATTCGTTGTGCATAATTTGTCCAAATCTATCCATACACTAGGGATTGATTTACATCATTTTTGGAGTAATTAATTTTGATACTTAAAATTGCTTATATTCAGACAGGAAGACATCTCTGGCGTATTAATTGGTAAATCAGAACTAGCCATAATTTATGATTATAACCCATAAGTATGATTAATCGAGTATTCAAAAATGATTTATGAATTCTAATTGATGAACGAATGAAATTCTTAAAACGAATTACGAACATGCATACGTGTGACAATGAATCCGTGCAAGTCGGGCACGATTTCATTGCGGTGACGTCATCACGATGCAGTGCCTGCGAAGATTGGTTCTGTGTCTCACGAAATCGCCTTTCGATATAACACACCCGCTCACCCTTGATCAATCTACCTGCCCGTCACAGCTGATGATCACCCTTGAGCGCAGGCATCGCAAAATAACAACTCTTAACTCTAGGTACGTATGTATCCGTATTTTTTAGCTGGAAAAAGAAATCGCAAATCGCGATAGTTCGCATTTGAAAAAATGCACGCTAGACGATTGTTTTGGTCGTTCTTCCAAGCTGGAGTGGAGTCGTTTCACTCCGGGAAGTTAGAAACGGAGTCCACTTTTTGGACTTAGCGTTCTTCAGTTCAGTACTTACTAGTACTACTAGTATCAGAGAGAAGTGTGGACATCCGTGTCCTATATAATTATTTTCTACCATGACATCACTATGATGTTAGTGGCCGTAGGTTTTTATTGGGGCTAACAATTTGGACTTGGATATAAATTATGAATGAACATGCACAATCGTGACAATGTATATTGTTTTTCCATGTCGAATTATGGAATTATAGATTACGGTATACCATGATGGGTTGCATAACCCATCATGGCTAAGTACAAAGTGGTCAAAAGTTACTTCACTTGAGCTATTGTATTAATATAAATAAATGGTTTATTGATATCAATACATGGTTTATTGATATCAATAAATCATTTATTGATATCAATAAATCATTTATTGATATCAATAAATCATTTGATATCAATGAATGTTGGTGTTTATTGGTAACAATAAACACCAACATTCATATCAATACACCGTTTATTGATATCAGTACTTACCTATTTTTGATAATTTGGCTTGCCATAAAGGACCACAATAGCCAGGGATGGGGTGAGTAGCCAGTAGTGATAGCCAGGATTTGGAAACAGTGTGTCCAAGCCGAGGTTTCATAGACTTTTGGGTGTCCAAAGTGTGGTACAAAGTTCACACTACTAATGAAATGAACCCTATAATTCTACAGATTTTGCTTTTTTATGCCAGTAACTGTTTATTTGTATTGTAGGAGTGACATTACGTGCACTATTCTGAGTATCTTCTAGTAATAGTCATCATCAGCAAATTCTGACCTAAACTTTTGGGTGTCCAAATTGTCAGAAAACAGTATTCTGGGTGTCCAAATGACATGCTGGACGCATAGGTGGCTATAGCCTAGCCCTAGGCCAAGAAATTTATTTCACTTCCTTCATAACTCCCCTTATGTTTATATAACATTCTAAGATGTCTACCCATATTTAGTTCTATATTAGCTCACCAGGCGGCCAGCATGGTCTTAGCCAGCAGGGCGTCTGGGTGTCTTTTTGGACACCCAAACCCTTAAAAAGCACCTCTCAGGACACCCAAATATTTTTGTGAGGAATTTCCTAAAATGTCAATCTCAAGTATATGATTGACTTTTTTCATCTCCATGTAATTCCCATGACATTGTATAAGGATATCATGCCTTATTTTGATGAATTGATGCATGTGTATGGTTGAAATCTGAGGATATTGTGGTCCCCTTTAAAAATTTGGACGCCCAAAAATTTTACAATGGCCAATTTTAGGCACCCAGTTTCTAATTCCTGGCTAAGACCCTGGCGGCCAGCATGGGTTCATTTGGATTTCTTGTGATTCTGACTGACCAGTGTGCCCACCCGTGGTGCCATCTATCACAAGCCACAGGAACTAACACCTAGACATTAAGCAAATGATAGAGATCAGAACAGAGAAAAGCATAATCTAATGAAATCATAGACTAGGAGCTAGTCTAAGGTGGCTAAGCCCTGGACCAGGAGACTTGCCCCCTTAGGCTGTCCGTTCCGTTTGCCATGAGGGCAAGGATCCTCACATTGAAATTTTTGGAAGCTGTTACGTGATTTTGCACTGACACATTTGATTTCAATAAAGCTTAGTTGTATTTGTAGACCAGTGTTTATTTATCATTCAAGACAATATTTTATTTTACTCACCTCCTCCTTTTTGGAAAAATCTTAACTTTTTATGGAGGTACATGGAAGAAGGCCTCCTTAGTAAATCCGCTAAATGGCCGCTAATTCTCGCGTTGTCAGACGAGATGTTGCGTTATCTACAAGCTCCAACACACGTCCGCGTGCCGTCCAACAATTGAACTTCGATAAACTTTTACGACGTGCGCGGCCAACTTACGTTAGTACCGCTCTGGCAGACTACGGCGACCGAGGGAACAAGTCAGAAAAAACACTTTTATAGCAGTTTAAGAACTTTATTCAAAAATCTGGCCCTTATGAGCCTTTATTAACTTAATTCCTACAAACTTGTCCATTAAACTAGTGACGGAGTGTTTTCATCACAATACACCGACCCAGCTTCCAGTTTTTTGCATTGGAGGACTAGTGCCGTATAGGTGAGGCCCGTCAGAGCAACAATAGCATAGGGCCGTAACGATACGGCACGGAGGGTCTAGCTAAGCCCCTGGGTGATATATTAATATGTTTAATACAAAGGAATAGAGTAGGTGTTCATTGCTTCACTGCCTCTAGTCTAGAGGGATGCAGCCATGTGGAACTAGAAGGAGGCTAGTCAGTCTATTACATCAGGTTCACCCATTCATGCCTGTAGCAGCTAAAACTGCCTGACTATTTTTAGTGATATCGCTCTACCAAAAGCAATATGAACATAGTATTTGAAGGAATATATTGTTTATAAGAACTTTATCTATAACTCTCCTTGAAATATTTTTCAAATTTAAGCCATTTTTAAAAGTTACTTTTAAAAGTATAACAGGGCCAGATGACACTCGTCATCTGATTTGAATATATTTTTCAACAACCACAAAGCAGATGGCAAATCACTTATTTTCGAACTTTTCCAATCCCAATCACAAAGTCGCTGAATACAACATGAGTTTCTAAGAATATTTGATAATCTAATTGAAAATTGTTGATAAAAAGCTCATGACTCATTGTTGTATAAGCTCCCAACTAATAAACCCTTTCAGTCAGTGGATTATAGCTGTGAATATTTAGCACATGGTCTTAGCCAGCAGGGTGTCTGGGTGTCTTTTTGGACACCCAAACCATTTAAAAGCACCCCTCAGGACACCCCAAAAATTTTGTGAGGAATTTCTTAAAATGACAATCTCAAGCATATAATTGATTTTTTTCACCTCCATATAATTCCCATTACATTGTATAAGGATATCATGCCTTGTTTTGATGAATTTGTACATGTATGTTTATGGTTGAAATCTGAGAATGTTGTGCCCCCCCCCCCCCCCTTAAAATTTTGGACACCCCAAAATTTTACAATTGCCAATTTTGGGCACCCAGTTTCTAAATCCTGGCTAAGTCCATGATTTAGCAGCCTAATTTTGCTATAGAGGAAATTAACCATATGATAATAAGCTTTGCTCTAGAAATTGTGGATGTCCATGGGGTTATGAACTTCAGCAGTTCAACTTACTGTCTGAAATCAAGAAGGTGAAAGGTCATTTGATGTATAATTCAAGGACAGTGGTGTGTGTTCTCAGTACCCCTGGTGGGTGTAGGTGGAACTAATCTACATACACTCCTTTAACCCATTAATGCTCACAGCGGCCAAAAGCAGCCTGACAATTTTGGCGTTATCTCTTAGGCAAAAGGATAATTTGAAAAATATTTTAACGAGAAATGTTCATCAGAACATTACCAAGAACTCCCCTTCAAATATTTTGTGAAATTATTCTCGATCTTGAAATTATCGTCAAAAGAGTCATAGATCCAGACAAACTTTTCTTGAGGAACTCTTGAGCATTAATGGGTTAATATAGCTTTGAACATGTTCTATGGTGGTCTAGTATTCTGCCCTTCTTTACTATGCATCATTTATAATTGTTACAATAGTATATTGTTACAAAAGTTTGCCTAAGAGCACTTTTGGCCATTTTCCAGTGTTAGCAGAAATGTTTTGTTTTGCACCTGAACATAATCTAGCCACAATGCTCAGTACTGGTTTTAAGGGGACATTATAGCTTATCCCCAAAATTAGAAAATTGTAAAAAGTATTTGATTTCTCTATATACATTTAAACGTACAGCTTTGATTTAGACCCAAAAGTCTACCATTATAAAATATAGAGCAAGGTAGCTTTACTTTTTTTCCAAATCTTAGAGAGAGAGAGAGAGAGAGAGAGAGAGAGAGAGAGAGAGAGAGAGAGAGAGAGAGAGAGAGAGAGAGAGAGAGAGAGAGAGAGAGCATTGTATCGGTTTGAACTCTTAACCCTTTCTTGAAGTTTGAAGTGTCTAGTGCCTTATTAAAACAATAATAGGTGACATATCTGACCTCTTGCACCACCTGAGTCCTATATAGAGGGTGTGAAAGTGTGACAAGTGAGATAGGTATCATTATATGCAACAGTGCAATAACTTTTGCTAACTAGAAGGTACTCATACATGTGACATCAGCATGATATTCTTCTGCCAAATTAACCTTGAAAGATATTTACACTGATAACCTGAATGATAGATGATTCAAGTGACGAGGTTCATTATCATTTATCAGTAATACTGTGCAACTGACACCTAAATGCCATACTGGAGGGGGCTTACTGAGACATATAGCAATTGTACACATTACACTTGATATGACCTCAATACCTTTACTAAAATAAGCCTGCAAAGTAACCTTAGATAAATAAAAGAATGGATATGTAGCGAGAGACCAATTACTATAATGTGCTATGGTGAAGGCCTGGCTATGCAAGGGGACCAATAACAATACCATGACTAAAATAAGCCTGCCATGTAACCTTAAATAAATAAAAGAATGGATATGTAGCGAGAGACCAATTACTATATGCGCTATGGTGAAGGCCTGGCTATGCAAGGGGTGCCGAATCTGGCCTAAGTGTGACCTCACTAGGAGACAAAGACCAAAGAGGGCTCTTGTATCATATACATTAAAGAGGGACTTGCGCACAAACATGTGCAGAACACAACTTTTGGGCTAATATTCGCCGTAGCCAGCCTGTTCAGGTTGACCGGCTGATTTCATATCCACTTGTATTTATTTATCTAAGGTGTAACAAGCATTTACACAATGGGCTTTAAAAAGAAATGTAATGGTCCATGTTTAATATAACCTACCTCCCAGACATGTATAGATGTCATCTCTTGTGGATAGATGGCACTGTGGTTTGCTAGGAGGGTATTTGGATATATGTTTCTGCCAGCACAACCCCCTCATGTAGCAATTGTGTGAACTAAATGGCCAACAGTAGGTCACAAGCCATTATGTAGAGGTTAAGGCATATAAATGTGTATATATATATATATATATATATATATATATATATATATATAATTATATATATATATATATATATATATATATATATATATATATATACATGTATATACATGTATATGTATGTATATATATATATATATATATATATATATATATATACTACATTATGAGTTATCAAAAATGTGTATTAACTCCATGTGTAGCAGTAAATTACAACTTTTAAAAAGGGCGCGAACGGGACAGTATGGTTGTGAACGGGACACTTTGGGTGATATTTCCATTCTTGAACTCCCTCTCTTCATATAGAAGATCACTGTACATTAGAATAAAGTTATCTGAGTCGATAAGCTGGAAATGGAATCAATATTTCTGCAAATATCATTATATAGTTTTGATACTAGATTTAGGGTCTCATACCTATTTGGGAGCCTGGGAGGTTAACTGAACTCCTGCATCGAAAGGTTAATTTGGTATTCACCATTTCACATCTGTGTATACAATGGATACTGAGAGTGATATTAGCTGCTATTGATAAAGAATAGCTTTTTATTTATGGTTTATATGCTTGTATTAGCTTCTTTTTGATTGAAAGGGGTGATTGTATGTACATAAATGAAGTAATATCATCTGGATTTTATATACTAGAAAGTCACATCGAAATTAGATGAATCTTCATAAAATACTAATATGCGGAGAAACAACCCCTTATGTATGATGAATTCTGGTAATCAGATGATAGCCTTTACATGTGTAGAATAGTTAATTCATGTTTCTTTTGAAAATATATGGTAGCCTTCACTTTTGAGTGCATTATCAAGGATGCTTCGAGTTGAAATTCTGCTCCGTACTTTCAGCAGGTACCTTCCATAACAGAAAATTAAAATTCTCCCTTGTAGCAGCATAAATTCATACTTAAAAGGGTTTTTTGCTGCTAAGCTTGGTATAATATCCTAATATGATGGTTTTGGATATTTCCCTAATGATTTTCTTCATGGGACAGAAGTGTCCCGTTCGCAACCGACTTTACATGATAAATATCAAAAATTTTCTTTCATAAAGAATGTTTTTAGAAAACAAAGGTAATCATGGTGTGCACAAGTATTTAGGTGATCTAGTCATGCTACTTATACAGATGTAGAGTTGGTAACGAAGCAGAAATTTTGAAAGTAGCGAATTATTCAAAATGGCACGTCATAAAATTTGAAATTTCTTCCTTCTTTCAGCATATAAATACATGCTTAAAAGGGTATTTCTGCTGCTTAGGTTGGTATAATATCCAAATATGATGGTTTTAGGTATTTTCCCAATTATTTCTTGGTAAAAAGACTAGTTTTTCTTCATGCGACAAAAGTATCTCGTTCGCACCCGTCCCGTTCGCAACCGACTTCACATGATTATCATCAAAATTTCTCTTTCATAAAAAATGTTTCTAGAAAACAAAGATAACCATGAGGTGCACATGTATTTTGGTGATCTAGTCATGCTACTAATACAGGTGTAGTGTTTGTAACAGAGCAGAGATTCTGAAGTTAGCAAATTATTTTAAATCTCATGTCGCAGGGGTGTCCCGTTCGCACCCTGTCTTTTTTTTAACATAACTCTTTATTTTGATAACGGATTTTAAAAATTGAAGTAGTTATAGAAAGCAATAGGTGGAATGGTTCATATAGACTGAAAATGAATGATTTCAAATCAGTTGTTAAAAAATTATCCAGTGTTTTCTTCTGCAAATTGTCCCGTTCGCACCCTGCGGCTTACCGTGAAATGACCCTATATATATATACATATATATATATATATATAAAATATATATATATATATATATATATATATATATATATATATATATACATATTATATACTAGGGCTGTCATTAGTAAGAAATATTTAGTGATTTGATAACCAATAAAATTGTTACCGATACGCTACTTCAAAATTCAAAATGAATGAAAATCAGCATTGTGCTCATGAGGAATGGGGTGATTTTTTGACCTATTGACCCTATTGAAGTTTGAGTTCAGAATTTGGTATTGCGTAACGATAACATTTCTTTTCAAAATATTTTCCAAAAATTAAACTCTTGTTATAGAGCCGATGCAAGGTTTAATTAAGGTGATACCCATTCATACCCAAAATGGCCAATAATCCTATTTTGATAAATGAAATTTGAATTAAATTCACAGATCCTTTGAAGGAAAATCACTAATTGGGTTTTTACCAAGACTTCATCAAAAACTCTCTGAATATGTCTTGGATAAAAGAAAAACTGAAATAGTAATTTTTGTGCACTACAGGCATGGAAGGGTAACCCATTCATGCCTTTAGAAACCAAAACTGCCTGATCACTTTGGTGATATCTCTCTAATAAAAGCAATGATAAGAATGTATTTGAAGGTTCATTAGAATGTTATCTACAACTCACTGTCAAAAAGTTAGCAAATTGATGCTTCCTTTCAAAGTTACTTTCAAAAGTATGAAAGGTCCAGACATCATTTGTCAAGTAGATCCTCAGGCATGAGAGGGTTTCTGTAGAAAAATGATGTTATGTTTGTGGATCGTGATGTGAGATCCTTTAAAAATAACCCAGTTCCTCTCCTGAATCAAGCTACCTTGAAAGGCCAGCAACTCTCGATCACGCCACGATCACCCCACCTGTCATTTATGCCTGGAATTCTTTTTGAGTAGTGTCGTCTTGATCGTTGGTTTGTATCAAATTAACCCATTTATGCCTGTAACGGCCTAAACCGCCGGACTATTTTGGGGATATCTATATCTAACAAAAGCAATTTTCAGAAAATATTTGAAAATACTTTTCCAATCAATGCTTAATGCCAATGTTATTTACAAAAGTATTTTAGATCCGGACGACACTTATTTTTTAGAAATTCTCTCCAATGACCAGGCATGAATGTGTTGAAAGTTCATCCTTATAAATTGGAAAAACATATGACGAAGAGTTATTTGTCAGTTTGTTATCAACATTTCTCCTTATAATACATACTTTGTAAAAAATGTTGTTATTAGGCCTAGAAAAAATAATTGTTTGTTTCCTGTATAAACGGTCCAAAGAAAAATAGGGTAGGTAGCTAGGTCTGTAAGAATTTTTTTTTTGATTATGTTTTTGGTCAAAAATGTGTGTTTTATGCAAGTTTTACGTTGATTGGGGGTAAATTGGGAGGGTGTTAAAAACATGAGGGTAGGGAATTTCTTGAATAAAAACTTGTTAGGGTACGGTTCCAGGAAACAAACAAGTTTTTTTTAGGCGTTAGAGAGATATTACCAAAATAATCAGGCGTTGTTGGTTGCTATAGCTATACCCTCCCAATTTACCCCCAATCAACGTAAAACTTGCATAAAACACACATTTTTGACCAAAAACATAATCAAAAAAAAAATTCTTACAGACCTAGCTACCTACCCTATTTTTCTTTGGACCCTTTATACAGGAAACAAACAATTATTTTTTCTAGGCCTAATAACAACATTTTTTACAAAGTATGTATTATAAGGAGAAATGTTGATAACAAACTGACAAATAACTCTTCGTCATATGTTTTTCCAATTTATAAGGATGAACTTTCAACACATTCATGCCTGGTCATTGGAGAGAATTTCTAAAAAATAAGTGTCGCATGAAGGGGTTAACATGTGTACAGTATTTCTGTGGGTTATATTAGACCAAGGTCAGTGAATGAGACCTTAGTTTCGCTGACCTGGTTTTGGACTGGTAATACTATGTATACACCTCCTCTAGCATGTATTGATATGACATGTCACTTTGGTTACAGGATAATAGCTTTATTGTATGTATGATACTTTTGTAAAGAATTAAGGAATGTAAAGTATGAACTCTTTAATATTTGATGAAAAGTATTGAGCGGAGCTTTAGATACTTTCCTTCATATTTTTCTATTGCTGACACAAGATTTTTAAGAGGATATCACAACATAATCAAAAGGATTAAGAATACACCATGAATTCAGACAGTGCTGAATTTAACAAAATTAAGTCCTTCGGAGGCAGGTAGTATCGTGTAAAATAATGTTAAAGTATCATATAGTTCAGAAAATATGAATATAATCCCCTAAGGGGATGTTATAATTTGATGGGGTCTGATGAACTTTACTCACACTGGCCTGAGTGAGCTCTGGCAGTCATGGGGTCCAGAGTTCAATCCTAGGCCAGGGCTATAAGCCTAAAAATAAGTTGTTTGTTTCCTGTAACCCTACCCTAACAAGTTTTTATTCAAAAAAATCCCTATCGTAAAGTTTTTTCTGCACTCCAAACTCCCAATCAAAGTAAAAAATGCATAAAACACATTTTTGACCAAAAAAATAATAATACAAAAAAGATTTTACCGACCTACCTAACCTTTTTCTTTTCTGACCGTTACAGGAAACAAACATTTTTTTTCTAGGCCTTAAAGGTACGATTCCTATGCAATCTGGGACCAAAATCCTGCATTTTGATAATTCAAAATAAAAATTGGCTGGGTTTATGTATCCAGCAGGGAACCACAAAAGAAATTGTTCAGAATCTGGTGACTAGAAGATTTTTGTGGTCATTCCTACATAGTGTGGTGGTAATCGGTGCCTAATTGTTATAAATAGTCTGGATATTTTCGTTAATAATTTCGAAATGAATAGGTTGCAATTATTTGTCCAGCTGGGAGCCTGGAAGGAGAGTCAGGCCTAAAAAAACAACGTTGTTTGTTTCCTGTAACCCTACCCCAACAAGTTTTTATTCAAAAAAATCCCTACCCTCAAGTTTTCTCCGCCCTCCCAACTCCCAATCAACGTAAACATGCATAAAACACACATTTTTGACCAAAGAAATAATCTAAAAAAAATTTATACTGACCTACCTACCCTATTTTTTTTCGGACTGTTACAGGAAACAAACTATTTTTTTTTCTATGCCTCATCAGAATCGTTTGACTAGAAGAAGATTTTTGTGGTCAGTTCTGCCTCGTGTTGTGGTATAATTATAGTTGCCTGCATCAGTTGTAAGGCTCAATCTCCATCAAAATAGTCAGATTATTTTATTTTGATTGATATTTTTGAAATTAATTAGTTGCATTTCTTATTTTGTCCTGCAGATAGCCAGGAAGGATATTGATCAGAATCTTTTGGCTGAAAGAAGATTTGATTGGTCAATCATGCCTAGTGTGGCTGTGATTGGTGCAGGAGTTGTCGGGCTCTCCGCGGCCTGTATCATTCAGGACCAACAGCCCGGAGCGCAGGTCACCATCATCGCAGACAAGTTTACGAATGATACGACCAGTCACGGCGCTGCGGGACTGTTCCGACCATCTCGGGAGCTGATTGGGGGAGACCCAGAGTTGATCACGTGAGTAAATAATTCATGCTCCCCTCGTAATCTCCTTGACTTGAGCAGGGGTCCAGCTAAACAAGAATAGCACCATACTCCCAAGGCTACAGAAAAGCATGTGCATGTTGCATGAAGACATTCACAATAAGACAAATTAATCTATCTCATAAATACCAATATTGTACCATTTCTCAAAATTTTTCTTTAACCCATTCATGCCTTGAAATCTATTTGACCAATGTTGTCTGGACCTGTCATACCTTTAAAAATAACTTTGGAATGGAGCATGAATTTGCAAAATATTCGGAGGAGAGTTGTATTAAGAGTTCTGAGGAACAATTCTCCTTCAAATATCTTCGAAATATTCATTTTGTTAGAGAGATATCGCCAAAAATGTCAGGCAGTGAATGGGTCAAGTTACCAATCCCTGGCAATCTTTGATTTTGCAGTTCTATGAGTAAGGATTCTTGGGAGCACTACAAGAGCATACTGCAATCACCTGACGCGGCTGAGGCCGGAGTCCTCCTCACATCCGGCTTCCTCTTCTCAAAGACGGAAATGCAAGTAAGCAATTCAAAATCTTCTACCATATATATCATTCATTGGTGCCTTGACAACCGTCTGGGGCATGTGAGAAAGATGGCAGTGGGGTTAGGCGGTGGTGTTCGCCAGTTACTCTAGTTTCCTCCAACACTTACAACTGGCTAGTCATGACTTAGCCGCAATATGGCAGAAAAAGTGACAAAAAAAATTTGAAATTCCATTCGCTTCTGTGCCTTGACAAATCATTTCAGAAATATTTTAGAGATAGAGGAAGGAATATTTGGAAATATTTGCTCAGTTAAATCCTGACTGATTATTTGATTTACAAAGAAATAATTTATCTAATAGAATTCCAAACACCCATGGATAACATGTCAAAAAATAGGCCAAGCACATCAATGACCCATGTAGCTTGTGAATCAAAGATACATTCAGTTGTGACTTGTGAGGTGAGACATACATGCATCCATGCCCAGGAAACTGGTTCAATGGCAATCGGTTGTGCAGTTGTGTGTTATTGCTGGGCTACCAAAGCATTTAGTACAGGAATTAAATGTCAGCCCTGTCGGGTAACTATGTTAAGCTTTGCATGCATTGGCAGTCCTATAAGGCCTGTGCATTAATTTGCAAACAGTCATCCATCATGCAACTGCTTCAATGGCAATTGGTTGTGCAGCCGTGTGTTATTGCTGGGCTACCAACACATTAAAGGCAGGAATTGAATGTTGGCACTGTATGTTCCTACTGAAGTGAAGTGAAATGAGGCATCAGTCCAGGTAAACAAAGGTGGCAGTCACCTGACATCACTCCTATGATTCAAACTACTATACCTTAATATATTCTTATTTTAAACAGGAATCCATTATGAAAGACTACATCTACCGTACGCAAGACACCACAGAAAATGAGAAAAACTATTTTCCATTTGGAAAGGAATACAAGTAAGTTGACTTAATCTTCAAATTCCTATTTTTCCAGTAGATATATTATATATATATATATACATATATATATATATATATATATATATATATATATATATATATATATATATATATATATATATATATATATATATATATATATATATATATATATATATATATATATATAAATACATGTATATATATAAACACCTTTTTAAAGCTGAAATACTTAAACATACTTCTTTATTATATCTTCATTATTTACACAATACCTTTATCCATTATCCAGATACCAACAATCCTTCACTTCTATGACGGTGGAATGTCGCAAGTACCTCCCCTGGCTGATGAGGAAATTCAGACAAAATGGAGGAAAAGTTATAGTTGGAAGAATCAGGAGTTTTCAGGAGGTGAGTCTATACAACCCATTTGTGATTGAAGCATTGAAAATTACGGTATCCCAATTTGGTATTATCTTTGTGAGAAGAGAATTTTGATAAAAAAATGACAGTAATATTGATAGGATAACAAGCCTAAAAAACAGAAGAAATTTATGTTGTTCTTTAACCAAAGTTATTTCCTAAAGCATAGAATATCCAGAAGACATTTGTCATGGAGATCTCTAATCATTCCTCCGTCTCTACTCAACCATTTTTGGTGATAATTCACCGGGCAAAAATGATATTAAAAAAGAAATCACATTTCGGGTAACTACTCTTCATCCAGTGTTTTTAGAGTTCTTTATTCCGAGATGTTTGGAAATTAGGTACATTTTGGTTTCTAAGATGAACTGCAGGCATCAAAATGTCAGTTAGCAAGCAGTTAAATTTTTTTGTTGGTGATTTATTTGGCTATCATACACAAGCCCCTCTACTGCTATGGAGTGGATCATTCTGTCAGCAATCTTTCGTAGCAATTTTTCTCTTGACTGTTTAGAATCAGTCAGGTTTTGCTCCCTACTGTTTTGATTTCCTTGTTTCTGTTTCAGTTGGTTGGCAAGTACGATGTCGTTGTGAACTGTGCAGCTTTAGGAAGTCAACAGTTGCTAAGCGACAGAGATGTTCATCCAATCAGAGGCCAGCTTATCAGGGTACTGTGCTATTATACCCTTGCAATATCTCTTATCCCTATATAATAATTAACCCTGGTCCTGCTGAACCCAGAAATATCTGGGAGACACTACTAGTATAACGTGCTGTGCGTATCCAGGAAATATCAAGATGCATTTGCTGACCTGCTAATAACCATTCATATGAGTTAGTCTATAGGACCCCCCATAGAGTCTATATACATGACCCAAAGCAGCTCCACATTGAAGAACCTCACTAGACCTCCACTTTGACATATGGGAAGTTTGGGGTAACTCCTCAAAATTCAGTACCTGTATATCATCTTAAATGAAAGAATCCCTATTTGTTATCACTATTGTATTTGGTATTGTATACATACAGAGTACCTATACTATTCCCTATACTTAGAAGGTGATCGATTTACCAATTAAAGCTGTGTCTCTCTCATCTATGATCTTTTGGCCGCTGTAAGCATTAATAGGTTAACATATAAGTCAGCAGCAAACGGTTCCAGAAATTATCCACAATGCATTACTGTACCCGGATTCTTTATTCATGATTCAGGTCAAGGCTCCGTGGGTCAAGCATTTCTATTTCACCATGGACAACTCGGCTTACATCATTCCTTGGTGAGTGGCTAGCCTTAACCCTTTCTTGTCTGCAGCAGGGTAGACTCTAAATCTGGCCCGCAGATGTCTGGAATCGACGTCATGGAAACGTGTGATCTTGGAATACCTACCTAGGTTTAGGGTTATAGGTTTAGGGTTATAGGTTTATAGGGTTATGAATCATGTCCAGGGTTAAGGCTAGAGTTAGGTAACCCTAACCCTGGACCTGATTCCTAACCCTAACCCTTTACCTAGGTAGGGTATTCTAAGACCACAAGTTTCCATGGTGTCGATTCCTGACATCTGCAGGGTCATTTAGAGTCTACCCTGCAGCAGACAGAAGAGGCTGGCCTATTTAGGTGAACTCAGATGAAGAGAAAATGGATTGGTCGCCACAGACCAATTACCATAGGGCCCATTGTTCAAGCCCTCAGCACACATAATCTTGCCTCAGTGTGACATCACTAGGAGACAGACGAGTGAGAGCTCTCGCATGTGTTTACATTATAGAGGAGGTTGCTCACATACATGCGCAGAACACACCTCTTGAGTGGTTCTCATCAACACCTAGGCTAAGAGTCATGCTGATGCTATTGAGCAAGATCTGCTGGTTGCCTATCCGGTGATCGACATTTGTGGTGATAACTACCACGTGAAAGTGGTTTCTTACTAAAATCAAAAGGAGAAATGCTAACTGTAGACCTTATTTCAGTGATAACTACGGCATGTGAAAGTAGTTTTCCTATAAATGTCTAAAGGAGAAATACTAATCAGAGCTAAAGTTAATTCTCTTCTTTAGATAATGACCATTTGTGTAATTCTAAGGCATACCGTTATAATACGCTAGACTTATCTGTGTACTATACAACTGGTATTTTTTACAGGCATTTAATTTTCGCGCTCCCCATGATAGCAACAAAATATCATCCTTCAAATAAATATCCTGCTTTGTATCTCAGACGTTCTCTGTGCTTGAATGCACAAATTTAAAGTAGTACAAATACCAAGCAGGGTTTTAAAGCAAATCTTTTAGCACTCTAAATTAAAGCTGTGTACAGTAGAGCGAATTTTTTAGCACTCTAAATTAAAGCTGTATACAGTAACTTACCATGAAAAGATTGAGTGTTTTTGACTGTTAACTTCCAGTATGGCATGCCAAAATGATACCAATTCAACTCACAAAATATCATGCAACTTTTAAGTTTCCCCTTTACCAGCGACCTTCCCCACTACAAGTGCATGCCCTGGTCGCAACACCCATACCTTTTCTGAGTTCATTATACATGTTCCCAAAAATATACACCCTTCCTGATATATTTGCATGGTATATTTGTAAAAGTTGCGCCATATTTTGAAAGTTGCATGATATATTTAACCAAGTTGAACGATATTTTGAAAGTTTGATTATTTTGTGAAGTTGAATTAATATCATTTTGGCATGCCATATTCCAGTGCTGACACAGTGGTCCTAGGGGGGTGCAGGCAAAAGGATAACTACAACCTCAATGTGGATGAGGATATGAGGAAGGAAATCTGGGAGAAATGTATGAGGATCGTACCAAGTCTCAAGGTCAGTCAGCAACAAAGATGTTTTTTACGGAGATAAAGTAACGATACAGTAAAGTAACATGGCACACATATGGCTGAGTATTAGAGCTATCTTCAGTTATGGCGTCATATATGTCTAATCATATGTATCTGGTAATATATATATATATATAATATATATATATATATATATATATATATATATATATATATATATATATATATATATATATATATATATACATATATATATACATATATATATATATATATATATATATATATATATATATATATATATATATATATATATATATATATATATATATATATATATATATATATATATATATCACCTTTCAAAATTCATGATACTATATCTTTGTTGTGAAAATAGTATATAACCTGATATCTGCAAGAAGCCGGCTGCATCCCACAAGGCCGTGGGCCAAGTGCAAATTTATCATGAGCTCCCCCCCCCCCCCTCATTATTTGAATTATTATAAGCAGTTCAAAGTTCAAGGCTTACTTTGGACATCTGAGAAAACACTAAGTCAGACTCAACTCAGTTGGACTTCGTAGATATGAAAAATAATTTTTATTTAGTGGCTGCCATTTTGAACACCCTTTGTTGTCAGGTTTGCCCAACAACAGTTGCATGGTACTACCAAAAGTAGAATAAATATTGGGCTCCTAAAAATGAATACAGTCCAGTACAACAATCAAATTGACCAATCAGTAGCGAGATTCAGACTGGAGCAGATGATATTAGATACGTTATTGATATTTCTTTAACAATATGATATTGTGATGATATTTTTACTGGTAATTCCTGCCTCCCCGCAACTTAAATATGTCAAATTAAGAGACCTGAGATTTAAAAATTGCCATTCTAATATTTACATAAAAATAATTTTTACTTGGTCAAGAACATACATGAGGTTAGAAAGTCATGATAGTTCATTTTGGGAGCTACTGTAAATTCGGAAAAGATTGCGTTAGTTAAATTTTTGCGTTTTTTAGCGTTTAGCCTCGGACGCATAATTAAATTCTCAATGTTTAGTGCTGCCACTTGAAGTGTATAGCTGGCACTCCATGTTGCGGCCAATTCGCAAAGTTAAAAAATGCAAAAATCGATTTTCTGTAAATTCGGAAACTTAACTCTACATAATCTTTTGTGAATCTACAGTATATACTACTTTGATTGCTGTTCCTGATTATTTTTATTTTGTTTTGCTATATTTGATGATTATAATTGTGTCATTCCTCTGTAGGATGCTAAGGTAGACCATGAGTGGGTTGGACTACGGCCCAATAGAGATCCACTGAGAATAGAGCCAGAAATCATGACGTTTGGAAACAAGAAGTTAAAGGTAGGTCATTTTTCCCATTTCAATATTTTGTTGAAAATCTCCTCTTCTCTTTATATATCTAAGAGGTATAGCGTCTCTAGTCTTTATACCTAAGAGGTATAGCGTCTCTAGTCTTTATACCTAAGAGGTATATATAGCGTCTCTAGTCTTTATGCCTAAAAGGTATAGCGTCTCTAGTCTTTATACCTAAGAGGTATAGCGTCTCTAGTCTTTATACCTAAGAGGTATAGCGTCTCTAGTCTTTATACCTAAGAGGTATAGCATCTCTAGTCTTTATACCTAAGAGGTATAGCATCTCTAGTCTTTATACCTAAGAGGTATAGCGTCTCTAGTCTTTATACCTGAGGTATAGCGCAGATTAGTAAGATTGATAGAAAGTAAAAGGGAATGGATATGTAGGGTGAGTCTTGTCTTGTTTCATTAGTTTCTACTACATTTAAATTTTTTTCTTATTTTTGCTCCAAATATTACTCACCTTTTTTGCTCACTTGTCATCCTATTTGTTACTTCGTTGTTATTTTATGTTTCTTCGGATTTGTACCTCTCTATTTGCATTTACATGCTTTTAAAAATGTTTTAATCCAATCACTAGTCCTGTCCAAACAGTCGCAATGTCACACTTATATTTGCGCTATAAGTTAAAAATATTGCAACACTCAAACATAATACTACAGTGTGCAACAAGCAAATATCCATGGATCTTACAGGAGCGCTTCCATAAGTCGATCAGTAAACTTGCACCCTCATGAGAGCACCTGCTAAACATGCTGACGACAAGTAGGTTTGGCGCTGGCCACAACGATTTGTATTATATCCATTGAAGTGGAATGCTGTAACAACTGGTTCAAGGGTTTCGTAAGCGTCATTGAAGAATGAACGAAGCAGCCTTGTGTATAGTGTCAAATGTCAAATAAGCCTCCGGTAAAAGCGACCTTTTCCCTATGTAACAGCAATCTGATTTTCTATAAATCTAAGCAGTTAAGACTCTTGAGAAATAAGGCTGTAGATTCAAAGTTGCTCAAAGATTCTCAATAGCTTTTGAAAAACGAGAAACTGTGTACATAATGGTACATGCATGTTTAGTTTCTATTTCATTTTCTTAGGAACTCGTTGTGCAATGACCCTGGCGGGAAATGTCAACTGATCTTATGCCACCTGGGGTAATAGGTAGAAATGTAATTTTGCAATTGCGATAGAAGTTTCAAAGTGTGCAGCAGGCACTTTGACCTTGGGCAGCCCTTATATCGATGTAGCTCCCGGGACCAGCAGATTGTTGTTGCACAGAGAATAGACGTTCTATGATAGAAGTATCAACACATTTTCCTAGTAGACATCATCCTCTCATCTTGACCTTATACACTTTGCTAATTAACCCATTATATATATATATATATATATATATATATATATATATATATATATATATATATATATATATATATATATATATATATATATATATATATATATATATATATATATATATATATATATATATATATATATATATACTGTAGAACACGAAATTCACGCGTGTCCCAAGTATAGCGAATGGGGGAGTTTTGCATCATAGCGTATCTTTATATTAGCGTCTCTTTACCGTAGCCGCCGCTGACAGCGCCATCTGTCGCAAAAAAGACGAACTAATTTGAGCAGAGAATGCTTGCTCATTATCAGTTTGATTGAGCATTCTCTCAAAAGGGGGCGCCCGTATATACTTTGTTTTCTGGACCGGGACAGTTGAAAAAATTGTCACAGTTCATATCATTAAAATACATTGAATACATTCTTTATCTTTGAAAAATCATGTCATACTAGTATCATTTTATCTTACCAGTTCATCAGTTCTTATTTGGCATTTGTTACAAATGTAACAGTGTAGATTTAAATTCTGTAAAATTTATTAATTTCAATCAGTTAAAAAATACATTAAAATACATTGAATACATTCTTTATCTTTAAAAATCATCATGTCATATCATTTTATCTCATCAGTCTTCTCAAACTAAATTCCAAATTGACTTTGGCACATTACAGTTATCATTTGGCAGTCCTCGCAATCTAAATTCATTTTGATAAAAGTGTTTAAAATCTAGCTTTAAATGATGTTAAAAGTTACAGTATTTAAAAGTCACAGTCCAGGTTGACCGAAGCCAGAATACTGAGCTCTTAATCTAATTCTGCCAGAGTGAAGCAACCAGATGGACTTTCTAAATTTGGCATTTGTTTGTGTGTAAACAGGGCCGCCGGAACAATAGCTGGGCACCTATCCTTCTGGTTGCTATGTGCAACACTCACTCAGTATTCTGGCTTCTGTCAACCTGGACTGTGACTTTTAAATACTGTAACTTTTAACATCATTTAAAGCTAGATTTTAAACACTTTTATCAAAATGAATTTAGGCCAGAAAACACAAAAAGGGCTACGTATGCGTATTGGTTCAAGAAGGGCTACGTATGCTTCATGTTTGTACTAGTGGCGCTAGGGTTTCAGCAGGGCTACGTATCTTCTATTAGATTTACTAGTGGCGCTATCTAGCGGCCACCACTAAAACGAAAATTGACGTCAGCGCCACCAGTGGCTAAAAAAAAAAAAAAGTACAGCGTTTTTATATATAGCGAAGCGGCACCAGACGCTAAGTACACTATATATAAACACACGCGGAAATTTCGTGTTCTACAGTATATATATATATATATATATATGTTGCAGCCCAACTTCCGATCCAGCCCATCTTAAGATGGGCCAAGCCCAACTTCCGATCGGAAGTTGGGCTGGATTTTGCTGGCCCATCTTAAGATGGGCTACCCAACTTCGGATGACCCAGATAATACAGCAGCCCAGCCCAACTTCCGATGGCAATGATTTTTTATTAAGTGTTCATCTAGAAGTTTATAGCTTTGTTGGAATATTTGTTTATTGAATAAGATGTGAATTTCATGAGACAAATTACTTGCATTTTATTGTTATATCTTTACTTAAACACTACTGAATACTTCTGATTATGCTGAAATTTGAATATAAGTTGATTACAGATTCTCTCCCCTCCTTTTGTAAAAAAGACTAGAAAAACAAAACAAAGAAATAATTATTCAAACACAACAGATTAATTTACACGTGTAATGTTTCTTATTGTGCTGGATTCCAGCACCTGTTAATTGCAACCCTTGATTGATTACATTCTTTTCTTGCTTCTAGAATGAGTTAAAAAAGTTGTATATGCCCTACAATTTTTTTACCTGTCTAACAAAACATAAGTATCTATTACATTATTTATAATAGATGTCTGTAAAAGTATAAACATTTCATAATAATTGGCCAATTAAGGTAACATGGTACATCTATATTACTTTTCGTTATCTACATTCAGGATAAAGGGCTTCTTTCTGACACATCTTAATAAAGGTCTCAATTTTAAAAGTTCAACGACCAGTTTTCTGATATACTCATTGCTCTTCAATATTAAAAAAAAAGGTTTAAAAAATAATTCAAACTGAAACATAAATATTTCTCTCTTCCCTCTTTTACTATTGACTACCAAAAAGATAACTTTCTCAACTGCTTCATCCAAAGTATAAAGTTGGCCAATCCAAGATCATAATGTCTAAATTTTACTAAATTTGGATCTGCTAAAATTTAATATATATGTTGTTTAGGTACAAGTACCAATTCAATCTGCATACACCTTATCTCATACCAATTATAACTTGAACCATGTATGTTCATTTCTTACTTCCTCACCTCATCTAGATACTATAAGTGCCCTGCTCTGATGAACCTTGATAAAGGACACAATGTTTTTGTAAATTCTGACAAGTTTTTTGTCTATTTCTACTGTCCTGCCAGTCACATGAACCTCCTCAATTAATGCATTTACACTTATTTTGGCACACACATGATTATATAATTATGTCAAGAATTTGCAAGGGGTTAAAGAATACCTAAAAATACTAATAAAAAAGCTTAAAAGACAAGAAAAAAAATTCACTTTTCCCTTTTTGAATCATTAGAAAAATACCATTGCTATTCCTTCATTCAAACTGTAAATGATTCATCATCTAGCTTATGTAATGTAAGAGCACACAACCCATAAATAACAAAGGTAGTATTGTGCAAATTATCTAATTGAATTAACTTTGAATTACATTAAACCTGAAAAAGCTTAAAATTCCATATATATGACTCTGTAATTTGTTGTAAAATCATGATTCTTTTATTTCGTTTTTCTGCTTACAATCAGCAATAATGTTTTGAGTAATCAGGTTATTCTAGCTACCCATTTCAATTTATTTCTTGGACTAATATTATCTTGTAATTTAAAGTGGATGCCCTATGAAAGAGTTGAAAATTCCATATTTATAAGAGTGCAAAAGTTCATATGAATATTCATGAAGGGTTACATCCTGGTATCTTTAATGATCGGAAGTTGGGCCAAGCCCATCTTAAGATGGGCCAGCCCAACTTCAAATGACCTACATCCTGGTATCTAGAGATCGGAAGTTGGGCCAAGCCCATCTTAAGATGGGCCAGCCCAACTTCAAATGACCTACATCCTGGTATCTAAAGATCGGAAGTTGGGCCAAGCCCATCTTAAGATGGGCTAGGGGTCATCGTAAGTTGGGCCAAGCCCATCTTAAGATGGGCTACCCAACTTCCGATCGTAAGTTGGGCCAAGCCCATCTTAAGACGGGCCAGGATCGGAAGTTGGGCTGCAACATATATATGTATATATATATATATATATATATATATATATATATATATATATATATATATATATATATCTATATATATATATATATATATATATATATATATATATATATATATATACATACATACATACATACATACATACATACATACATATATATATATATTTACTGTGCTTTTCTACCTTCAGGTTGTTCATAACTATGGTCATGGAGCAAATGGTGTATCAATGAGTTGGGGAACGTCTATGCATGCGGCTAGAATGGTTAACAAGCTGTTAACCCCACAAGCCAAGCTATAAGGCATTTCAAGCAATAACACATAAAAGGATTTTAATAGATTTGATAAAAATGGAAAGATGGAGTATTTTGTCTAATTGTGATGTTAGCTGTGAGTTTTAATAGGAATTAAAGTTGAAGTAAAAGTGACAGTGTTAGTCTGTATATGTTTGAAACATTTCCATCATTAAAGTGCATGCTTGATCTCATAACTTTAAAATTAACAATACAAATAGAGAAATATATGAAAAACATTTAAGAGAAAATGTCAAACCCAAATGAAATAATAACTCTCTTTACATACTGCTTTGTTGTTAATATATTTCTATAGGCAGGCAGACCTTCCAAATATAAATGTGTCTATTGAATGAGAAAAGCAATATTCTTAGTATGTAATGATGTGTTACTTCTCGGAGGTTGTCATAGTTAGATTACAAATATCACTGACCATGCATTGGTAATATATGTTTAATGAAAATGAAATTATTTTTTGCTAGCCTAGTGTGGTGGATATGAATATTGATGAATAATGATGTTAATGAGGGTATCATCATCATATGTTGAAATACCTAATTATACAATATTTCAGCAATATATATATATATAAATATATATATATATATATATATATATATATATATATATATATATATATATATATATATACATTTAATGTACATATATATATATATATACATTTAATGTACATATATATGTATATATATATATATATATATATATATATATATATATATATATATATATATATATATTATATATAAATATATATATATATATATATATATATATATATATATATATATATATATATATATATATATGTATATATATATATATATATATATATATATATATATATATATATATATATATATATTCCATAACATGCTAAATCTACAAGAAGGTGACACCTAATCAGCTGGATATTTTTGATGAAATGACATTGTTGATATTTTTTATTCAATTTACCGTGGTGCCAATGGTTTGACAAAATATTGATTGAATCCAGTTGATGAAGTACTTGTCAAAAAATTTGCCCATTCATTGCCAGGATACTGCCTTGATCCCTCTGCTTGACCTATTTGCATATGGTAATTACACATATTCAGTCAGAGTGTTAGGGGTATTGTTGCCTGCAAATGCAGCAACAACTTTCAGTATAATAATATTGAAACATTGCATTGTTGAATAATCTGAAAAAGTTATGTCTTAAGGTGAAGATACTTATTTGATTTTCTCATTTCATTAACAGTAAAATATTCCTTGAATTTCTTGGTTTTTATGAAGATATCATATTAGTAATTGAGTTTGAACAAGAGGTAGTTTTCTTTGAAACGTCAGGTTTTGAAAACTAATGGCGTGATATGTTATCCCCTATATAGGAAACTATCTTCTTAAGCCTTTTAAAGTAGTCTTAAAGCTTTTTAAAGTTTGATCATTGTTGTGTCATCTGGTTAGTACTTCCTGTCTATATGTGTTTAATTGCTGTCTTAATGTGTTAATATGTATCTATTTTTGCATGAAGTGAAAAAAATGATAATAAGTTAATTGAAATTGATTAATATGTATGTGTTATTTGGTTAATACGTTCTGTATATTTAGTTGCTGCCCTGGTGTGACTTTGTTTTTACACAATGAAAATGGTCAGAAATTCCTGTAATTATAACATTATTAGGACACTTAGTCGATTAGTTTTAAAAGGTCACACACAATGGATAAATGTCCTAGACTTATTTTAATTATGTTAAGACACTTTCTAGAATATTTGAGAATATTTCATCTCTAATCTTACATTTTATACACTATGCATTTGTTGTTATACTGGTATTGTATAAAAAAAAGTCTTTCTAGATGAATTTCATTCCTGGAGGAATTGTAGAATTCGTTTCTCATAGTTTTATTTTATTTTAAAATCATTTTTATTCATTCTTCAGTAGGTCAGGTATGACCCTAGAATGTATGACAGTTACAAAGTATAGCATATTATTGAACGTGGTCTTGCAGTAGCATATATCTTAATGCAAATTTTGTTATAAACAATCATGTTAACTGTGGCACAATGAACTTGTGAAAAAATATAACTTATGGTGATTGAAACTTATAGTATTGTTAATGAAATTTGGGCTTAGGTCTTTTTTACCATTTCTTCCTTGAGAAATGCCCATTTGTCTCTCATAGTTGGTGTTTTTGTTTTATCAGAAACTACACACACAATTTGACAAGATAATTTTATTCTCAATTAAATTCATTTGTTTACATGTGATATTCACATGAACCTGTTTGTTATGGAGTTGAAGGTGATTTCCTGAATAAAATGAAAGAGTGCTTTTTTCAGCCTTGCAAAGTTGTGTTCTTCTTATACTCCCTTGGGGTCTAGTGGTGTGAGACACTGCTACTGACTGCTTGCATGCTGTCTCTCACCACTGTCGGGTTCAAATCCAGGTCAGGGCATGTGAGAAAGTTGTCAGTGAACTGGGTTTACACAGGTATAAGTTGACGGGCCTGTACGACAAAGTTACGGGCCCATTTTTGATCCCTCCATATAAAAGGTAAAGGTATTTGGTTTTATTGTCTTGTATCCACCGTAATGTTCACACAACCTTCCTTCCCTAGCAGGCCTGTACACACAGAAACCATTTCAATCCCACGAGAGATATTCCAGAGCAGCTGGCACTGGCAGCATATAGCGCACAAGCTCTAAAAACTGCCTTATTAATGCTAGCTACCCATTTTGCAGCTGGGTAGACTGAGGCAATATGGAATGAACTGTCTTGCCCAAGAACAGACCGAAGTGCCCCGGCCGGGAATTGAACCAGCGACCCTCTGATTACTAGTGGTACACCTAACCAACTAAGCTACTTTGTCCCCATATATCTACATTTTAAAAAAAAATGTCCCCAACATCTTCCGCATGATTTATACCATGTGACCAGTCAATACGTACCCATAAGTTCTTCAATGCTAAGTTATTCAAAGTTTCTAATATAGCTGATCTCTGACCTCATATGGATACTGTTCGATACCATTGTCAGTATCAGTGCAAAAAGAATAATGCTTATAATCAGAAAATTGAATATTTTGGAGATATTATATTATATAAAACATTTAAAAAAAACATTTTCAAAGTTTTATTTTGGAAGAAAAAAATATAAATTTGAAAATATGTGGCTTTTTATGATAAAAACATGGCCACCAGATGTCTCTTTGAACCCGAAATGGGCCCAATAATGGGCCTATACTGGCTTGAAAACAGGAAATGGGCCTGTCAATTTTTACCTGTGTAGGCGGTGGTATTGTTTTTTTCCACCACTAAGAACTGACTTCAGTCACAATTTAGCCTAAATGAAGCGGCAATCCTGAATTGTCAGACTGCCCTTGGTTGCTGTTAGGGTGAGAGGGTTAACCCATTAACACTTGAGTTCCTCCAGAAATTGTCTGGATCTATCATACTTATGACGATAACTTTCAAATTGAGAATGATTTTCCAAAATATTTGAAGGAGAGTTATTGTTAATGTCCTGATTAACATTTCTCCATCAAATATTTTCCTAACTTTGCTTTTGCCTACATGATTATATCAAAATTGTCAGGCCACTTTTGGCCGCATTAATGGGTTAATAACTATGCCACATATTACAGCTGTTGATCACTGGCTGCAGTTGTGGTGATACAAAAAGAAACAAAAACAGCAGACACACGTTTTCTCCATTTACACTACACTAAAGTCACCATTTAGCCTGAATATGGCAATAAAAAATGTTAACAAAAAACAATAAAAACAAAACTCTGAATTCCAAATTATTCACAAATCTTTTATTGCACATTACTGAAGTTCATAAATCCATTTCTATTCAATGCTTTATTTCAGGCACAGGTAGTCCATCCCCGCCGAACTGGTGACAATGTTCCATGGTCAAAACATGGTCGACCATATTTGGAACATGGTCAACACCGTTTTCTGACCATGTTATTATGACCTTGTTCTGACCGTGTTCTGACCATGTTCAGAGTTGACCGTGTTTCATGTTTGGAACATGGTCAACTCTGGTCTGTCACTGCTCTCTGACGTTTTTATGTTGACCTTGTTTTGACCGTGTTCTGACCATGTTCTGACCGTGTTCTGACCATGATCATAGTTGACCATGTTCCTAGTTTGGAACTTTAAAGTCACAAACAAGAAAGAAATATATAAAGGTACTTTAAATTGATTTTTTATATTTATTGATAACAATTTGATTATCTGGCATAGCTGTGGATATTTACTGATAATCGTGTGTCAGTTCTCTTTGTTATGAAATTGATCCCAGTCAAAGACATATTTGGCAACTGTGTTTTTTAATAATGGTTAGGTAATATTATGACCACAATAGATGCTTGATTATGGAGTGGCTATGTTATATTACATTGTATTGTTATATTGGACATGATTGGCCATAGTTTAATCATAGGCCACAATTTGACCATGTCCTAAGTTGACAGTGTTTTGACCATGGTCAAAACATGGTCATTTCCGTAAATAGGTCGCGAATTCTTGAGAACCACATTGCCATTATATTTGTGTTTTTTTGTGTTTATTTTGCTTTACATAAACAATTTTCCTTAAAGTTTAACATAATAATTTTCTAAAACATTATAACAACCAGATCATATGTCAGTTAATTGTCCCAGTGTAGTAACTTTTTTAATAATCCATATAAATAGATGATGGAAATCATTCAAAGGCAGGAGTTTGGTCGGCCCATACTGAGCTTATATATAAAGCTGCCAAAGTAAGATACAGTTAGTGGAATGAAGCTGTTTTGAAAATAGAGACACTTGATGATAAAGAATGTATCAATACAAATTTACAGCTACTTCTTGCCTTTGAATGAAATATGTATTTCTGTAATTATCTACTTGTCAATCCAATTAAGATTAATATTGATAATAAGGAATGATCAAACTATGGTCCAAACATGGTCAGACCATGGTCAAACTCAAACCCAATAGCATATCTGACCATGTTTGACCATGTTTTAAACATCAACGTTAAATGGCCACCACGGTCAAACCATGGTTGACCATAGTCAATCCTGACCATGGTCGACCAGAACATGGTCAGCAGAATATGTTTCGACCATGGTCAGAACATGGTCAGAGGAACGTGTTTCGACCATGTTCTGACAATGGTGGCCATTTAACGTTGATGTTTGAAACATGGTCAAAACACATTCCTTGACCATGTTTCAACCATGGTCTAAACATGGTCGACCATGTTTCGACAATGGTCCAATTCGGCAGGGATATACATAGGTAAAGAAATAACAAGAGGGTCAATTCTCCCAGTGGGTACCAACATGCACTGCTTTCCATTTTCCACACCGTTGTAGGATATTGTTAGCACTGCAGTAGGGTTGGATACCATTAAGAGTTACCGTTACTAGCACCGGTATTGTTTCAAAAAGTGTTGTATCGTATCGTTTCATACATTTAAGGTTCTCTTAAAGATACTAAACATTGAAGTTATTATGGATCATCCAGGATCCTAAACATGACTATTCAGAACAGAATTATTAAGGCAATTTTAATAATGCAATAAAGTACTGTTAGTATAGTACCATTGAAATATCATATCATTTTATTGGTACCATACTGTTTCCTTCTTGGAGGTGTCCATCCCTACACTGCATGCAGTCAATATGAATTCTGAATTTTTAAGTAAATAAGGGAAGGGAATGACCTCATTCACTAAAGGCGTTCATTTCAACTGTGGCCACCTTACATCAAATACATATTTCACCGAACTGATGCATTCATGTCTGGATCATGGTTGACACGTACCACAATTCCACCACAGGTCAGCCATGTGTCTACCATGATGCTTGGTTAGAACATTTCAATTTTTAAAATCATTTCATTCATTTTTCACCATGCCAATAAGTTACAGAGTCAATGTAAAGAGTATCTATATACCAGCAACATATACCGGCAAAATATGTGAATGTCATGAATACCGATATAAATATGTGATGGTAAATAATCATTTCATTTTTTGAATATATTTATAAGAAAAGAATACTTTCTTACAATTTCTTTTGGGTAGAACATGGTAGTTACATGGCTATGCCTAGGTTATGTGTTAGTTTCATGGTAGTCCATAGGTTATAGAATAAACACTAGAGACCCTGTATGGTACCATAGAACAACATAGTTTCAGGCATGGGGCACATGTTTTCTTTTTTTGTATAGGGAATTATTATCAAAAAATCATAAAATTGCCCAAGGCAAGAGTCCAACTAGTAACATGCCTTATATATAGAAGTCAATCCTTGGAATAATCATCACGGGCATCAGGAAAATAGAGAAACACCTATGATCACAGACATTATTTTAACTAAAATTCATATAATCAATTAAGTATATGCCAATAGTTATATCTGTCACCATGAATGTGAACTAAACTACATCAGTTTTATACGTAAAATTTTCTGTTAAAACACATTATAAAACCTTTTTGTTGATTGTATTATCAATTTCTATTGAATCACAAATTGGGGTTGGCTTGTAAAGTTTGCGTAGTTGCAGATACCAAGGGTGTTCAAGGGGTGTGACCCCCACACCCTTACAACTCCAAATGCTAGCTGGTTTGTCACCTTACTTTTGTTCTGCTTAAAACCAATGAGGTAGGTCTCCCTCTCCGTTAAAAGATACTCCCTTACAGAGTATAACCCCCCCCCCCCCCCCCCCCCAGAACCCTATATCTGCCCTGCAAGGCTGGTACATATCAGATACTACTGGCCAGGGTCTTAGCCAGGATTCAGAAACTGGGTGCCCAAAATTGGCGATTGTAAAATTGTAAAATTTGGGCGTCCAAATTTTTAAGGGGGACAACAATATATTCAGATTTCAACCATAAACATCTACAAATTTAACAAAATAAGGCATGATATCCTTATACAATATAACAGGAATTATATGGAGATGAAAAAAATAAATCATATGCTGGAGATTGACATTTTAAGAAAATTCCTCACAAAATTATTTGGGTGTCCTGAGGGGTGCTTTTTAAGGGTTTGGGTGCCCAAAAAGACACCCAGACGCCCTGCTGGTTAAGATCATGCTACTGGCCCTACCATGACCTTGAGGAGAAGGGGAATTCTGTCATTTTCTGAACCGTTCACTCCTCAACCTTCTGGACTGTGCCTTTGGTACCGTTCAGCAGAACTGTATCTCCTGAAAGCAGAGAACAACATCATAATATAGACCAAATATGAGCAAATCCCTAAAATGCACATTTTTGCTCAAAAATACAATAAAATGCCCCAAAAAGCACTTTCGCGATGAATACTGAAAGTCCAACAAGCAGTTTCATGAAGTGTATAATATGTCCTAACTTATAACCTATGTCCAAAACTTATATCTTCTGGTTCAACCTTTTCGGAATTTTGAGGTGCTGGGTCCCTGACTAAAATGCAAATCAAATTAGAATATTTGAATGAAAGGTATCCTTATTTCTTCCAACCTATTTTTTTTCAAATTGGAACTTAACCATTCCCAATGCTGCTGGTGGCTGAATTGCCCAATACAACATGATACAAAACCTAAGAAATGAAACCCTGACACATGGGTACTCATCTGAGAGTACTCAGCGACAGCTATCCAATGATTACCAACATGACAATGTTTAGATGTTTTTCCAAAATCTTTAACTCCTTGTGCTTTGTAGGAAGGTAGCCTCTGAGCAGATGAAGGGTTAAGTTGAATAAAGATAATCATGTTATGTCTCTTATCTTAGTTTTTTTCAGATAATGTCACTTATTGAAAGGTATCCTTCAAGTTTCTAGTAAATAAATTCGTTCAAATGGCAACATATGTTGAATGAAAAATACCAGTCTTGTTTCAATGATATTAGTTTTAAAGATAATGTCAAACATTAAATAAAAGGTACCCTTCAGAGTTCCATTAACCCTTCCAATGCTAAGGCTACTTTTGTCCAAAGCACAAGGATACAAATATTCTTGTAAACCATCTTAACCCTGTCATGGTGGTATTTATTGGATAGCTCTCACTGAGTACTCTCATATGAGTACCCATATGCCAGGGTTTATGTCATCTTCAGCAATTTTGAGTTATTTTGTATTGGCAGAATTAGCGACCAGCAGCATAAGGGTTAAACATACGTTAGTTGATATTTGGTTGATGTTCTGATTCATATTTCCACTTTAATAGATTCTTCAAAGGCAAATCTCAAATGAAATGTACCCTCTATAATATCATTTCTTAAAACTTATTTTTCTTAAAATACCAACATATGATGAATCCTTTAAATGATGAGATTTAATTATTGAATGAAATGTGCCATTCATAATTGCAATATCAAAACAATGAGTCTTTGAAATAATGGCATACACTGAATGATAGTAGAGTATTCAAATATCTTCATATGATGAATACTTCAAATAATGCTGTACTATGAACCCTGTTAGGATAATGATATAAAGGCATTGTCACTGAATTTTTGTAGTATGTCTCTCAATAATGCCAGAAAATCACAACTAAATATCAGGGAAAAGGTTGCCAGTAACTAAGAGTAAGTTGGTGTTTTTTCCTGGTTTCTGCAGTGACTAAATAGCCTTTATATGGCAGAAGATATGACAATAAATGAACTCCACAGCCTACCTGTTTTGAAGAGGACAGTTGCTCTGGCACACCCTACCACACATGGCAAGCCATACTCCCTAGCTACCACTGCACCTGGAAGAGATACAAAACACACATATATGTACTAATATGTTAGAGCACTTTGACGATTCTTTACATTACAAATCAATACGGTATAATACATTTCTATAAAACAGAACAAAAGAACTTAGGGATTGTCCGATTAATCGGACATGCCAATAGATTGCTCTGATTTTGATGATCGATTGCAATTTTTGCAAATATATATTTTTTAATTAGCGTATTAATCGATTGAGAGACTCCACTAAAGCCTACAAAATCCTAATTAAAATCAAGCAATACCGTAACAAGCAACACTAGGGGATTCAAGTGATATTTAGGGAATCATGATTAGCTCCTTTACAAAAATGGAGCCATTAATAAAAGTACCCCCAAAGTAGATTCCCTCGACAGTTTGATGGAGCCATGCAAGAACCCCTGAACAACCCATGACTACCTAAGAAAAACTGCACATTTACAACTGTGATAATCGCTCATCATCGCTCGATCATCACTCAATCAGATTGGCTGATGATCGATCCTAAAATTCGGACCGATTCCACACACTAAACTTAGGGAGCGTTAGCCTACCATGTCCTGGATTTGAATCCATCTCAAGGTCTATGAAAAATATTGTGACTGAATCTTGCTTAGTCAGAGCTTTCCCATGCAGCTGAGGAACTCCAATTTCCTCCACCATTAAGAAAGTGCTAGTTCAGATGGATCCTTTATTTGTCAGATAAAGAAAATAAAAAAAATCCTACCATGTGATAAGAGTCCTCCTATTTCTGTGACTAGTCCAGAGATCATGGGGAAGTAAGGACTCCAGCCAACATCTGTGTAGGGCACAATCAGGACCTCTCCTGGCTATAAAATACAATAAAGAGACAATGGTAATATATAGAGGAGGGCACAACCAGGACCCCTCTGGCTAAACAATACAATAAAGAGACAATGGAAATAAAGTAGAGCACGAGCCGACAATGACAAAATACGACTAATAGCCATAAGGTTAATAAGGATAATCTACAGAACCAAGAAAAAAACCTGAATTGCTTTGATAAATATACTTACAAATTATATTTTACTAAAACTGAAAGTTTTTAAGCAGCAAAATTGTTCTAATGAAGTCTTCATACTTTGATTCAAAACTGTAGCAGATTCCAAAATAAAATTACAATATTCAAAAGAGCTGTTAAAAAAGTGTTAAAATTTCTTTGCAATCTAATGTGATAACATAACTCCTCATGTAGACCATTAATTTCAATCCTTATATTTTTTTCTCAGAAATAATTCTATAAGGAAAATTGTGTTGAATATTGTGATTATGACTATACAATGCATTCTGACTATTGTAGACCAGGACTACCTACCTGTATTGAGTTGGCATCCTGGAGTGTTAGAACAACCCTTGCTTGTGCGACCACCTCACCCTGACTCACCGGCATACCTGGCAAGAAAACAATAGGTAATTGTAGTCCACGCTTCATCTCAGGGCCTGCCCTGATGGCCCAGATGTCTAGAGTATTGCCTCAGACTGCTTGCTGTCGCTCACCACTGAGGGCCTGCCCTGATGGCCCAGTGGTCTAGGGCATTAGACCCTTTAGTAAGAAGTTCAGATACATGCAGATAAGCAGTCATCTCACATATCAATTTGATATGTCTGTAAAATTAACCATTGTGAGTCCAAATTGCATTTCCCCACAAACGTCTGATGCCAAAGTGTAATGGGATCTATTGGCCAAAATCCAGTACCACATTCTGCATGTTTGATTATCTTATAGAATTCTGGTCCACTATAGTCATATGATATATCAAAATGAACTTTGCATTGAGCACAACATTCTGACAACCAATTGCCTCTTTTCAAGCAATGTAGAGGGTCTTTTAGACAGGCGAGCCAAGCTCTTCTTTAAATGAATTTGATTATCTTGCACGCATATATGTGTGAAATTGGTTCTCTAGCTTAGGTTATGCTACCACAAACGCATATACATGTATGTCTGAATGGCATTGGAAGGGTTATTTTGCCTTGTGGAATAATGCTCAGTGTTGTCTTCTTACCTTGGAGGGCCACAGAGGTGATGACAAAGTCCTCCTCACTGCTTTTCTCCACCTAAAAATGATAATTGATTAACCCATTAATGCTTAACCCTTATTCTGGTGGTGGCTAATTTGACCAATACGAAATGATGCAAAAAAACTGAAAGATTACTGAAACCCTGGCACGAGGGTACTCATCTAAGAGTACTTAGTGAGAGCTATCTAATGAATACCAACATGACAGAGTTTAGATGGATTTCCAAAATTTTTGGTTTTTTCGTGCTAGGCCAGTCCAATTCATTTACTTGTCTTACGAGCCCAAGCGCCAGGAAATGGGCCATTTTGAAATAAAAAAAAAAGTTGAAAAATGTTTTTTTTTTTATTATTATTATTTTTTTATGCGTCTGCCGACTCAGGCTAGCATCCAGATATTTCAATCACCCCAGTCTTGACAAAGGCTTATGTCTCACTAGCCTCTGAAGTCAGAGAATGAGTGCCACTTAAACTATCGTAAAACTCCCATTTAAATACTTCTCCGGAGGAGCACATGGTGACGGACATTGTTATGCGCGTTCCATTTCAAAGACAGGCCAGGGAACAGGCCGGCCTATTACCGGCAGGCAGTTAATGGTTTTCACGCATAATAGGCATATCTAGTACAAAGAGGAATGTCAAACAAACGCACATCTTTACGATATCTTTACGAGTGATTGCCGGTGCTGTCAAGTGTCTTCATGATGGGAGTAGGTCTGGACCAGACGGTCTCGTACTTGACCACTCATTTAATAGAGCTTAAACAACACATAGGGCTGGCACTTGACCTGTGACATAAAGAGTACTCAAGTGCCAGCAGGCCTCAACGCTAACTCAAAATGATACTGGCCTGGCTGTAGGACCAGGTAACACCTAGCATCTACTGGTTCTGCAAACTTTTTACTGGCCCTACCTTTTTTCTTTAACATTACAAGAAAGAGCATTGCATAAGATTCACCACAACACTTATCTTTACAAATTTGATCTTCATTTATTTCAAAAACAATTGGGGACATTCTCAGGGGGAAACTTTTTAACAAGAATGTCTCCAAATGTTTACTGGCCCTGTAGGACCAGTTGAGGTCTTTTTTACTGGCCCGAAGCTGTTTTTGGGAATTTTTACTGGCCTGGGGCCATAGGTTCACCCTAATAGTGTCGAGCCCTGGCCAGTCAAAAGACAAGTTTCTTGTAAAGGCTGCTTGTCAAATGTAAGTCTGGTGTATTTAAAGGTTAATACCAGTTAAGCTGGTAATTTTTCATTTTTTGTCAGTCAAAATTACCAAATTTCTAGCAACTACCAGTTAACACAAAATGTATACAGATGTCTGTATGGGGCCTTGCAAATGCTTTTGTGATCCAAGGAGGTGCCTGGAGGACTGTCCCTATTTTGATCTGAGAGGTGTATTTCCCCAACAGAAAACTATTAGAACTTATCTTAGATTCTTTATCCAGGAAGTCCAGTGTTTTATCAGAAATGAACTGATAGGAAGTTCTTCATTCATACATGTGTATGTTAGTGCACCTTGTGTAAATGCACTTATAATAAAATATATAATTATAGAGGGAGCCCCACTTAGATCTTGACGTTTTAATGTAGAGTAATTTTATCATTTTTATTGCATTTATATTCATTCACTTATCAATACATAGTAGTAACATCAAGTCATAGAACTTTGCCTTTAGATATGAAAATTAGAATACTTTGAAAAAGGATCAATATCCCTGTAGCCTGAAGGGTGGGAGATATATATCAGGACTCGAATCTGAGGCCACATCATTGATAAATGCTTGTATTTGATTGAATCACCCTCATGAAATAAATGATATTATAATAATTGTTATAATTCCTCATTTGTGTTTCAAATGTTTCTGCAATTGTATTTTTCTTGGAGATAATACCAAAATATGTGTTTTTGGGTGGGACAGGCATGAATAGTACATAATAGGCTGCAAGTTGTTGAGTGAACTCTGGTACAGCTTGATTGATTTATTTTTTTGGTAGAATTCAAAGTATTTTGCTTATTTTAAATGCACTCTAAACAACATATATTTATGTGTACCCTAGGGTCATGCCCCTTTTTATTTGTAATTAGTCTAAGTGTTCTTATTTGTTAGTATGCTGTACTATTAATTCTTTATAGTTGAAACTTTGAATACAACTGGGTGGGCTATTGTGTTCTATACTATGGTAGTCATAGATTGAAAATATAAACATGTGAAATAAACTGGTGATTATATTTGCATTCTATTTGATTTTTTCATGGCAATGAATCATGACAATGAGTCAGGGCTCAACACTAGCACTAGCCCCGGGCTGGTGAAAGTCCCAAAAACCTAGACGAGGGCTATACTAGTCCATGAAACCATTGCTAACCATTTGGGATAGGGCTATTTGAAGTTAAGATGGGTTAACTTGTATAACTTATGATGATGATGAATAACTATGAGTTGGTATTCATGAATCACGGTGCATTATTTGAAAGTTTATAATTTATTTCATTCAAAATACTTGGTTCTTGCAATGCATATTTTTAAAACTTGCACTTTTTTTTTTTTTTTTTTTGGAGTCTGACAGAAAATTTCTCAACCACTTACGTCCGTAAGACACCAAAGTCGACTTTTTTTTTTTTTTTTTTTGGAGTCTGACAGGATTTTTTTTTCCAAAAAAGCTCGTAAGACAAGTAATTAAATTGGAGTGGCCCTATAGGCAAAGCCAAAGAGTTCATAGCAATTTAATATTAAAGTCTAACTTCAAAATTAAGCACAGAATTGTTAATTTATAATTATGGACAATGGTATGAATTAAAGATATTGTTCATTGGGTGATTTTCATGTGAATATTGTTTGAAGTGTTATTATTGTATGATATTTAACCAAGTTATATTTGCCAAATACAAGAACTTACTTATCCAAGTATCTAAGTAATACATACAAACCTGATGGTTTTGCCATTTTAAACATGGATGACAATATCACAAAAAGCAACTGTGGGCTAATTGTTTATTTTTTATAAAAAAAACACTTTGGACTTCAAATTCTATTTGGCATTTTAGGGTATTTTTGCCTATTAAGTAATAATAGAGTTGGTTTGTAACTTGAACCTTCTTTTGAAGTCGATGTTTCTTACCGCTTTGGGGTGACCTATATTCTTGAGAGGAAACTGGAATTCCTTCTGTTTCTTCAGAGCCCGCCGGCGTTTCTGAGACCTGTGGAATTAAAAGTCAACTTAGATATACTTTATAACAGGCCTCGAATTGTCAACTTTTAGTGAACATTTAAGCAGATAATCTACATTTAAATCTACCAATTTTTTTATCTGTTTGAATGAAAATTACTGTAGTTTGTAACAATCATTTATTTTTGGTATCATTATACAGTAATTTAAAATGAGAGATTGACCAGTAAAATGTTGGGCATATGGGGTTATACCCAATAAACATGTCATAATCATTTGACTTGGTCAGGATATACAAGAAAGAACCTAAATTGTATCTATAGAATGATATACCATGATGATGATCCATGGTCTTAGCCAGCAGGGTGTCTGGGTGCCTTTTTGGACACCCAAACCCTTAAAAAGAACCCCTCAGGACACCCAAATATTTTTGTGTGGAATTTCTAAAAATCCCAATCTCAAGCTTATAATTGAATGTTTCATCTCCTTATAATTCCCATGACATTGTTTAATGATATCATGCCTTATTTTAATGAATTTTTACATATTTATGGTTGAAATATGAGTACATCGTGATCCCCCTTAAAAATTTGGACACCCCAAATTTTTACAACTGCCAATTTTAGGCACCCAGTTTCTAAATCCTGGCTAAGACACTTCCATGATCAATAATCAAAATCTTACAATAAGAAAGCTCAGTGGTATCTGACATTTGGGACATAAAGAATGAATTGCTCTCTGTAAACTTTGCCAAAAATGAATAATCATATTCTGAACTATTAGAAGTATTGAAAAAATGGACCATTGCTAACTCCTGACTTACTTTACGATGAGTTTTGCTGAGCGTTCTCGAAGTAGTTGACCGATTTCATGGTGCATCAGGAAAAATAGTAACTCCTTCTCAGGCAGTCGCCCCTAGCAACAGAATATGCAAATGAAGAAGTTCAAAGGTCCTTAGGTGATCCCATGTGGAGGTTTTCTCACAATGATATTAGGCACAAATAGGAATGGGAAACCAAATGTTAGCAAAAGGAGATGACTATATCTTGAAGATATCTAGAAATGGATTATTTTTTCAAATTAGAATCTGGAACAAATAGGAAAGGGAAATCAACCGTTAACAATAGATATGTTCATATGTCAAAGGTGTTTAAATACAGATTTTTTTTCTCAATGGAAATTTTAATAAATATAAAAGGAAAATCGACCATCAGAATAGATAATTTCATATATGAAAGGTGTTCACATACAGATTTTTTTCTCTCAATGGAAATAAAAAAACATACATGAATAAGATATCATCCGTTTCCATTTTATAGAATTAGGTTCCTATCTCAAAGGTGTTCACATACAGTTTTTCTTACAATGTGTTTGCCTACAGTTTTTATTTTCAGTGGAAATGAAAGAAAATTATGAATGGGAAATCAACCATTCAAAATAGATATGTGTATATCTTAGCCCTTATGCGGATGGTGGCTAATTTAGACAAAACCTGAACCATTACTGAAACCCTGACACATGGGCACATATCTGAGAGTACTCAGTGAGGTCTATCCAATGAATACCAATATGACAGGGTTTAGATGGTTTTCAAAATTTTTGCATTTTTCAGCTTTGTACAAAAGAAGCCTCAGCATTGGAAGGGTTAATTTTGTTTACACATGATGATTTCACCAGACAGGTAAGTCTCTTTGATCTCACCTCATCCACCATCATCTGAGCCAGCTTCCAGTACGCTTGCTTGAAGGCATCACTCATCTCAATAGAGATAGACTGAAACAGAGAACACACATGTATGTCTTATCTGTTTTAGTGAAGGAACAAAACAAGATGAAATGTATAGATACACCTGAACCAATTAAGCCATTTATAGCAAATGCTAATAGCAATGATGATTTGGTGAAATTGAAAATAAAAATGATCATCACAACGAACATGATTTTTGTAATTTTTTGTAATATTGATAATTGAAACAATGAAATACATATATCCACAGGGCAACAATGTAACTACTTGGAGGTGGTGGTGGTGGTGGTGACAATGACGATAATGATGAATGTAAGATGATAATAATTTTAGTCAACATTATACCAGTGATGATAAAAATATCAATTGTGATGTTATTTTAATAACAATAAAAAAGTACATTTACAGTCACAAATGTGAACATTTGTAGAAAATGAATTTTTCATATAAATGAGATGAAAATGAAATTATAATGTTAATCACATACATATGCTATTAGTGACAGTAAAAAATAGTTATAATAATACTATATAAATGTACATTTGCATGTACCAAAGTCATTTTTGGTAATTGTAATGACAATTATGAGGATCGGGTGAAGATAAAAATAATAGCGAGCGAAGCTCGGAAAGGCCGCAGGCCTTTCGCGAAGCCTCGCAGTCAGTCAATTGAGCGTGAGTGTATATGACGTCACTATAAGAAATACATACACGGACCCAGAAAGTTGTCACCGTCCAACAATCATCCCTCGTGCGGCCGACTTCCGCTCTGGGAGGTATTCTAAGTAGGTTAAGTAACGACCGATTTCATTGGTCGACAATGACGTAATGTACAGTACAATAACAAACACGCCCTCCCATTGGATGAAATGTACGAATGCACGTGCGTGAATGAAAGTGGCCGCTTCTACATGTATATTCACGTTAAAACTTAATTTCTCGCCCGTCCGTGGCTCAATTCTAATGTAGTTTAGAACCGCCAGATTCATTCTACTGACCATTGATTTCACTTTAAAATCGGCTCGCTTCCTGGCCATACCACGCCGTGGCTGCTACTTTATCCAAGTTAAAACTGAATTTCTTGCCTGTCCGTGGGTCAATTTTAATGCGGTTTAGATCGATAGAACCACCAGAATTCATTCTACTGGCCATTGAATTCTCGTCAAAATCAGTTGCGAAATATGAATGAAAGTGGCCGCTACTACATGTATATCCACGTTAAAACTGAATTTCTCGCCCGTCCGTGGCTCAATTCTCGGCTCGCTTCCTGGCCATACCACGCCGTGGCCGCTACTATATCCAAGTTAAAACTGAATTTCTCGCCTGTCAGTGGGTCAATTTTAATGCGGTTTAGATCGATAGAACCGCCAGAATTCATTCTACTGGCCATTGAATTCTCGTCAAAATCAGTTGTGAAATATAAATTTTAATGTTTTGTTTTGTATGCCATTAATTTACGGTCAATCAATGCTGTATTTTGGTCAGAAGTAAAAAAAAAAATGAAATAATCCAAAGCTTCGCTCGCTTCCTGGCCATGCCAGCGTCATATCAAAGATGATGCTAATTAACATGATTTTAGTAATAATTAAATATCAGTTATGATAATCATAAAAACACTAATAATAATCGAAGACATCATCATCTTCATTGTCATCCTATATATCTATAATAATCAATACTACACACATCAATACTACATACTATTATCCAGAATTTAGAAATTGGGAGCCAAAATAGGCAACTGTATCATTTTTACGTGTCCTATTTTTCAAGCCACAATATACTCAGGTTACAACTATAAACATGTATTTACTTAATGAAATAAGGCATAGTGCATGTCCATATACACAGCCATGGAAATTATATTGAGGTGAAAAAACTGAGGGGTGATTTTTGATGGTTTGGGTGCCCAAAGATGCCCATACTCCTAGCTGCTGGCTAAGACTGTGCCTAACACATAAATACTATTAGAAAGTGTGTATTTAACAGACCTTGCCCCATTCGCGATCTCCCACAGCTGCCCTGGCACGCGGCAATGCCCACTTCACAAACATCCTGAAAACACAGCAGATGCAGTGTCATTATGGATAAATTAGACAAAAGAATACAAGAAACACTACATGAAGAAATGCATTTTTTATCTGCAAGTACCAATGTAAAGCCAACTTCACAAAAATATTGAAAACAGTGCAGATGCACATTATGGTAGATTAGAATAGACAAAACAATACAAAAACACTACATAAAGGCCTGCAGTTTTTATCAGCAAGTATACCAATGCAAAGCCTACTTCATAAACATATTGAAAACAGTGCAGATGCACATTATGGTAGATTAGAATAGACAAAACAATACAAAAAACAATACATGAAGACACACAGTTTTTGCCTGCATGTACCAATGTAAAGCCTACTTCACAAACATAGTGAAAACAGCTCTAGAGCACATGATTATATACACATTACATAGGGTATAGAATATTTAAGTCAGACCTTCAGTTTTTCTCAGTCCAAACATTTTCAAATGACCTTTAAACCGGTTCACATGTAGGGTGTTTACACAGCTTGTAAACTTTCTTGATAATTTGAATGTTTTAACCCTTCCAACGCTGAGGGTACTTTCATCCAAAGCACAAGGATGCAGATATTTTCGAAAACCATCTAAACCATGTCATGTTGGTATATATTAGATAGCTCTTGCTGATTACTCTCAGATGAGTACCCATGTGCCAGGGTTTCAGTCATATTTCAGGTTTTTTGCATCATTTTGTATTGGTAGAATTAGCCACCAGCAGCATAAGGGTTAAATCCATTGAATAATAGCATGAGGTTATCGCCTTACCTTCCCATTGTTGTGAGTGGTGTTTTTAGTTTCTTCATGACCTCCTCGTCAGTGTCTGAGTTTGGCTTCACACTTTCCACCAGCGGCTGCCTCAACATGTTCTGAACAGACAAGTTATAACCCTTAAATGCTGTATACAGCTTTAATTTGGAGTGCTAAAAGTTTCAATTAACATCCCTGCTGAAGGGTATTTGTGCTACTTTAAATTTGTACATTCAAGCACTCAAACAAAGCAGATAAAAAGCAGGATATTTATTTGAAGGATGTTATTTTGGCGCTATCATGGGGAGCACGAAAATAGCAAAAATTAAATTTGAAGGATGTTATTTTGGTGCTATCATGGGGAGCACGAAAATAGCGAAAATTAAATGCCTGTAAAAACAGTTATACAGTAAAGGCCTTGAATAACTAAGTGAACTTATATATTTGGTAATAATTCAACTATTCTATTCATACCTGTTATTTCAAAATGGCCTAGACCACAAGATGTATGCTTGGAGCAGCCTAGACCATCAACAGCGTGTTTGAAATGGCATAATTAAAATGTTTGACCATCAAAAGCATGTTTGAAATAGCCTAGACCATAAAGTTAATTCATCCATTAATAACTGCATTTTTAATAGCGTCTAAACCATATGTAGACCTCTCTGTTCAAAATTGTAAGCTCAAAATCATCTATGGAAAGGCTAGTACATTTCTGGCACCTAGCCCAGCAACACAAGTAAAAATTGGCATTATAGAAACTCACACGATTAAGGTTTAATTACAGAATGATAGACTCACCTGCAAAACTGACACCACTTTGACTGGCTCTGATCTCCAAGACCTCTCAATTAAGTCTGCCTAGAATAGAAAATGATTTCTTAACTCATTCATGTCTTTATAACCCTTAATGGTTATATTTTTGTGTAACCTTTCCGAACGAACTTTGGAAAACAGAGTTTGAGAAATGTGAAACAGAATGTAACCTGCAACCCTCTTCAAATATATAGAGATTTTTGCTTGATTCCCAAATAATTCCAAAGTTTCCAAGCATGTAGAAATCAATGATTTTAAGATAAACTCTAAAGCACAAATGGGTAAAACTAAGCATAATTTTAGTTTCCAACAAAAGAAAACCACCATCACTGTCCATGTAGTTTTATGTTCCCTATTTTACTTTCTAGGACTAAATACGTAGCAATGGTGTTGTTTGTGTTACTAAAAAGGTAATGAGAGTTATTATAGCACAACTACCATATTCTTCCGAAATAAGCTCATGTGCATGTAGAAAGTTAATGAAATATTCACTAGAAGGGGTATTTGCAGTCTTCTGTTTAGCTGCACCACATGTGCGGTGCCCATAATGTGGCAACAATCCATGGCTGCTCAAAGCTTGCATGCGTCGCACTCTTTTGTCTTTTGTTACGCCATGTCTGATTGAACATGTAAATACGCGCCAAGGACAGATTGAAATGGTGGAAGACCAATAGCGCAAAGTGTTCAAGCACTGGAAAAAAAGGACAATACACGGTCTGTACCGGTACCATGTGGAAAGGTAAGGGAATATTTATGTTTGTATGGGGAAGGTTGGGGCAGTTCAGAGGGCCCGAAAATGGGTGCAGTACTTTGGGTTCTGTGCAATTATTTGGATGAATACTGTACACAAAAGCAAACTATCATGGGGAATCGTGTGGGAATCGTACCTCTCTCACGCAGCGATGCCCATGCCTCTTGAGAAACACAGCAAACTTGTCACCAGCACCACCACTAGAGGGAGACTTCAGCCACTCCACAGCTGCCTAGCAACAAATAAACAACAACGACTACAATAACAAAAACAACAACTAGCACCGGCACTAGACGGAGACTTCAGCCACTTCACTGCTGCCTAGCAACATATAAACAACAACAACAACAACAAAAACAAGTATTAAGCTGTAAAATCAAAGCCTAAAGATACATTTTATGACCAGCACCTTCACTTGAAATATAAGATGTCATTCCTGATTATAGAATATGGAATAATGAAATTAAGAAGATGAAAAAAATCAAAACAATTTGCAATTGTTATTTTGCAGTAAAAATAAGACCCAATTGCCAACCATAAGTAACAACCACCCAAGGTCCAGTTTATTAAATAAAGCTTTATTCATCTGATTTTTTATATGAAATGCCTTAAAGCAAGCTTGACAATGAAAATTTGTGTGCCATCCTTGTAATCTTAACTAAGGTAGATGTTAACATTTACATTATATTTTCAGTGTTCGTAGTCAAAACATGAAAAACCTACCTCTGTTGTCATGGCCACAAATTTATCTGTGTTTCTTGTTCTTGCTATGACTGCAGCTAATTCCTGAAAGTATGTTAATAATGTAGAAACTTCCACCACAGTTGTTACCAAATTTTATTTTAGCTTAGGAGCGATATGACATACACATATCTATGCTTACAAATATAACATATTATGATATCTGCTCTCAATCATAACAAACAATCTCCAGTTGTTAAATATAGCCTTTAGAAATTTAGAAAGTTTTTTGGTAAAATATCAATCAACAAAAAAATTATGTTTTTACTATGCAACTCATAATATATCACTTCACAAGAAAATCATATAGCTCAAATATTACTCTTTTATTTCTGAAATGTTATTTTGCCTTTGGATCAATCAATTATCTTTACGGTCCATTTCAAAGGCTGAAAATGATACACCACATTAATTATTGTCATTGATAGTCGACAAATCGCTAAATCGACATTTTCACTTTGCCAATTAAATCAAATCGAAAGGTTGGGTATCAAATCGAAATAATCAATATTCTGTACCCCAATAATGGCATATGATTATTAATAAAAATGCACTTTTCCCAGACATTTTCCTGTTAAACTAACGCGAATTGAATCAAATCGATACATAGGAAAGAGTATAGCAATTAATCAAATCGAAGAAAAAAAAGGATATCAATGACATCCCTATAAATAATTGTGCCCTATGAGCATGTTAAGGCCTATAAAATCGAATCAAATCGATTCGAAAAAATATCAATTAATCGAATCGATGAAATTTCATATCAATGACACCACATATCAGATATTCAGTTCCTCTAACTCACTCGTTGATGAACCTCTATGGTCCCTATTTCTCTAACAACTACTGGGTACCCTACCTTCAAGGCTGTTGGGACCTCAGCACTGTAGACATTGTCACACTTTGCCAGCAGTACAGCCACATCAGTGTAATGCTCTGTGGTCCATTCTGAAGAAGGAGAAATATATGGTTATAGTAATAACAGACCAAGGTGCCTCAAGGACCACTGTTAAGGGAGACCTGCTTTGAATGCCATACCTTATTAAATTCATTATTGAAATTAAATACTGTAGAATAGGAAATAATTACGAGCATGTAAATAATCCAAATTTACCGAATTAGAAAATCTCGGTATAACTTACCGGTTTCCTCCAGCACTTACAAATGGCTAATTAGGACAGTGACGAAAATTGAATTTCCAAATTTCTGTGCAATCCCGAGGAATATCAAATACATCATGACTTCTGAAGGGTTTTTGTTGTTTGTACTACAGGGGCTGCCTTCCACCAATCATAAGCCAAGAAAGGCTTGGCTGGGCACCTTTTCCTGCAGACCTTTGGGTAATGTGTGGATTTTGCATCTCAAAAAACATGCTCAAAAGGTGTGTGATATGTCATATACCATACATTTTTATGGCATGTGAATGCATGGTACTGGAACTTAGTTCAGTGCCACCATTATTGAGAGGCTGGGGCACTGGA
>OZ012688.1:34738918-34756418 GCA_963942565.1 Maea johnstoni | reverse complement strand
TGTTGTGTGGATCTTTGATACTTCTAACAATAACTTGTTATGAAAGTGTTTTCCCATCTATGCTTTCACCTAGAAAATTTTATCAACATTACCAGGCCGCTTCTGGCTGCTGCGAGCACTAATGGGTTAAAGGTAAGAATTTAAGTGGAAATACACCTCTAATGAATAGCAATGCGTGCATTTAAGACATCTTAAGGATCTGCTCATAATGTTAATTATATAGATGTTATGGACCAGTTGGAAATATGTTTTATGCCATATATTGAGACAACCTTAAAAGGTAAGGTATGATATTATATATGTAGAAAAATAACTCTCATACATGGCAATAGAATGAAAAGCATAATTGTAAAAAGGTAAGACAAATGCCCTGTGAAAATCTTCTAAATACGTTGCAAGTAAAGGGAAAGAAATAATTTGTATTTAAAAGATTAAGACAAAAGTTCACCTGTAAAAGGTAAGACAATAGCTCACCTGTGAAAGGTTAGATAAAAGCTCACCTGTAAAAGATACAGCTGACTTCCACAAACAGCCCATTCAATGTCCCTAGGGTCAGAATAGTACTTCTCAAGCTGCAAGATAAAATACACTAATTCAAATTATTCACTATAGGAAAGAAACAGAACAAAACATCAAATAAAATGAAGATAAAATAATCAATGATATAACATGTACACTCTCACTAATAGCTAAAATCAAGCAATATTGTATGGGCTGCCCCTTTATAACCTATTTGGTATACTAATAATAATGCAACTAAGGATAATGAAAATTATTGAGGGACTGACAATTACTAAAGAGTTCAGGGGTGACTGGTTGTAACATTGTTGCACCAGCGTACGAAAGAGGCTTTGATTGGAACAAAAGGATATAAAAGAAACTTGCCATAATCCCAATGTTCGCTAACTTCAGGATGACGTCATCAGTCAAGCAGCAAACAGAAGCCGCCGTCTCCTCAATGGTATTTTCAATAATCCCACCTCCATCTGCAATGAGAGAGAAGAGTTTTCAAGTTTAAACAGGGTTCAACGAGAGGTTATGTGGTCAAGGTTAGAGGATAACTGTTTGCTAATACACAGGCCATGTAGGACTGCCAATGCATGCAAAGGTTAACATAGTTACCCTACAGTGCAGACATTTAATTCCTGCACTCAATGTGTGGGCGGTCTGCATGGGCATAATACATAACAGCACACCCGATTGCTACCCAGTTTCCTGGGCATGGATGCATGGATGACCTCACAGCTGAATGTAGCTTTGATTTGCAAGGTATCAGGGACATTGACATGTTATCCATGGGTGTTTTTACAACAAGGCACTGGCAAGGCGTCCGGTCGACCGGTGCAGAAATTGAATGTCTGAACTATAAGAGTATGAAACCAAAATGATCAAGGCTGCTCTGAAAACCAACCTGTTCTATTGTTTGACACCATGCTTACATCATGCCTTGTTTCTAAGGGTAAATTTGATTGGTAATACACCATAATCAACGTATACTTATTCTTCAGATTTCCGCTCTGTTATAAGGGGCTTGACTGATAGCAAAGTGGTCCAAGGCATTGCTGCCTCTCACCACTGCTCCTGCTCAAACCCTGCTTGGGTCATGTGAGAAAGTTGCCAATGACTTCGGGTGGACTTCAGGTGGTTTTCCCCAGGTACTCCTGAATACGGCAGTCAATAAATTGACAATAAACAATATAATACAAATATGGCTCTTTGGTGAGTGCAATATCAATTTTAATTGCACTCTGAAATATGATATTGCACGAGTGGCTTGCGCCGAATGCAATATCATTTTTCAGAGTGCAATAAAAATTGATATTGCACAAAACCAAAGTGCCAAATGTGTTTATTACATGCCTACTGCTCATTCAAATTAAACAATCAAATAATCTAAAGAATTATGAAAAATATAAATATTGTTGATGTTTTTCCATTTCTAGGTTTTACCACAAACCATTAATTATAAATTTCTAAGCTGGAATATATGTTTGTGTTAATTCAGTAATGTAGCAATCAAAATGCTTTAAATACCTGAAAAAGTCACATGCATTAGTTTTTCCGAATTTTCATGATTTATTTGTTTAATTTGAAAATGTGTTTTGTCTTCAAAAAAGATAATAATTTAATATTTTTGCAAAGGGCCATTCCTAATCATGATTTTACAGAACCCCAAACTCTTCTCAGTTCCTTTCTCAATACACTTCTGTTGGATTATTTTCAAGAGTTCAAGTTGAGAATTGAGCACACGAACCAGACAGCTCTGAGTCTGAGTGTTGGAAAATAATATTGCCCCAATATCAATTTTGGAAGGTGGTCATGTGACCATGATCTGACCAATAACAGCAGAGAATGAGCAGTAAGCATATAATAATAAATTCTATCAAAGTGATAGATCACCACACAGATCCCATGCTCCCATCCCAGACTGGGCATGTGAGAAAGTTGCCAGTGACTTGGAGCTTCCTGCTTGGAGTTAGGCGGTGGTTTTCACCAGGTACTACGGTTTTCTCCACTACTTACAACTGGCTAGTCACGAATTAGCCACAAGTGTCATAAATGTGACAAAAAGCGAAATACCAAATTCCAAAACCCAATGGATGGACTAACCAGCCACATTTATTTGCATTTTTTTTCCACCGATGTGCTTCTCGCTAATGGTCACCTGGTCGTCCCATGTCCTGCTTATGATGATAGTATCAGGATCAGCCATGCCTGAGACCACAGACTGAAATAAAAGAAAACTTTCAATTAGGCGACGGTTATTTGATTTATAGGTTCCCGGATTCGCCGATCAAAGTGGAATAGACCCGACGGGAAATTAATGTAATCCCCCACTTTATTTTGTGCTCTGCCGTCGAGCAAACCTACAACAATATTTACCATGGATGGTAATAAAAATACAAAACTACAATTTTAATTTTAATACCAGAGCAATACAACATTACAATAGCAAAGCAATATAGTATTGTTGAAATGCATCATCTTATTAAAAGATCACTCTTTTAATATTCAAAAATATGGTTTAAGTATGTATTTTAGTACTAGCCAAAAAATCACCTTATTTTTAATTACCTCCCTCCCGACCCTATAAATTGGTTTGGGAAGGATCCGGGACACAATAAATCAAGTTGTCGTCGCCTTATCAATGCAGTTCATTTGATAGATTCTAAACTTGAATTCAACCATAGGCATGTGAGAAAACAAGGGAAAGTTGCCAGTGACCTGAGAATGCTTTGTGGTTTTTCACAGGTGTTTTGGTGTTGGTAATGATTTAGCCTCACTGTGTCAGAAACGGTGACAATAAATAAAATTGCACATCTAATGCAATGGTCAATGCATTAGCTATCTATCCCATTTTGAGATTTTGCTGGTATATCTTACCTCTCCCAGTCCGTAGTTGGCGTTAAGCGTCATGGTGGCTGGACTTCCTGTAAGAGGATCATGGGTAAACAGGACGCCTGGAACGGAATAGAAAATAATATTTTGACAATTGTTATTTCCTGCCTAAGGCCTAAAGTTGTTTGTTTCCTGTAACCCTACCCTAACAAGTTTTTATTCAAAAAAATCCCTACCCTTAAGTTTTTTCCGCCCTCCCAACTCCCAATCAACGTAAACATGCATAAAACACACATTTTTGACCAAAAAAATAATGCAAAAAAGAAATATTTTACCGACCTACCTACGCTAATTTTTCTCAGACCGTTACAGGAAACAAACAATATTTTTTTCTTGGCCTAAGGCTAACCTGTATGAGTGTTATCTACTTTTGAAAATAAATTCATATATAAGTTAGCATGAACCCTTAAATCATTTGATGGAGGAATCTAGGCTGAGTTGTGATTTCCCCTTTAAAAACTTTCCTAAAATTTCTTTTGTGAAAAAAATCAACGGGCCATTTTTTGCCACTTCAGGCATAATAGATTAAAGCTAAATCAGCTAGAACCAATGCTTGCTGAAAAACATAGTTTATTTTACGGCGTATATCAAATTCACTATGTGACCCATGCAGTGTAATCATTATCCCATTTTTTCCATTAGAAATCTTGTATCAAAATATTTGATATATATTGTATTCAAAGTGAGTTGTGGGGAGTTTTTTTTCACTTTATAATATTTAGCAAAACATGCTTTTGTCATCAATTTCTTTTCTCCAATGTTTTTTTGTTGATTGCAGATCTTAAAACAGACATGACATGAAATAACTCAAATAATTTTACATGGAATGAAGAGAATCATTACCAAAACTGTTAGGCCACTTTTAACCACTAATGTGTTAAGGTTAAGGATACCACTTATTACAAAGCTTTCAGGTAAGGGACATCCTAGACACCTCCTTGTAAACTGTCACTCATAAACTTGATTGATTGACAGTGTCACATTACATGAGGCCTCTGATTGGACCATTTACTGTATGACCACACCCATCACATATTTGATTGACAGTGTCACATTACCTGAGGCCTCTGATTGGACCATTTCCTGTATGACCACACCCATCACAGATTTGATTGACAGTGTCACATCACCTGAGGCCTCTGATTGGACCATTTACTGTATGACCACACCCATAACAGATTTGATTGACAGTGTCACATTACCTGAGGCCTCTGATTGGACCATTTACTGTATGACCACACCCATCACATATTTGATTGACAGTGTCACATTACCTGAGGCCTCTGATTGGACCATTTCCTGTATGACCACACCCATCACAGATTTGATTGACAGTGTCACATTAATTACCTGAGGCCTCTGATTGAACCATTTCCTGTATGACCACACCCATCACAGATTTGATTGGCTGACCATTCTGTCTGCGATACTCTACAGCTTGAAAGGTGAATTGAGAGGCCCAGCACTTGGTGACAGCAGAAAACAGCTACAATGGACATCAGTAGAGATTTAGCAATTCAGCATAATTAAGGTATTAAAACAACCAAATACAAATAGGAGTTGCGTACGCTTGTGATCAGTAGGGCTAGTTACACATGCTTGGGTTTCGAACCCCTACCGGGCAAGTGAGAAAGGTGCCAGTGACTTGGGGATATAGGTGGTGATTTTTGCCAAGTACTCCAGTTTCCTTTATGACGTACAACAGGCTAGTCACAACTTGCAGAAAAAGTGAGGACAATTGAAATTCGAGATGTACACAAATTAAGCTTTTCATCAAATTACAAAATATAAGAATTTGACTATTTTTAATAAATATGCTATAATTTAAGGCTTCTGTAAGAGTATGCAAAAAGTAGGCAGTTGTTTTGTTGGTCACAGGCATAAATGTGTTCAAAGTCGGCTTCATACTTTATTCAGAATATGTAAATTTAATTATTTTCATCATCAAATATGATGCTTTTAAGAGATACATTAAAATAGGCCAGTGTTGGGCCATCACAGGCATGAATATGTTCAGAAGAAATAAATGAATATATAAATATATATATATATATATATATATATATATATATATATATATATATATATATATATATATATATATATATATATATATATATATATATATATATATATATAAAAGTGTCTGTGTGTATGTCTGTGTGTGTGTGTGCATGTATATGTACAGACTTACCTTAGTTAATCCTTTGACACCTAGAATTGTCTCCATTTGGCCTGCAGCAGACATATCTGTGCCATCCTCACCTAAATAAAGTCAGAAGGAGGAAAGTGTTAAATCTTAGTACCTAATCGTTATGTGAGAGCCCATTGAAAATTTCGGTAGAAATAAAAAGGTAAGTATGAGGTTGTCCTTGCAAGCAGTTTCCTGGGACAGTCTGAAAAAAGGGTAGGGAGATAGGTAAAATATTTTGGATTATTTTCTTTTCAAAATAATATGTTTCATGCATGTTTTATGTTGATTAGGAGTTAGACGGGCAGAAATTTTAGGGTAGGGTTTTTTGAGTAAAAACTTGTTAGGATCGGGTTATAGGACGGGTTACACGAAACAAACAACTTGTTTTTAGGCCCTAGAGGATGTCATCACCATCTTTCCATGGACAGTTGACAACCGGTTGTCTGGGCACCCTCTGCCAATGATTGGTCACCTGGTGCAGGAATTAGAGGCCGACACTGTGAAGCTACAGGCACAGAGATAAGTACTTGCCCCTTGCCCTGGCAATTCAACTCTTGAAAAGGGCCTTTGGAAAAGTTCATTTTAATATGAAGCACTTGCCCGAATGGGCAAGGTGATTTTCTGAAAACTACACATTTTTATATAGAAAAATGGCACAAATACCCAGAAATATGCAAACGAAACTGAAAAGATAACGTTTTTGAAATCATTAAATCTATGATAAATAATACATGGCATTCTAGCATTATAACTGATTTCGGGCTAGCCAAAAAATAAAGTCGAGCAAGTAAAAATCCTCAATTACTTACCTGGCATGGTCAGTTAGTTCTAAAATTTATATTGGTGCATGGGTTGATCTCGACCTTCACTTACCAGCAGCCGATGACCTGACAGCGAACATGGCATCGGAGTGGTGACCTTTGAACTCTGCGATAAGTGCCTCCACAATGGCCTTCTGGACGCGGCTGCAGACATCGTTGTTTGTGAACAATCCCACGACCTCTTCACAGGCAGCTGCAAAATCTTTTCTTTCCTGTGAGCTAAAAAAGGACAATGTCCAGGTTTTAGTAAATCATCCTTATATAAAGTTAGATATGTGGCTGACCCCATGGCTATTTTATTGACCCTGGTAGATATACCAGATAGGGATTTTTACCTTTGAAAATTTCATAGAGTAGTTTCTTCAGTTTCTTTTATCTTTCATCATACCTTATTACGATGACGGACTAGATGTGTGTAGTTCGGTAATTTGGCACTTTAGGCCATTAGCCCATTACCCTACCGGTATACAAGGCTTCTTAAGCTTACCTTTTGTCATTGCCTGGTCCTGGTAGTTGTTTATTTGAACATATTGGCTGGTACAGTTAGGAATACGGCAATGACCACTTGACCAGTAGCATTATTTCATTGGAATATATAAATTGTATAGGAAGAAACAGGAATAATGAAAATGTTTTAGTTAAACATTTCTCAGATATTTTGCAAGCTTTTGCTTCATTCCTAAGTTATTTCAAATGTATCAGGAATCCAGATGACATTTGTCAGGAAAATCTCTCAGGGCCTGAATAGGTTAACCCTTTAATACTAACAGCTGCCAAAAACAGCCAGACAATTGAGATGAAATCTTACAGGAAAAGCAATATATATATAGTTAGGAAAACATTTGATTGAAATATCTTAATCATAACAATAACATTACCAACAACTCTCCTTCAAATATTTTGTAAAACCATTCTCACTTTCAAAGTTATATTCGAAAATGTCATAGATCCAGAAGAATTTCTTTTGAGAAACTCTTAAGCATTACTGGGTTGAAATTGCTTGCTTGTTTGGACTGCGATTTTTGGTTGTACGTAAGAACACTTTTAGGCTATGTTATACCCTACTCAAGTTACCCATATTCCTTAAAAAGTTCTTCCTTTTATGATAACCTTTGATGTTTATATATTTTGTAACCTATCCTTCATACTATGCGTATGGTCAATAAACATTATTATTATTATTACTGCGTTAAAATTCTCTTACCACCCTATCCTATTGAGTCTGTGGATGGCCTGTTGCAATGGTTCACTTTGCTGGAGCTGCAGTTGATAGGCAGCTATCGTGAGACAGATTCCACGTGGAACGACCGCACCGAGCTCGCCGCTGACGGCTGTCAGCTGGCTCAGCTGGCATCCCTTACCTCCCACCAGTAGAGAGCTCCCACACGCGGACTTAGAGAACGGCAGAGTCAGACATTGCTTGTCTTCCTGTGTCAGTAGCTCAGGCTCGGTGAGGAGGGGAAAGGTGACCTGTTTCGGTAACGGACATCCTCCTTCTCGTCTAAATGGGAAATAAAGAACAAAATTTATGTTTAACCCTTAATATGCTGTTGCTGGTGGCTAATTTTGCCAATACAAAATGATGCAAAAATGCTGAAAAATGACTGAAACCCTGGCTTATGGGTATTCATCTGAGAGTACTTATTGAGAGTTATCTAATGAATACCAACGTGACAGGGTTAAGATGGTTTACAATAATCTTTGCATTCTTGTGCTTTGGGCGAAGTAGCCTAAGCATTGGAAGGTTTAACCCCTTTATGCCTATGAGTAGCTCTTGAAGGTGTCACCCGGATCTCTGGTACTTTTGACAAACAAGAATACATTTAAGAAATATTTGCAGGAGAGTTGCAGGTATAGTGTTCTGATTGACATTTCTCCTTCAAATATTTTCCACCTATGCTTTTGCCTAATTGATTTCACCAAAATTCTCAGGCTGCTTTTGGCCACTGCAAGAATTAAAGGGTTAATGTAACCCTTATTGTTTCCAGCAGATGTTATATAGGCAGCTTGGCAATTCTAATGAAACCTTTAAAAGGATATTTGAAGGAAAATATTTACTTAAAACTACCAACAACTCCTTAAAATACTAAAATAATATCTAATTTCCAAGTTATACTGTCAAAAGTATAATAGATCTAGACATTTTCTAAAGGAACTCTTAAGCATTAATGGGCTTCACTTTCATATCCATTTTGTGTGAGAGAAACATTGTTTCTCTCTGAGGAAAACATGGTTGCAAGTTAATAAAGACATTGTTTCCCCTGATAGAAACAGTGTTACATTATGATAGAAACATTGTTACATTATGTCAGAAACATTTTTTCACTTTCACATTTTTATTACATTCTACTAAAAAAGTGAAGGGAGATGAATTCTAATATTTATTTTTACTTTTTATCTTATGACCTTTTACATGAATATGAATATCTTTATCTTTATAGGAATTATGATAGCATAAAAGCATGGTCTGGAAACAAACCTGACACATTATTTTTGGCAACACGCTCTTCTTTCATCCATTAACATTGGAATTGTACACATGATCTGAAACATTTGTAAATAACTTCCTAAACAGTTTATACTTGATGCAATATTTGACAGAATCATATTGTTCTTGTTAGCTTCAACAAACCCTCATCAAATATTTCTATATCATTTCTTTTACAATGTGAGCTACCTTCAAGACCAGTTGTCAGACCAGGTGCGCTGCACTCACTGTGCAAATTCGCTGCAATTCGGCAGGAAAATGATTGAAAAGAATTCCCAAATTCTACATTGCCAAATTATGACAATTTATTTCTGAGGCAAAGTAAACTTTTAAAACTTTTGAAATGATCTTTTGTATATTTTCAGATAAAAAAACCTGCATTCTGAAATTTTGCATTTCCAATGTATTTCTATCTGTACTATTAAGGCTTATACAAAATAAGCCTTAAAGTTTGAAGCAGTCAAGAAGAACACCTGAATAAGTTATGAGCCCCACCTGTAGTTAAACTCAGCAATTCCGCATCCTTTGATCCCATTCACTGTGTAATCAGACATCTTCTCATAGACGACCGAGTCCCAGTCGGTCTGGAGAAGGAAAGTAGCTGTGGTGTGGGCGGTCACTTCTGTCCTATAGCTCCTACCGTCTACACAAAATTAAGGCACAAAAGGCAATATATTAGGGCATGATAAAAATTGTGTTTTTCACATGCAAAATTTTTCAAAATTTAGCCAAATTAAAGGTCATAGTCTCCTTCTATTCCTTTTATGCATGGAATTTCTCATCTTGATCTATGATACTTTTTGAAGTTCCAACTTTGGTTATTGCCACTTTTTGTCACAAAGTGGATATGTGGTAACTAGCTAGTTATAAATTGATAATTTTGGAAATGACAAGATTGAGTTCTGATGAATAATTTACCATTGATGTATTTTTCTTTTCAGAGGGTCATCACTTAAATACAGAGGCTTTATTTGGTAGCTAGTGGCATGAAACGGTTAACCCTTAGGCTGCTGAGGTTGCTTTCATCCAATGCACACAAAATTATGAAAATCATCATAACCAAGTCTTGTGGGTACTCATATGAAAGCTCTCGCTGAGTACTCTCAGATGAGTACCCATTTGCCAGGGTTTCAGTAATTTTACATCTTTTTTGCATCATTTTGTATTGGATAAATTTGCCACCAGCAGCATAAGCGTTAAACAGACTTCATAGGTGTAAACAGCCTATAAATCAAAATTTGAAACCTATGACGTTCAACACCTATCAGTTATGAATCTGAAGTCAGATAGATAAATACAAAATATTTTTTTAATGTTCATAAGTCAACTTTAATGAAATAAACCTCAAAGGCAATTTTCTGCAGTTGATTAAAGGTAAATCAGGCTTGAAATAAATCTATAATTGCAAAAACAGCAAATCGTAGCTTTGGATTTATTTGCACAGGACACAGGCTATTTTGTTTTACATTTTCAAGTTCTGAGGTGTCAAAAGTGGGAATAAACACCCCTACATTACGATGTTATGAGGAACTTGCACTTTTCTTATGTACAGGCAAACTTGGATATGACGGACCACTGTACAACAGACTTTTGCCTATGATGGACGGTATGGTTGGTCCCAGTCCCATGCATATCAAGTATGTGTTATTTGTATATGACAGATTTTGCATGTGACGGACCAATTTTCCTGGTCCCATTGAGTCTGTCATATCCAAGTTCGCCTGTAGAAAATACAAATTAAGGTATTGGATTAGCTTCAATGTTAATGTGAGGGCAACGTGTAAGGTATGGAGAAGGGGTGGTGCTTTGAGTAAAATGTCGGAGGTGCTGGATAAGCTTCAATGTCTTAACTACTGTATCTAAGTGGTTACTTTACCTGCTGCAAATGCCAAGGTATAGTGATTAGGTGAGGGGTGTATTGTACAGAGGTAGGTGTTGAATAAGCTGCTATCAATGTGAAGGCATTGAGCTTGGTGGGGGGGGGGGGGGGGGGTTGGGTATTATTAGTTACGCCCTGTTGGAAAATGCAATCCGGAATTTCAGAATAATTTTGGAGGTCAGAACGTAATATTGAATTCTGCCGTTTGATATTGAATTCTGCCGTTCGATATTGAATCTGCAAAGTGTGAACGGCTCCAGGTCTAACACCCATAGACCAATCAACATAGAGAATTACAGCAGAGCAGGTGATAATGTATCATCTCTCCCTAACCTGCTGTAAATGTGATACCATAATGGTTGGGAGGGAGGGGGGGTATGTTATATTGTACAGAATTGGGAATTGTATAATGCCTTAGACACAGTCTCTACTTGCTCTAAGAAATAATTAAGAAATAATGGTTTAGGGGGGTTCTTAAAAAGGTAAGTGTTAGATAATCTTTATTTTCTAGAGCTGTTTAACCTACTGTAAATGTGATGACATAATGGTCGGGTGAGGGAATGTAGAGTTGGATAAGCTTCGAAGTCATATACACTTATTGTAAAGAAATAATGGTTTAGGGGGTTGCTTATAGAGGTAAGAGTTAGATAAGCTGCAATGTCTTAGACATTGTAGACAGCCTCTACAATACTTGCTCTAACTATTAAGAAATGATGTTTAGGTGGTACTTATAGAGGAAGGATTAGATACTCGTCACTGTATCTACGTTACCTGCTGTAAATGTGAAGACATAGTGATCTGGGGGGTTACTGTTCTCCCCGAGAATGGACAGATTGAGATCAGCGCTGGACACAGCAGCCTTTCGACCACTCGGGTAAAACACGTAGCCAGCAATTAAGCTAAAAAGTGCCATAACAAGGAAAATCAACACAGGTGAAATATGTGAGGCAAAGGATTCAAAGAACACACATATGCCAAGATTGACCTTTACCCATTGCAACCTGAGTGAATTACCAGAGACTTAGCCAGGCCCATCCATCCTTTCTTTTACACAGGAAGTTTCCTGAAAATCTCCTTTTATGACAACAAAAAATTCTTCAATTTTAACTTTTTGGACTATGAATAACCATATAATGTACTGAGTTTGTTTTGAGGTCAATAAAATCAATCAATCAATCAATCATATCTTTTCCTAACAAGCCATCTTCTAAGACATGGCCGAAGTATAATTTGCCCTTTTTGACTCAGTGGGCTACTAAACCTAGTTGGTATAAGGATTCGAAGGAGCTGAGTACTAGTAGCTGAATCTGGATGGACAGAAATTTTGTAAATGCTGTTTTGGATATGCACGCATTTTGTAAATCCTGGCTAAGACCCTATTAGGAGGTGCACACAAGCCCTTATTTGGGCTTAAGAGTTTCTAAGAAATATTTTTCTGGATCTGTGAAACTCAGGAATTAAGAATAATTTCACAAATCATTTCAAGGAGAGTAGTTGGTAGTGTTCTGATAAGCTTAGAATTTCTTTGCAAACATTTCGAAAATCAGGCTTTAGCCAGAACGAAATCATAGAAATTGCCAGGCTCCTTTTAAATGCCAGCTGCAAGCATTAATCTACGTACATGTGGACAAGGTTGGTGAATATACAGATCCAAGAGTTGACTAAACTTTCTTTTTCATAAGTATTTCTTTGCTATTAAGATTTTTCAGTGTGGCATTTCAAGACAGTGCACACATTCACTGAGGATGGGTAAAGTAATCTGACATATGCCAATTAACATCTTTTTCAAATGAAAATTTCTGAATCATATTTGAATGTAAATTATTTAATGCAAATATTCATTTTTCAATCACCATGAATATGCATAATCATATGAACAACTTATGAATGACCATAACTTTGCCTCACATATTATACAAGACTGGAGAGCATGCAATACTAACAAATATAAGTATTTTGAGGTAGGGCCACTCCTATTTAATTACTTGTTTTACGAGCTCCGGAGGCAGGAAATGAGCCATTTTGAAATTTACAAAAAGTTGAAAAATGTCCTTTTTTTATTCCTTTTATGTTTCTTTTTTGAGTCTGCTGACTAGGACTGGTAGCGAGATGTTTCTAACAGCCTATTCTCAACATGATCATATCAATACTAGTCTGTGAATTAATGGTACTTACAATTGACAACTCATAAAAATCCCATTGAAACTTCTTCTCAATGCTGAGAACTTTTTTTTTTGAGTCTGACAGAAAATTTCTAAACCACTTTCGTCCTTATTAAAGACACCAAAGTCGACTTTTTTTTTTTGAGTCTGACAGGATTTTTTTTCTCCAAAAAAGCTTGTAAGACTAGTAATTAAATTGGAGTGGCCTACAAAATAATAAAAGATTAAACATACACATGTGTGTGAATAAGTCCTATGTATCAATTATCATGCAGGTATAGTTGCATGGGAAAGGAAACTGAGACAGTTGATTATCTAGTACACACAGTGATTGGTAGAGAGATATAAAATCAAAGTAGAGATGGATATTTCATTGAAACAAATATTCAAAACACATGTTATACAATGGAGCTACTTAAGTTGGTTTTGCCATGCAAGAAGGATTTATTTATGCAGATGATATAAAAATGAATATATTTTGTTCCTTTGAGAATTTTTTCCTTATATTCACTAAACCAGAGGGTCTGGATGTAAAATTTGCTAGCCAGGCACCTTTTTACCAGACCTGAAATAATGTTAGAAGGTTCATGTGTATTTTTTTATTTTTTGTTCATATGTATATATATACACAAATCATGCAGTTTACTATTAGCTAAAAACGTTTTAAATGTATTGCTGGACATAAACTAAAATTTACACTAGCCCAAAAGGGTGATATGCAAAGTTTGAAAAGTTGTAATATATTCTTATTAGCCATTGGCTAGTAGAGTTTCTTCTTTCTAAAATAACATGTTAAAATAATAACTTACTATGAGGTAGCGGCCGGTATGCAAATAGCACTGACATGGAATGAAATACCATTCTGAAAAATAAAATTGGATCCATTCAAACATCATTTTTCACTGTTTGTTGAAATGAAAGATACATCATGTTTTTCTCAGTCAAACAGCCAATTAATTCACCCCACTTTTACTAGCCTGAATAGCACTTTATTAGGTTAGTAGGCTAGTAGACTGGATTAGTTGGGAACCTTTAACCCTATGCTGGTGGTGGCTAATTTGGCACATACAAAAAGAAATCTTTAAAATGACTGAAACCCTGGCACATGGGTACTCATCTGAGAGAACTCAGCAAGGGCTATCTAATGAGTACAAACATGACAGGGTTTGTAAGGTTTACAAAGATATTTGCATCCTTGTGCTTTGGACAAAAGAAGCTTAAGCATTGGAAGGGTTAATATCAAATGCTGGCACAGTAATTTATTATTGAAACCATTCATACTGAAAAGTTCCTCAATGCATTGTTGTCTGGATCTTTGATACTTTTGATGACAACATGGGAAATAATAATGTATTTACAAAATATTTGTAGGAGAAACGTGAGTAACATTCTGGTTAACACTTCTTCAAATATTTCCCTAACTTCGCTTTTACCTGAAAGATATCACCAAAATTGTCTGACCGCTTTTGGCTGCATTAAAGGGTACAATTAAGGAATGACTTTCTTATGATATTCCTTTAATGTTACCTCAATTATCAAATCATTTCTGTCAGTGTAATGCCATACCCAGACAATAATTTCAAGGAGGGATTGAAGAAACTAAAAAAATAACAGTTGTTTGCTATTGCTTATATGTGTAGTTCTCAAATCATTTTCATGGCATACCTTAGTATCAAACCATTCAGACATGTATATAAAGTACATATTTAACCCATTAATGCTTAAGAGTTCCCCTGGAAATTTTTGTCTGGAACAATCATACATTTGACAATAACTTTGTAATTGAGAATTATTTTACAAAATATTTGAGGGAGAGTTATTGGTGATATTCTGAATAACATTTCTCCTTCGAATATTTTCAAAACGTTGCTTTTGCCTGAATGATTTCACCAAAATTGTCAGGCTGCTTTTGGCCACTGTGAGCATTAATGAGTTAATTAAGATATAGAATTTATACTGACCTCTAGATGGCCGATATGGGTAAGGTATCTGTGAAAGTATCTCCAGTTACGAACACCTGAAACAAAGTATAAATAATGATTTAAGGAACTGCTAAATAAAGTATTTAACCAGAAATGAAGAAGTCTTCTAGTGTGCAGTCTAACAATTAGTAAGCAGGGCTGTCTTTGACATCCATTTTTTAGCGAATCGATTAATGACATCATTCCAATAATTTTGGTCCGATTTTAGAGAATATTGCACGAAGCAAGAAATATCTATCATTTTCAATTGCATATCGATCATACTATATTTGTGTTGCTATGATCCGAAGATTCCTATGATACAAAGACAATTAAAGTTTTCCCATCATATTTTTGAGCGAAAACTTAAGTTTCTAATTCAAAATTCTTATCAGTGTTGGCTAAAAAGGGCAAAGAAGTGATGACAAAGCCTGAAAGACTTTGGTGATTCTTTTATTGATTGATATATAAACATAACAATTGACATAATATTTTCTTACGATTAATTTGAAAAATAATTTTGATCAATCGATTCTGCTCATATCTGTACATATCTGTAGAGCGTACCATTTGTTCCTAATACATTGAGAAAAGACTTCTCAAGTGAGAACACTTTTGTGAACACCCTTTGTCCTTGTCAAGATTGGTTCACATCTCAGAGGTTTCAACGTACCATTTTGTCCAGTACAATGACTAAATAAGGAGGTAGGTGTGAATGGAATGGCTTAACTGAAGCAATCAGATGTGCACCATCTCTACCTTCCTTCAAGTATCAATACCTAAAAGCAATGTACTGTACTACTTTGTAACCATGGGGCCCTCGGGCTACTTGTAAATATACCAGAGGGCCTCAGGGAAGATCCTTACCATTGGACTGAGTTACCCTCTTTAAATAAGGATTATCATTATTATTATTATTATTATTATTATTATTATTATTATCAATATCATCATCATTCTTACTATTATTATTATTATTATTATTATTATTATTATTATCATTATTATTATTATCATTATTATTATTATTATTAATGTGTGCTTACCATAGGAGTGATCCCTAAGGCCCCTCAGCCTGACCTGTCTCTCCTCCTGACCTTTGACCTTGATACGACCTCTCAGCTCTCCCCATTGTTCATAGTGGGTCTGGTGCTTGCTGCAAGAGATATCAACCAGCGCTCTTACAATCAATTTGGATTATCAATTTCATATTGTTTATTGTCACTGGGTGGCCATGCTATTATTTGGAGTGCTAAAATCTTCGCTTTACAGCCCTGCTGGAGGGTACTTGTACTACTTTAAATTTGTGCATTCAGCCACTCAAACTATATATATATTACTGTATAGGTATTTATTTGAACAGTGTTGTTCTGGCACTATCATGGGGACCGCAAAAATAGCAAAAATTAAATGCCTGTTAAAAATACCAGTTATACAGTATATCATTAAACTGTTTGGTTTAAAACTGATTTCTCTTTTAAACAGCACAATATAGTATTTTATCTCATATCCTCACCTGCGTAAATTATTCCAGAACTGGTCTGTCCACTTCTCCCTGGCGATGCTGTCGGCAAGGCAACCAGCATCCATGTCAGTATTAAAATCAAACACCCCACTGTAGGCATCCCATCTGAAAAAGGGCACTCACAATTAAGGCTGGTGTCTTAACTGTAGATCTTGGCGTGACTCAGAAGATGATATGATAGTCCATATTGCTATGATACTCCTAAGATTCTTAAAATTTATTCTTATCGTTCATTGAGCAAAAGTTCCTATTCAAAATTCTTATCAGTGTTGGCTAAAAATGGCAAACAAATGATGACAACACCTGAAAGACTTCGGTGATTCGTTTATTGATTAATATGAACATAGCTTGTTAGGGTAGGTTAGGGCCGTTCCATTTATAAGTGTGGGGGGGGGGGGGAGGAACGGAAGCTAATTAAAAATTCGGCACCCCCCCCTTCCAGCCCTAGTTCAGAATTCGGGGGGAGTAAAGCAATTCAGAATTCGCCCCCCTCCCCCCCCCCCCCCCCCCCCCCGAGCCAAAAAATCCTCTCTTCCCCCCCCTAATACAGTGTCAAGATCGGTTGTTAGCGTCAAGAAATGTCGTCATGGAACCTCGGGACGCTACCGGGAAACAGCGAAAATAGCGCAAGTAGTCGCAAAATACCAGACACCAGGAACGTGACGATCCAAGGGTTGCGGGTTCGATTCCGACCGCCGTAGTAACTGCAGGATTTCTTTTATACTACAAGTTTCATATATATGTATATGTATATGTACATGTACATATACAGTCATATACTATACATATACATATACATATACATATACATATATTTTTATATTTGTCCATATCATTATTCCAACTTATCAAGTTGGCAAAATTATATTATTTATTTATTCATATATGTATATCTATCTATCTATCTATCTATATCTATATCTATCTATCTATCTATATATCTATCTATCTATCTATATATGTATATTATATATAAATATGATACAAACATATATATATATATATATATATATATATATATATATATATATATATATATATATATATATATATATATATATATTTATATAT
>OZ012688.1:34724718-34738718 GCA_963942565.1 Maea johnstoni | reverse complement strand
TTCATGACAACTTTCTTCACACCACTGCCGATTTTGAAAAGAAATCATTACAAGAACAGATTTTAAATAAATATGTACCATAATGACTATTTCTAAAAATGTTGTAAAACCTTAAATTCTGGAAAAAGGGCCTTTACAAACCTCGCTTTCGGGATTCAAGAAGGTCCATCCGCCTTGGTCAAAGAATCCTTCAGGATCGTCTGTGATGGTCTTCATGATCTTGGTCCAGTTCAAACTCTGAATACCCTCATTGTAATGAATGTCACATGAGCTGCAGAAAGAAAAAAACTTAAGTTCATTCCATCTAAAATGTAACAGTCTGCAAACCATCAGCTGGTCTATTTCCAAAAAAAAAACTATCATCAGCATAATGAATGTCACACTAGCTGCCATTGGAAATCAAATATCAAATCCATATAAAACGCACCAATCTGCAGAGAATGGGTTTCAACTATGTCATGGTATTGGTGAATTTCCAATATTAAATACTATCATTGTGATAAATATTAATTGCAAGTTCATCCTATCTCTATCATGGGTGAGGACTTAAGGGTTCAATCTCACAAATGATCTTGGTCTCCATTCAAACACTTAATAGCTTATGTTTTACGGTGCTAGTGCTGAAGCATGAAATATTTATCATTTCTACATGTATCACACTAAATTGTTGTTGCTATGATCCTAAAGTACTAAGACAAATAAGGCTTTTTAAAATCATACTTGGAGTAAAAACTCTAATAACTCTAGGCTTAAAATGACAAACAAATGATGAATAAATCCAAAGTACTGAGGTGATTCTTTTATGGATTAATTGACATAACAATTGACATATCTTTTCCCATTAATTTTGATTTACACAAACATGCAACATTGTGAAGAGCTGTATATGGCACCTTTCTAGCTAGAAGATGTCTTGAGACTATCTTTTAAGAATCTGTATCATGCAATATGACTCAAGCTTTTAAGGATGAAATTCATTGTAAAATCCAAACAAATAAAGCTACTTACTTGAGCCACTCTTTGACGTGGTCCAGCATATGCATTGGAATAGCGTTAATAGTGGCCACCTTTTTGCTATAGTTCTTGTAAACAAACACCATGTCAAAGTTCTTCAAGTGAAACTGCACACGCTCAAAGTGGACAAGCTCAGCCTCATCCAGACTGACCACGAATGGAGGCTGGAAAAAGAGGAAAACATATTGTCAGCACAAGCCAAGATCTTAGCCAGGATTCAGAAACTAGGTGCCCAAATTTGCATCGACCGATGTAGCATGTCAGCCAGTTGAAACTGACGACTGGCCATTCATCCCCAGGAACATTTGTACTTATACACCTTTGGAGGGGAGAATTATACTAGAAGTTAACCCATTTATGTCAGGAGACACACTTGACAAGTGTAGTGATGACTTGTAATTTCTTTAAATGTAACTTTGGAATAAAGCATACATTTGCAAAATAATTGAAGGAGAGTTGCAGATGAATTCTGATGAACAATTCCCCGTCAAATACTTTCTAAATATTACTTTTGTTAGATAGAGACCACCGAAGTTGTCAGGGGAATTCAGTTGCTACAAGCATGAATAGGTTACTGCATACGGCTTTCATTTGGAGTGCTAAAATTCTTGCTTTAATACCACCCCTGCTGAAGGGTATTTGTGCTAATTTAAATGTGTGCATTCAAGCACACTAACTAAACCATATATCTCTTTGATATTTATTTGAAGGAAGTTTTTTTTTGGCGCTATCATGGGGAGCGGAAAAAATAAATGCCTGTGAAAAATCCCAATTATACACTATCTGCAAGCACTCTAACTAAACCATATATCTACTTGATATTTATTTGAAGCATTTACTTTTGGTGCTATCATGGGGAGCGCGAAAATTAAATGCCTGTAAAAAATACCAATTATACAGTATCTGACTGATGCGTGTAATACATACCCATTCTGTGAGGTTGACGAGGCAGCCGCTGGTGGGCTGCAGGAGGACCGTGCTCCTGAAGGGCACACCGTGGAAGCCCAGCTCCCTGAACGGCGTGTCAAACTCCAGCTCCTGCTTGGTCAGAGCCTCCACCTTCTCCGTGAAACTCTTGAAGGCAGACTTCAGCCGGTTACGCAGCTCACGCTCCGCCTGGAAAATACAGGGTGAATAGATGGTTAAATATCTTTACATGTTATCAGGCCACCTATGCGATAGAAAAAATCTCTGCATTAGCAGATACTGTAGATTCACAAAAGATTGTGTAGAGTAAATTTTGCGAATTTACAGAAAATCGATTTTTGCGGTTTTTAACTTTGCGAATTGGCCGCAACATTGAGTGCCAGCTATACACTTTAAGTGGCAGCACTAATCATTGCGATTTCAATTTAGCGTCCGAGGCTAAATGCTAAAAAACACAAAAATTAAATTAACGCAATTTTTCCGAATTTACAGTAGTCAAACAATAAGTTCTTGACCACCAGGTCACAACAAGAGTCAGAGATCTCCCTCTTTGCAACATAACACATCTAAATAGGGAAGGGGGATGAGAGCTTGATTGTAAAAGAACTGTTGTGTTGTAGTTAGCAATCACTGTTTGTATTATACAGTTCATTTTTTCCCTTAACTTACCTGAATTACTGAATTAAGTTTGTGCACCTTCACCCCCCCCCCCCTCTCAGTGCTGCAATTTTTGTTTCACATAATTTCCATTGTTAGAAAGGAGTCAACCCTCTTGACATTGCAGTTGTTACATTTTAAGCTCATAATATGCACTTCAAATAGGGTATAATTACTGTAACATTTAAGCGGGTAAAATTTCATCAAAAACATATTTTACAAACCAGTGTTGAATTTCATCAAAATCGATCATTTTTGACACGGACAGCTTGCTGTCTCTGACCACTGTCAGGATATGAATCCAGCTTTGGCAAGTGAGAAAGTTTTCAGTGACTTGAGGTAAGGCAGTAGTTTTCACCCTATAATCAACTTTCTTCCATTACTTATAACTGGCTAGCCACAATTTAGCCTGAATATAAAAGGAAAAAAAAAAGACTTCTCAAAACTCCAAATTCATGTCAAGAAAATTGCTCTTGACTCGCTGGAGAGTAGGTTGAGAATTTATCTAATTAGCAGGCAGCCCTGGAGTTAACGAGTTTATTTTCTTTCTATTCAACTTTAAAAAAAGATGAATATTTCTATCTTTATCCTGACACTGTCAAGGAACCATAGTGATCATGGTTAACAGGTGCCTAGGAGGAGGAGACGTTCATGTTTATTTCAACAGCTTAGATCATATCACAACAAGATCTGCTACATATAATTTTCAAATATGCTTCATGTCATGAGTTTTGTTCAAAGATGTTATGCCATGTAAACAGTCCAAATGCAGAAGGGTAAATCACATATCTCACAGACATAGTTCAGTTAAGGATACTCTATTCAACACTCATTATTGCGACTGATAACTGACTGACACTATCTAATCATAGTTACATGCACATACATGCTTATACTAAATAACAGGGAAAGAACAAACATGGATGATTGAAAGAAGATCTCAACTTATTTCATGTAGCTCCGCATGGCTTGGACTGCAGACCAGGGTCTTAGCCAGGATTTCAAAAATGCCTGTCCAAAACAGCAATTTCAAAATTTTTGCCTCTCCAGATTTAGCTACTTATCTAATTCAAATCTTAATAAAGGCTAGATTTAATAGCTTAGTGTGTCAAAAAAGGGCAATTTACACTTCAGCTATGTCCTAGCAGATGGTTTGTTAGGAAAATATTTGGTTATTACACCCCAAAAGTCAAAATTGAAAAATCATCATAGAAATTTTTGCCTGTTCAAACAGGAGGTTTTTTTGAAACTACCTGTCCAAAAGACAGGTAGGACGGGTCCTGGCTAAGTCCCTGCTGCAGACCCCAAATTTCAAACTGGACCTATGGTGTTCTTTCATTTAGGCTATATAAGCACACACTTTACGTTTGTATGTCTGTCTCTTTTTTTGATAACTTTTTTTATTTTAGGAAATTTAGCACTATGTGATATGGGACAAATATTCTCGAGTATAATATAAAAATTTTACAAATCATTTAAACAGATGAGATAATTTTCCCTATTCAACGAAGTGATTAGGAAAAAGGGGACGATATCAAAAACATTCTTTTACAGCTTCTCCTAAATGCAGTCATGCATCCACCTTCCAAAACGTTTAGCTATTTTCAAAACTAAACATGCTCTTACACATTTATTAGAGATTCTCTAACCAGTTATACACAATATTCTTTCAAGTGATGGAGCCAAAATGTAAACTAAACAGTTAGATAGGTGTGAATTATACAAGATAAATAATATTTGGAAATTAAAATTTATTAATACACATCACCATGATCACCTTATTATTAATTATACCATCTTTTTATTTGATTAGTAGTGTTTAAATGTATAACTTCAAGCTAGTCTTTTTAATTTTCACTTTAATGTATATACAAAGACAGTACCCATTATATGCATTGTGCCCATAAGAAGTGTAATTATGTTTTCCAAGTTAACAAAAAAAAAAAAAAAAAAATTTCCAACTACGTTACAGTGTCCCTTTGGAAAGTGCAATAGAAGGCCAAAATTTCCTGATTACCCTTTTTGGACACAATTTCAAAATATCATCATTGACCCTGATTTGATGAGAAGGATTCATACACTAACTAAATCCACTGGAATAGTATGTACAACACATCAGGCCTAGAAAAAAATGTTTGTTTCCTGTAACAGTCCAAAAAACAAAGGGTAGGTAGGTCGGTAATTTTTTTAAATTTTTTTTTGGATAATATTTGTCAAAAATGTGTGTTTCATGCATGTTTACACGTTGATTTAGAGGTGGGAGGGCGGAAAAAACTTTAGGTCAGAGATCTTTTTGAATAAAAACTTGTTAAGGTAGTGTTACAGGAAACAAACAACTTTTTTTTAAGGCCTCAGGCAAGGGGTTGACTACACCCACGTCTATCTCAAATCTGCAAAGCAAAACATAAATGATAAAGAAAGGACAATCAGAGAATACAGCAGTACAAAATAGGAACTCAAAATCGGAATTTGTAGAGAGACAAAAATCTAGGCGAGGTGCATTATGCCGAGCCAAAAGACACGGGGGGCTCATCATGCTGTCACCATAGCAACTAGACATCAGCAGGCACAACAGAGAGTCACCAGGCTGCCCACCTGCTCTGCGCGAATATCGTCTCGGTCGTGCATGTGTTGATGCTTGCCGAGATCGGTGGTGATTTCACCCACTTCAGTGTACAACTGTATGTCCTGCTGTTTCCGCTGATTGAACATTATAGCATGCTGAAGATAATAACAAGAGCAAAGATAAGTCAATCTCAATCTCTAAAAGAAATGAAAGCGTAAACCAACCTGCTCGGCCCTCAGATCGTCACGGTCATGCATATGTTGGCTTTTACCCAAATCTGTGGTGACCTCGCCCACTTCCGTGTAGAACTGAACATCCGTATGTTTCTTGTTACTGAACATAATGGCGTTCTGTAGGGCAAAAAAGTAGTTGCAAACATAAGAAAGAAATGCATTATCACACAAAAGAATGTTCTCCCAGTTATCATAAAAAACAAAATCATGGTCTAGCAATCCTGGACGCTTGGGCATCATTTAAAGACCAAAATCCATACATGAAACTGCCCATCATGGCATCCAATCTGAGAAGAATTTCTTTTCAATATAGTTTATCTCAAGCAATTAAAATTTCCCCTTTATGTAAATGATTTCCTAAAGATGCATTTAAAATGCATCTAAAAATAATTAGATACTAGTAGTTGTCTGGGATGATGAAATGATAATCTTGCCATCTTTTTAAAATATGATTATGAATAGAAATTTATGGCAGCACCTTACCCCTTAATTCTCATTTTTATTCAATGTAAATGAGACACATCTCAGCATTATAAGTACTTGGCCAGTAAGAAACCATATCTATAGAAGTAGTGGGTAGGTAGAAAAAATTTGATTAAGATTAAGAAGATTAAGCAGAAACCTAAGAAACAAAAACGTGTCCAGCCATACAATTGCATTCTGAATACATGTTAAGGAGGTTCAAATAAATAATGGTTCAAATAAGTATATCAAATTAACCACATTATGAGAAGGCAATGACTAAAACATAACAAATACCTCACCAAATAGGTGCATATTACTTAAACAATTAAAGAATAACATAAACCTTACATTGTATCATTTTAACTCATTATCTCTTTCTCCATTACTTTATATTGATATTCATTCAAGTCATTTTCCTTAATCCCAACAATCACTCTGTTTTAATGGGGGACAATCAGAAAGCTGATTTGTTGTTGCAAGCACACTTGGAACCATTTGTATCACTATAAAATATATATATATATATATATATATATATATATATATATATATATATATATATATATATATATATATATATATATATATATATATATATATATATATATGTGTGTGATTTTTTTTGGTGGAAAAAATATTCTCTTTCTAGGCTGTCTAGGCAAGAAATTCACTGATCTATATACAAAAGATATAACTGAAATAAGGACTGTATAGTAGTTGAATTGCACAATGACACGTTGTTGTTGTTGTTGTGGCTAACCTTCAGATGGAAGTGCAGCAGTATGATCATCTCGCCATCACACGGCTGGAAGAAGGCGTGCTTGATGTTATTGTACAGAATGTCCACTTTGTCTCCCCGCACCGACGTAAACCGGAAACCTACAAGGAAGACGGGTCATCAGTATCATACAAAAGGGTAGGATATCGGCTTCATTATCCAATATCAAGCGTAAGGATACCACAAGTACTGATGATTAAGAATTTAGAATTTTGTTTATAATTTTTGGTCAGAGACTTTCTGTATGTAGCTTTCTTTCTATTGATTTATCTAGCCATATATATAAACATATATGCGCATATATTATATATTAACCAATTTAATGCCACACACACATATGCACGTTTGTGGTAATGAAACTTAGAGAACCATGCACGTATATGCTTGACAAAAATCACAATGACCTGAGACGTGAGAGCCTGTTCTCTAGTCAGCAATAGAGGATTAGACACACTTGAGCCCTGTCAACTGAATACTAGTCATAACTCACCATTTGTGTGGGCTTCGAGCGTGCTAGAGATTCTTTTTGACACTATGTTTGGTCTAACTCACCATTTGTGTGGGCTTCGAGCGTGCCAGAGATTCTTTTTGACACTATGTTTGGTCTAACTCACCATTCGTGTGGGCTTCGAGCGTGCCAGAGATTCTTTTTGACACTATGTTTGGTCTGATGTACAAGTCCTTCAGCTTTGGATTACCACGATTAGCGTTCACTATAAGAGTGTCTTGTTTGACGATACCCTGCAAGAGAGAATGGGCAACGATGAAAACAATGCAGTAACGAGAGTGAAATCACCCCAATGGAGAACTTGTGTAGAATTTAAGCATAAAGCTGAGAAAAAAATGAATGGACAAGGATTTGACAAGTGGTCTGTATGCAATTAACCAATGGCACATAAAGAAGTTAAATAGTTGTTACCGAGTGCTTGACTCACCACTAGTACTGGTAGAAGTAGTAGCTGTAGCAATGGCATAAGGCCTAGAAAAAAATTGATTGTTTCCTGTACTGGTCCGAAAAGAAGTAGGGTAGGTTGGTAAAATTATTTGAGGGGTTATTTTTTTGTTCAAAAATATGTGTTATATGCATGTTTTATGTTGATTTGAAGTTGGAAGGGTGGGTAAAACATAAGGGTAGAGTTTTTTTCTGAGTACAAACTTGTAAGGGTGGGGTTACAGCAAACAAACGACTTTTTTAGGCCTAATAGAACAGCCCTCAGTTTTAAAGTGAGACACATACCTCCTTCTCTTTCTCCTCAGCCTCCCTGGTCTTGAACTTCTTCTGGACCTCCTTGATGAGTCTGAAGGCTGTGTTTAGGTTCATGGAGGGCGCGGAGATCTCTCCCGGCTCCTTGGTGTTGGAACTACGGTATGTACTGCAGAAAACAAATAAAAGAGTCAACCACCTTTTTCAAGTACAGGCCAGGAGTGGTATAATAGAAGATCAGAGTTCAGAAAAAAAGAGTAAATTGATTTTGAAAACTGATTTTAGCTTATTTTGGGATTTGTATTTCCAAGAAATGGCATAAGTGTAAATTTCTCTTATTTCAGTGCACAGAGATTTAAGTTTGAAGGTTTATGTTTCTGAAAGTTATGCACTAATGTTTAATTGTTTTCTCGTTTTTTCGATTTCTATTACTCTTATAAGTTTTTGCATGTGTGTTTTCATATCTATGATATGATCAATATACAATACAATACATACATTTCCTTAAATAAGCAATACAATACAGTATGTACATTTCCTTAAATAAGCAATACAATACAATACTTACATTTCCTTAAGAAATGTAGCATCTGGTTGTGGAAATACATTCCCGTCATTCCTCCCTAGAGCGGCGCCGGGGTGGTAGAAGTTGATACGCAGATACGTGTAGTCTCCCTCCACAGACTGGCTAATATTCTACAACACAAAAACAACAACAAAATAAACTAGTGCATCAGGAAATACAAAACAACTTTTATACTGATATATTATATTTTTATGTACAGATTGGCTAGGTGCTCGGGAAGAAAGAAAATAAACTGATTTTTTTTTAAAATTAAGACCAAACATTTTTCTAATTGGCACTGTAAATATTTCTTTTTCAATATGATAGTAATAGTATTTCCGTAAGAAAATAATATTTCTAATGATATTGCTCGCTTCTCAGGCAACCTATTTAAATAATTAAATTTGGCCCTGATAACGTCAAAAGATTTGCTAGTAAAATGTGAACTGCCTTCTTGCTGAGATTCCGGGCAGCAGATTAGGCCTAAAAAAAGTTGTTTGTTTCCTCTAACCCTACCCTAACAAGTTTTTATTCAAAAAAATCCCTACCCTAAAGTTTTTTCCGCCCTCCCAACTCCCAATCAACGTAAAACATGCATAAAACACACATTTTTGACCAAAAAAACAATCCAATTTTTTTTATTTTACTGACCTACCTACCCTATTTTTTATCAGACCAGTACAGGAAACAAACAATTTCTTTTTTAGGCCTTAGTCAAATCTTACTGATAAGCAGTATAACAGACCTTAAATGATGAAGTACTTCTCACCCTTAGATAATTCCATTGTCTATTATATTATAAATAATTAATGAAAATATTATTGGTATTTTCTTTTCAAGCAGTTAGGTAATATTTACTGGATGAGTGAAGTAAAGTAAATGTTAAAGTGAAAAGCTGGGTTGTTTGTAAGAAAATCTATTTGAATGAACAATAACTTACCTTAATTGTTGAAATGTGAAAAGGTGTAGGAACACCAAATATGGGCAAAATAATGGTCTCATACTTCCGATCTGCAAATGAAATATAGACTTTAAAGAATATCATCAAATCAAGTTGTCATCTAGCCAGCCTCCCAGGCCATATTTAAATGTCTTCCATTGTGGATAGATGGCACTGCGGTATACTAGGAGTTCAGTTGGAAATATTCTGTTAACAGTAATCTCCCTCGTGAGGCAATTGTGTGAACTAAATGGCCAACAGTAGGCCACAAGTCCCTATCTAGTATAGGTGCAGGCTTTTATATATAATAAAGTAAAATCATAACAGAGCCTTGTAGCTAGGCTAGTTGTCATCACGTAAACCTTAAAAGAGAAGTGTCTGGCAATAATCAAGTACCCAGAAATGACCAGTAGTACTGGTACCAAAGTTCTATTGTTTCTCACACTGTGACTATCCCAACCCTCTAGTGACACTAATTATTAGTGTAAGCCATGCAAATTTATTTACTTTTAATATGAATCAATTAAATATTAAGATCAAATAATGCTTGACAAGTATGATAATGTCAGAATAGAGAAACCACTGCTATAGTGCTATAGCCTTAAAATGTGACATACATTCCATCAAGATGTTTCATTAATCATTACCATATAATTGTGAGAGCAACATGCTTCAAAAATGAAAATAAATAGATGCTTTTGGCATTCTGAAGTGATGAACTTACCTACAAATATCTTGAGTTCCTTTAATTCTGATTCTTTTGGCATCTGTGAATATCCTTTATAAGAGACATTGGACTTTCTCATTCTGCAAACAAGCACATAAAATCATGAGCAAGGAAAATCAACCTGTTGGGTAGGGATATGTACCGGTACTCGATACAATGCTAAATATTGATTAAAAAAATAACCCTTCCAATGCTACGGCTACTTTCATCCATAGCACAAGGACACAAATATTTTTGAAAACCATCTAAACCCTGTCATGTTGGTACTCATTGGATAGCTCTTAGTGAGTACTCTCAGATGAGTACCCACAAACCAGGGTTTTTCAAGATTTTTCAGGATTATATTGTATTGGCCAACTTAGCCACTAGAAGCATAAGGGTAAGGGGGGAATTCTGAGCATAGATTGAACTTACTTGTTATCTTCGCCCTGAGGTCCCATGCCCTTCAGCCTCTCTCTGGCGTCCTGGTTCATCTTCTCTGAGAGCTCTTTCTGGTGCCTGTGTCTCTTGTCCTCGGTGCTCATCTCGGTACGGGTACGGCTGGTCAGCAGGGCATTACGGGCACCGCGCCCTAGCAGCTCCTGGGACTGCTCCTCCTTCTCACTCTCCTCCGCGTCCTCTTCATCCTCGTCCTAACAGCAGCGCAGGTAAATAGAGGAATTTGGGGTGTAATTAGATATATTTAACAATTCTAATATATAACTTTCCCCATCGTTATCTATTAAGAAATCCACCTTTTTCATAAAAAAAATTGAAATTGATGAGAAGAATCAATCAATCAAAGTTATTTATCCAATTAACCCTTCCAAGGCTGCGGCTACTTTCCACCGAAGCACAACGATTTCTGAAAAACATCTAAACCCTGTCATGTAACCCTGTCATGTTGGCATTCATTGGATAGCACTTGCTGAGTACTCTGAGATGAGTAGCCACACACCTGGGTTTCAGTCATTTTCAGTATATGTCCTCATCATCCTCGTCCTAACAGTATCAAATGGAGCATATTCATTATTGCTCCTCTGATTTTAACCAATGGAATGACACCATTCGTACCATGTGATTAACTGATAAATTGTCATATCAGCCCTAAGGCTTCAATATTATCAACTTGACAAGATGTCTGATAGTCTAGAAACTAAATAGAGTGCATGACTTTCGGACCCATCTAAAAAACTGCTATTACCCATTCAACCCCCGAGACCTCCTTGACAAAAGCCATCTAGACCTCAGATACTTTTGAAAATATCTATGGCAGGCACCAACATAATTTTGAGAACTAACTTACCATGCCAGGCAAGTGGTTAATGATTTTGACTTGCCCGAACTAAGTTATAACATATGCCAGAAAGGCATGCATTGTTCATCATGGATTTAAATATTTGAAAACTACTTTCTTTTCAATGTTGTTGCATATTTCTGGGTATTTGGGCCATTTACTATAGAAAATATGTTTGGTGTTCAGAAAATCAGCTAAAAACTGTGAAACCTAAAATGTACTTGCCCCAAAGCCATTTTTTCAAAAATTCACTTGTCAGGGCAAGCGGGCAAGTATTTATGTTGATGCCTGTTTGGAATTAATCATCGATTCAAAAAATATTTAAAGAAGAGTTATGGATTGGATTTCAATAAACATTTCTCTTTCAAGTACTTTCTGAAAATTCCTTTTGTTAGAGAGATATCCCTAAAACATTCAGGCGGTTTTGGGATGAATAGGTTAAAGACCATCACAATCTGTTTACTGATTATTTTTGACATACTCAAGTATATGGAAAAGGCACAATATCAAATTATTGGTATCATAATCGCTACCCCAATTATATGCTTTATTACTAATACTGTAATTATTTCACACTTAAAACAATTGATATTATCAAATTATTGGTATCATAATCGCTACACCGATTATATGCATTATTACTAATACTGTAATTATTACATACTTAAAACAATTGATATCTATAGCCAAAATATCAGGTTTTGTTGACAAATTTTCACACTGAGACTTAAATATACAGCAGGAGTCATGTCTTCATTATAACAGCTGTCGTTGACAGTCATACTGACTAGAGCTGCACTCACGGTGGAACACCAACTCATGAGCTCACCACCATTTTGACTCATGAGGTCATGGATGCACGGTTTTAGTAATAAATATTCATTATTCAGTCCGCCAATTAAAAAAGAAATACTTAGTGATGGAGATTTGCTAACATGTACATGGTTATTTTATATTGCATAAATGAATACATATTGATATTTACATAATGCTAATTCTATATAGTGGTACGAAGGTCAGTATATCACTCAACACTGCCTGTATACATCGGGGATTGTAAACAAGACATGACAGCAATAAGCAGTGACAAGAAAGTGGGTGTTAGGTTTGTGTTCCCAACAGAGTTCACGAGTTGACCACTTCAGCTCGAGCTGAGCTCGCCTGCCCCAGTGCTCGAGCCACTCGAGTTGGTGAGTGCAGCTCTAATAATGATATCCAATTTTTTAATTGAATATTGAAAGTAAAATTGCTCTATCACATACCTTGAGAAATATTCCCACGTGTTTGATTTTCTTCTTGGTGGGCGTGAGCAGGGAGGCCGGGGAGCCTTCGTTGACCAGCACCGTGTCCCCGACAAACAGGGCGTACTTTTTGGCCTCCTTGTCCTTGGCTGAAGAGTTCTCCAGGTTAGAGAAGCCAACGTTCACATTGAACACCATTCCTGTAATGGGCAGGATGCAACAATGCAGGGTAATAGTGGGATTTTGGTAATAGTAGCATCACATAATACAATACAATAGGTAGGTCTAATGCAGCTTTACAATTATGATGAAATTTTGCAGGCAGAAACAAACTTAGAAAAATATTTGGAGAAATGTTAGTCAACATCTTTTTTTGTACATGGCGGATGTTTTACTTCATACTCATATAATTTAAATGAGTATACAGATTGGTTACTCACAGGTGAGCCACATACTGTAGATTCACAAAATTTTGCAAATTTACAGAAAATAGATTTTTGCACTTTTTTCAGCTTTGCGAATTAGCCGCAACATGGAGTGCCAGCTATACACTTAAAGTGGCAGCACTAATCATTGTGAATCTTAATTTTGCGTCCGAGGCTAAACGCAAAAATTAAACGCAATCTTTTCCGAATTTACAGTATGTTAGTCAGAACACTACCTAAAACTCTCTTTCAAATATTTTGCAAAATCATTCTCTATTTCAGAGCTAAATTGTCATAGATCCAATCAACAATTTCTGGAGGAAATCTCTCAAGAGCATTGATGGGTTAAAAAATCTGTCGCAAGCTCACAAGTACTGACCTTTCTTTGCTGGGGCAGAAGTCTTGCCGGAGATAAGTAACGAACCTTCTCGGAATTCAATGCCCATGGCAAACCTGAAATAAGAATATCATATTGCTATGAGCAAGTTGTCTGCTTGATAAATAAAACAAGAGGGACGCTGTCAGCGTCAGCTGGTGTGAGTCGGATTTTCCTTGCTGTCTGTTATTTGCATGTTATGCCATCTGCTTCTCCTGTGTTCCCATTGATCGAAAATTGTGGTGGGTTTTTTTTTTGGTAAAAAGTTTCTTACCTTATTTATGGTGGATAGCACTGGTCCCAGCCTTAGGTCAGATGGCGTGGATTACTAGCATGTCATGGAATATTTAGCAGACTTTCTGACATAGACTTTTACTAGCCCATTCAGGTTTTTGGTAAAAACGGAGCAGTGGTCCACTGTCTATTTTCACCACTGCAGTTAAAAGATATTATTTTAAATCATTTAATATACCTCATGTGAAAATCGTAAGCCGTGATTGGCTTACAAAGGTTGGCCATTCCATCATCATTGGGGTTTGTTAGGTATAATAAAACACATATGCCATGCCAGTGTGGGTATCCTGATGGAATGTCTCCCAGAGGGAG
>OZ012688.1:34687218-34722218 GCA_963942565.1 Maea johnstoni | reverse complement strand
CTGTGACCGTGACGTCACGGAAAGTGTGGGGAATTCCCATGTGGAGTACAGCGACGTCACGGAAAGTGAGGGCCGCCATGATAGCGAGCGAAGCAAATAGCGAGCGAGGCGAAATCTCCTAAGGCACAAACGATTCGCCCAGAATAAAGACATGCCCACTGATAAAAGTCCAAAAAAAAAACAAATCGGTTACGATATAGGCAATGGACAATAAGGGGGGATATTTTTTGAAGAAAAAAAAAGGCACCAGGATGGAGAAAATTTCTGTCGCGAAATAACAAAAGAAGCGACACTTCAGCTATTGTTATGCGACATTAAAATCAACTACCAGGGACACTTCAGCTATTGTGATGCCACATTAAAATCACTTACCAGGGACACTTCAGCTATTGAGATGCCAGATTAAAATCAATTACCAGGGACATTAGATACGACATTCGCCGGACCGAAAGATCGCTAAGTGTTAGTCGACCACTAGAGACATCGACTCACACAAAAAACCTCAGAGAAAGGGTGAAGTCAATGAGACTATATTTCCTCTTATACAATAAGACGTGTGTTTCAAGTTTATCCGTCTACCTGAATGTTTGTACAAAGTCTTCATTATAAGGAATATAGTTAAGTTTAACTCATTTATACTCAGAGCAGCCAAAAGAGGCCTAATGATTTTGGAAATATTTTACTGAACAACAGCATTTTCTTGAAAACATTTGAAGGAGAAATATTGATCAGAGGCCAATCAACAACTCTCTTTCACATATTTTGTGAACTTTCGCTTTATTCACAAGTTATTTTCAAAAGTATGAGAGTAGCAGACGATACCTTTTAAAGAAACTTTGAGTGTTAATGGGTCAACACATGTTCACCCAATCACCCATTAATGCTGACAGCGGCCAAAAAACAGCTGAGCATTTTGATGAAATCTTGCAGATAAAAGCAAAATGAGGGAAATATTTGATGTAGAAATATTAAGCAGAACATTACCAACCACTCTCTCTCTCAAATATTTTGTAAATTTATCCTCAATTCTAAAATTATGGTCAGAAGTATCATAGATCAAGACGGCTATTTTTGAAAGAACTCTTAAGCATTAATGAGTTAACATCTTCTGTTAAGCACACATTTTCCATGACTAATTTCCTTGCGCTATGCTATGAAGAACTTCTGAAATGCTCTCTGATTGAAATACTTACCTTTGTTACTCCTTATCATCTATCAGATCCAAAAAATAAATTATCATATGGCTATGTCAAAGTGGAGGCTGGTCTGTAAGCCTCTTTACCTACCCAACATTCTTTGTGAACTTCTCCAAGTACTCTGGTTTCTTTTCTTTGAGAAAGCTCACGCCGGCCTCGTATACTTCTGATAACTTAGTTCCTACAAGGCAGATAAGAAAGATGTCAAAACAACATATTCAATTATAAGGAAAGTATGAGTGATTATATGACTCTAAATGGTCATTTTTGCGATATTTGTGAGCAGGCTTGGGGTCAATTACATTGGAAAGTAATCAATTATATTATATTACTTTGGAAAATAGCCCAATTATATTATATTACAATTACAGCAATTTTTTCAAAGTAATCAATTATATTATATTACTTTCCAAGATGTAATTGATTATATTACTTAATACTTTTGAAATTCAGAAGCACAACAAAACATTTCATGTAGGGAAACAGTGATAACTTTATTCATACAGTACTGCTGCATTTCCTAGTTTGTCAGGGTGCTTCCTCTAAGAAAGAAAAATATACTATTGTATTGAATCAGATTTCTCAACTGCCATAACAGCTGGTTATCATGACCATATACAGGCCACATATGATCAGTAGATAACAGGTGGACAGGGGTCATGGATAGGAAGAGTTTGCTAATCTTGATTTGAGGAAAGAGGGGCAGGATGTAAAACAGCTGAGAAGGGTGGGCACTTAGGTTAATTGTACTCAATGTTACTGAAAGGAGTGGAGGTATTGTCTGGATTGAGTGATGATTGTTGAATGTTAGGCAAATTGTAATTAGACTGAAATTGATGAACAGGGTACTGTTGATCCTTCAATTTACTAACTAGTGCAAATATCTCAGACCCACAGTTTGCAATTTTCATCCATTTTGAATATAATGTTTGGGACAAACACATCTGACAGGCTCAAAGATCTGCCAGCAGTCATCCTTCCTGAAGCTGGAACCTTTTAAATCCCATGGAAAGCATCTAACTATCTGATAGAGATACTCTGCTCAGGTATATACCTCCTTGGTGTGATAAAAATATTTTCTATGAAAGTAATTTACAATTTATGCAATTATTTATTACTTATTACTCCTGATTCAATTATATTACTTATTACAATTACATTTTTGAAGAAGAATTACTTATTACATTCAATTACTGTAATAAATGACTTTATTACCTATTACTTTGATTACATATTACTTATTACCCCAAGCCTGTTTGTGAGTCCATGTTGACAGTTTTAAATAGTCTTCTATAAAAAATCAGTTTGGTTGCCTTGAACCCAGCCAAAATCCGGGTGAAAAACATGCACATTTTCTGTTTTTTTTTCAAAAGTTTCTGTGTCAGTTGTGTGTCACACAATGTTTTGGTGCACCGATTATCAATTGCTGCGGTGCACCACATGTGTGCCTGGCATGTGCCGAGACGCAATATTGTTTTAAATAGTTTGCCTTAAAATCACTGTCAATGTGGGAGGAAAACGCGAACAGAATTGATTAACTAAGCGAAAAAATTTGCGATTAATCGCTACAATTAAACTCTTCGCATCCGAACCCTATGACTTACCATGCTGCAGTTTGTCTATGATCTTCTCCTGGACATCAAGGAGAAGGCTGTAATTATTCTGGATGTCCTCTGACGGGTCCACCAGCATGGTACGCACAATATTCGAGCAGTACGACTTGTAGCGAGCTCCCAACATGCACACGATAGCACCAAAATGAACTGTATTTTTATCACTGGAAATAGCAAATAAGGCTCAAATATAATGGGAGTGCCATTGAGTTACCTACGGATGTTGTGATTGACATAAATCATTCTAATTGTCCGACCATTTCAAGTTGTAACATAAATGCTAGAATGACATGTATTATTTATCATGGATTTAATGATTTGAAAACCTTTTTTTTTTCAATTTTATTTGCATATTTCTGGGTATATGTAAATATAAAAATGTGGAGTGTTCAGAAAATCAGCTTGCCCATTCAAGCTAATGCAAACTTATATGTACTTCTTCGAAAGCACCATTTTTTAAAAAAATGTAATACCCGTGACTAGTTCAAGTACTTATAGTGGCGCCTGCCTTTAAAACTCACCTTACAACGCTGAACTTGAGGTTGTAGTTTCCCCCGCTCTGTATAATGGCAGGATAACACATATCTAACTGTGAAGTGTCTGCCCCGCTCGTATATTTCTTATTCTGAAGAGCTTCTTCCACTTGGTCAGCAAGCTTGGAATGCTTAACCCTCTGTAACAAACAAGCAATTGAAAAACGTTTAAAACATTACAAAAGAAAATTCAAACCTATTCTTGAGCTATTTCATTGACAAGTAAATGTGCATGAAATTAATGAGCACCAGATAATGCTCAAAAACAGCGCTGCTATAATCAATCAATAAAAATGACAGATTAAATGAGCTTCACCAGTAATCAAACAACCAAGCTGTTGACAGAAAAGCCTGAGCTTATACAATAAATGACATCCATCAGTGTTGGCACAAGATAAAATAAATGTTAATAAATAGTTACAAATATAGCAATAAAAGATAATTTAAGCAGAAGACAATTTTTTCTGATGCATTCCTTTACCCATTAATGCCTAAGAGTTCCTCCAGATATTGTCATCTGGAACAATAGCACTTTTGACAATAACTTAATGTAATTAAGAATGATTTAATGAAGTACTGTAGAATAGGAAATGATACCGAGCATGTAATTAATCTGAATTTACCTAATTTGAAAATCTTGGTATGATTAAATTCGGATTAAAATGTCAATCTCCAGCATATAATTTATTTTTTTCGTCTCCATATTATTCCCATGTATAAGGATATCATGCATTATTTTGTTAGATTTGTACATGTGTATGGTTGAAATTTGAGTATACTGTTGTACCCCTTAAAAATGTGGACGCCCCAAAATTTTACAATTGCCAAATTTGGGCACCCAGTTTCTGAATACTGGCTAAGACCCTGGCGTCGCACATATCTACATCTACACGCCAGTATGAAATAGCTCATCCTTGCATACCAATGGTCCAACACTGAAATAATGATCAGGTTATTACAATTGTAATTGTGCTACTTGTATGATAAACTAAACCGGTCTAACAATAGCATCAATGACCGACCTCTTCCCATGCTATGGTAACAACATAGATCACCCTAATGACAATCGTTGACAAGCTGTACTCACAGGTCCGGTTCTGCGTCAGTAACCGTATACTGGATGTAAACCCTTTTAGACTATATATAGCCGCCAAGTTGCCATTATAACCCACGTCCGGGTTTGTCTCTGTATCATCATAATATAATGTCATGTATTTGTATTTTGTTATTTTTCTAAAAACTGACTGTTCAGTATAATTAAATTCGGAAATGTCATTTTCGGTCAAATTCGGTATAATTGCCCACCGGATTAATTTCCTATACTACAGTATTGAAGGAGAGTTGTTTGTGATGTTGTAATTAACATTTTTCTCTCAAATAATTTCCTAACTTCGCTTTTGCCTGCACAATTTCAACAAAATTGTCAGGCTGTTTTGACCACTGTGAGCATTAATGGATCAAAGTATTCAATAGTAATTGAGATATCCTCATGAGGTTTAAATCATGTGTCTGCTCGAGATGTGAAAGTATTTGGTGAGAGTCAGTGTCAAAATTGCATTCTAATAATTTCTGGTATCTTACTCCACATCCCTTAATTTGAGAGACACTGCATAGGGACTTAGCCAGGACCCGTCCTGTCTGTCTTTTGGACAGACAGTTTCCTGAAAACCTCCTTTTTGGCCAGACAAAATTTCTAGGAAGAATTTAATTTTGACTTTTGGGTGGTAATAGCCAAATATTTCCCTAACAAACCATCTTCTATGACATGGTTGTCTTTGATGTTTAAAATTTCCTCTTTGACAGAATATGCTATTAAATGTAGTTGGTATGAGGATTTGAAGTAGCAGACTAACTAAATCTGGACAGGAAGAAATTTTGGATTTGTTGTTTTGGACAGGCATTTTTGAAATCCTGGCTAAGATAATACCCTGGAGACGCAAGCACGGTCTTAGCTAGGATTTCAAAAATGCCTGTCCAAAACATCAATTCCAAAATTTCTGCCATCCAGATTAAGCTACTCTGGTACTTCAAATCCTTACAACTACATTTAATAGTCTATTGTGCCAAAAAAGCAATTTAAAGCCCTATCCTAGAAAATTGTTTGTTAGGAAGTTATTTGTATATTACACACCAAAATTGAAAATACTTTATAGGAATCTTTGTCCGTTCAAAATCAAGGTTTTAAGGAAACTGCCTGTCCAAAAGACAGGCTGGACAGGTCCTGGCTAAGTCCCTGGACGCAACCCCTACCTTGTCAGAATCGATGATCTCCATCAGCTGTTCTTTGAGGAATTTGTTGAACACGTCGGACGTCACCGAACAAGCTTTTTTGATGGTTGCCAACTCGGCCTCCTCCTTTGGCGCCATGACGTACGCTAGCTGGGCGCTCACGTCCACTTTCTCAAAGCCGCCGCCATTGTAGGCAGATCGCCACGCTTCCATAAAGTCTCCCGGAAACTTGTCCTTCGCGAACTGGCCTACTGTCTTACCCTGCGGAGAAAAAACAATACAGTATACAGAATGCAATTATCAACAATATTGCCCCCTTCATGGCTGCCGGGCTAAAAAGCATACCGACTATTTTGGTAATATTTTTTTTATAGAATTTTTCTTTTTCAAACAGGTTACTTTCTATGCCATGACTAAGATGTAAACTACACATAGACAAAAAGATAAAAGTTTGGTGCGAGGATTTATATATGGAGGAGTTTTTGGTTAATCAGTGCCATTACAGATTGGCCAAGGCATAATGTTAACGTTCAAATGCACATACTTAGTAGGTTAGGTGGAATTTGAAATTGACAGTTTTGGAAACCCCAATTTCAAAATCCAGGCTAAGACTGTTAATGAACGCAGCAGCTATCTAGAATGACATCACAAATTTTACAGTTGCTATTGGCCTAGCAGTGTAAACCCTATCTTTGAAAATACAGCTACTTTGAGAGGAGTTTCATTAAAAGTTAAAAAGTACTGACCTTTTTGCTTTTCTTAATGGCCTCCAGTAGCTTGGCGAAGTTGGCCTTGTCTTTGTCGGCCTTGTCTCTCGTGAGGAGATTGACGGACGGCATTCCGTTCTCCGTCTCCTCTCCGTTCTCCACCTTCCTCAGGAACTCAATCTTCTTCTTGCTAGCCAGGAAGTATAGGCTATCCTCACACGCCACCATGATGGTGTCTGTCAGCTCATAGCCAAACAGCCAAGTCTGGAAAGCATGCCCAAAATGCTTGACAGTTGCTTAATGTTGTGTATATATATATGCTTTGAATAGTGCTGGGAATCGTTGAAAATTTTAAGCTTGAATGATCGTCCAAATATTTGATCAGTTATAATTGATTATTATCAATGTTAATGTGCACTTGCCAGTGTCCAATATATAACCAATTTCCCCTAAATTTTGAATGATCACTGGTCAGAAACTCATATTTCATGTTTAATACAATAATCTTTTACTTTTATGCATGGTTTCATGGTAAATAAGGCCCCCTTTGAATGGAAACTTTGACCAGGTGAGCAGAGAATATAATCGAAAATGGCTGATCTTTTGTTTTAATGATTGATCATTCAGATTTATGGCAAAACAATCGATTAATCACAATTGATTTATCAGGTAAGGGTTACAGGAAACAAACAACTTTTAAAAATCCAAAAAAGGAAAGCGCAATGCTCTATTTTAATACACAGTTTCAGAGGCAATGAATGTATATACAAACCTGCATGGCTGTTGATTTTGAGTATACCACATCCTCATCAGCCCCCACAGCCACCACCATGGCATCCATCTTGCCAAGACCATCATCCGACGAAGATTTCTACAAGAAAATGTTACGTCGAGACATTAGTAAGTTCAGTGATTGGCTGAGATCACCATTTTCAATCAGAAATAACAATTGGCCCCCTGATGTGAAAGACTATTGAGATACTTATGTAGTTAATCATTACCTATAGGGGTAGGGAATTAATTATGTGTTGCTATCTCAATGGCAAGCTGAAGTTATCAAAAATGGACATAATTTATCGATATCAGTAAATGATTTATTGATGTCAATATATGCTTTATTGATAACAACAAATACATATTTTGATAAGTTGGGCTTGTCAGGGCTATTCCATTTGAATATACATGGGGGGGGGGGGGGGTGGAACGCTCACCTATTAAAAAATCATGGGGGGAGGGGGTCAAGATAAAAAAAATCATTGGGCGAGGGGTCTGTCAAATATTAAAAAACATGGGGGGGGGGGCTCCCTAGCAAAAAAATAACATCGGGTGTGGGGTAAGTCGCAGGTCGGGTGCCAAGACACTGCCATAAAATGGAGCAGGTGTACCCAAAGAGCAGACGCTTGCAAATTTCAGTCAATGAAATTTAGAGCTGGGGCTCTTTGAGCAAACGTTCGCCTTCATTTCTATATTTGAATACCAGGCCTCAACGCTAACTCAAAATTATACTGGCCCTGTAGGACCAGTAACACCTAGCATCTGCTGGTCCTGCAAAATTTTTACTATTCCTACACTTTTTCATTAACATAACGAGAAAGAACATTGCATAAAATTCATCACAACATTTATCTTTATGGATTTTATCTTCATTTATTTCCAAAACATTTGGGGACATTCTCGGGGGGGGGGGGGGGGGGGGGGGGTCAAGAATGTCTCCAAATGTTTACTGGGCCTGTAGGACCAGTTGAGGTCTTTTTTCCGCTTTTTTACTGGCCCGAAGCTGTTTTAGGGAATTTTTACTGGCCTGTGGCCATGGGTATAATTATATCTTTATTTGATAAAGGTCCGTTGCCTGGTGCCTGTATGGCACACTTTTAAAGTTGAGGCGGTCTGCATTGTGGAGTTCACGTCGGCAATGGATGACATTTAATGTGCACGTACATAAGAAGGGAAACCCCAGCTTCTAAAATAAGGGGTATAAAAAAAACAACATGGGGTATGGGGTTTTGAAAAAGTAATGAAAATCATTGGTGGGGGGGGTTTAGATGAAAAAAAATCATTGTAGGGGGGGGGGGTTTACATGAAAAAAAATCATTGCGGGGGGGGGGGGGGGGTCTGAAATTCTGAGCGTTCCACCCCCCCCCCCCATGTATTTTTAAATGGAATAGCCCTCATGAATAAATGTATAAATTACAATTAATACAAGTGCACTTTTGAACTCAGAATTCTGATTTCTATAGATACTTGTCAACAATATAGGAGTCTGGTAATTTAAGTTTAGATCAGGATTTCCAACATTGCAATAACTGCGTAGGACAATCTGAGAACAATACTGTTTCTCAAGTACAATGTCAAGCCTCCGGATGGGGGGTTCATGTTCTGACATGGCGGGGGTAGTCCGCAGGGGGGGGGGGGGGGGTAAGTCACCGCAGTGGAATGAATTAAAATGACAACAATGGTGATCGCAACGAACTTTAAGTCAAGTACTTGGCTGTGACATGTGTAATGCAATTAGATCAAAGAATTCGCAGATTTGCGAAAACTTGCAAAATTGGGCCTGGTAAAACGATTGTTATTTTATCACAACAAAGCCGGCTTCCTAAACCTAGGTCACATGTGATGGCGAGATCCATCGGCATGTCAACCTAGAAAGAAAATAGGATTTACGATTATCTAAGTTTCAACGACCACATTGGATAATAAATCAACGTAGGATTTACATTCAACTTACATTCCATGCCGAATAAAACCTCTTTATCCGTCGGAAAAAAGCATCCTTGTCGAGATTTAAGCCCGCCATTCTGCTGGGATTTTGCTGAAGTGGCGCACTTAATTCAAAATGGCGGGAGATGGGAATGACGTCATTTTCCGCCAATGATTTTGTAACGCCACCTACCATTGGTCAAAATATTTAAAGATGGCTGTGTGTGTTTCAGCTATTGGGAAGGAGGTGTGTATTTCCTTTAGATTTTTCCTTTTAATTGGACAAGAATGAACTTAAGAATAGTGTAAATACAAATTCAAAGCACCAATGTATAAGAAATTTTATTTAACTAAATTGTCTCTATGAACAGGAAGCGACAAAAGAGGGGATTCCCTCAGGTTCTAGAGGGGAGAGGGGAGGGGTTTCATTAAAATCATCCACTCATGTACATCATTACATGTAGATTGGCTGTAATATTTCAAAGTTAAGGTCCAGCACTCCACTATCCAAGGAAATATGGGAAAGAAATGTTGTTGGACCTAGGAACAACTCATTTGATTTTCTTCAATTGTTGCTGAAACCTTATATGAATAATAGAATGGATATGTAGAGAGAGACCCTGCAATTACTGTATGTTTAATGTTATGTCTACACCTATGGTGATGGCCTGGCTATGCAAGGGGTCTAGAATCTGGCCTAATGCTAAGTCAGGAGTACCAGATCTACCATCAGCACGAGGTCACGTGGGAACAAGGACCCATCAGGGCTCTCGTATCGAATACAAATTACAGAGAAATCTCCACACTTATCTGGGGATGCGCAGATCACCTATGTTGGGTTTTAAGTGGCTATTAGTTGAGGCTAGCTTGTTCAGGTTGACCAGCTGGTTTCGAATCCACTTGTGTTTGGTCACCTAAGATCTAAGCCTCTACGACAGTGAACAGTATAACAGAGAGACACAGTTAGGGTGTATATGCCTATTTATAACCCCAGACCCATGTTCCCCTTAGACCGAATCCTCACGGACATTGATTGCTGGGGGTGAGCGGCCTGCCTTTGAAGTGCACATCTGGGGGCAGGGGCTTAGCCACCTATGCGTCCAGCGTGTCATTTGGACACCCAGAACGCTGTTTTTTGACAGTTTGGACACCCAAAAATTTATGTCAGAATTTGCTGATGATGACTTTTCTTAGAAGATAGAAGATGTAGAAGCTGTAGTGTCACTTTTATAAGACACACAAAGCAGTTACTGGCCCAAAAAAGCAACATCTGTAAATATACAGGGTTTATTTTATTAGTAGTATGTACTTTGTACTACACTTTGGACACGCAAAAGTCTATGAAACCTCTTTTTGGACACCCTGTTTCCAAATATTGGCTAAGACCATGTCTGAGGGAGCTTGCCAACCAAATTACTCAGCATTTTAGCCTCTTTGAGATTGGACAGTAAAATTCATTTGCAACTTGATTAAACATGTGTATTGTTCTCTCTCACTCTCTGAGAGCAGCTGTTGAATTTGCAACTCTGAAATAAACACCATGGCTAGAAATTAGGGGGTGTCGGGAGCCAAGGGCTCCATTGAATTCTCCTGTGGCTCCCTCAAATATCTGCAGGAAGCCCAAAGATGTACTGATTTCTATACACAACATCTCCAGGTAGCTTTAGAAGATGCAATTGGGCTCCCTGGATAAAATTGGATCCAGAGAAATATATAAAACTCATGTAGGCCTACACTCTGCTGAAATTGTTTTGCAAGGATTTGGGTGTCCAAATGACGACGACATACCCTACCGTCTATGACCTTACTGTTGTTAATACATCTAGGTACCGTCTATGGCCTTAGGCCTACTGTTGCCACTAAAGCAACTGTTTTATTCTTTCATTTACATTTCTTTTCAGAACTTTCCTCTCTTCATCAAGACCATCCCTACAGAGAATGAGTTGAAGTTTTACTACACGGTGCACACTTCCCTGGATGTGGTGGAGGAGAAGGTCTCTGCTGTTGGAAAAAACACCAATGACCTACGCGAACTTTATCTAGGACTACTGTACCCAACTGAGGACTACAAAGTGTATCCTTAAGCCATAGTACCATGAGAAAAAAAACTTTTTAATGTTATCATTAATTCAGCGTGCAACATAACCACTGGCCCCGTTGCAAGTTGCAAGTAAATTCAGCAAAAAACGGCAATGGGGCAAGCTGAACAAGACCCTGACTTGCCCCGCTCGGCAAGTTTTTTTTTTGCAAAGTCCAATCTCACCTGTGTTTAACAGAGTGGTGGGGCAAGTCAACTCTATGGGTCAGCTTGCCCCGCTCAGAAAATGATGTTTTGCAACCTATGTTACACCCTGTAATTGATAACCTATATAGTCTTTTACATTCTCTCTAACTCTTTTAAAGTAGTTATTGTCTTCATAATTAATAATTGATCCCAATATATCACTTTTAGAAATAGTAGTAGTAGTGGTAGTAGATCACTTATGATAGTAGAATATATGGTAGTAGAATTATAAAGGACTGAAATTGCATGAATTACTATAGGTTTAGAGATACTTCAGTGGTTTAATTATTTAAGGTTAGAACTGGTTTTATACTAACTTCAAATGGCACATCTAAGTTGGGCAAAAGATATAAAAAAATATCCTTAACCGTTCACCAGATATGGATATGTCACGAACACAAAGATTAAGTTTGTGATAGTAGTTGAGTCATCAAATACCTCATTACGGGACAATGAAATAAGGAGTGTAAGTATTGTTTGGCTTTCCGTAAAAATCAGTGTGAAATTCAATGTACAAATAAGACTTTTTAAGCAATACAGGGTTGGTTTTGGGTATGTAGAGCTGACCCTTTTTGCCCTCATTGTGTAGGGAGTAAGTTTGGTGCTTCTGTCAAATATGGCTGCTAAGAAAGTCAAATCATAATGACTTGGTAGGGCTGGTAGCCACTGCAATGTTCTATTCCTACTTATATTTCATCTATACAGGTATTAGTATATACCCATAGAGAAGTATATGTATTCCAGGCCAATTAAGGTTTAATTCATCCATGGTGTGACTGCATCAGGCACCAGCATAAGTTTCAGAACTTACTTACCAAGGAGTTATTTGTGAAAAGAAGGGAATTTCTTGCAAGTTCCAGTTTTCTGTCTCGTTGCAATATGACCTTTAAATTATCAAAAGCATGGTAAAATATCATTCCTGGGTAGTAATTGGGAGACAGTTCAGTTCTTAGGCAAGACAGTTTATTCCATATTGCCTCAGTTTACCCAGCTGCAAAATGGGTACCTAGCCTTAATAAGGCAGTGCTTAGAGCTTGTTGGCTATATGCTGCCAGTAGCTCTGGAATATCCCTCGGGGGATTGAAATGGTTTCCGTGTGTACAGGCCTGCTAGGGGAGGAAGGTCGTGTGAACATTTCGGTGGATACAAGACTATAAAACGAATACCTTTACCTTCTAAGACAAACATCTTCTTGCTCTCATTTAATTGTCTAAGCACTAGCTTATCCATGCTGTTTTGTTTATTTCAGATGTTTCGCAAGCTTCACAATGCCTATGTAGATATGGTATGCAACCCCTTCTACACACCCGGAGAGAACATCACATCTAGGTAGTGTTGTTGTTTTGAAATTGCACTTGGTGTGAACTTTTCAGCATTTCTTAGAAAATCATCTCAACGTACCATTCAGTGGTTTAACGATAGGGCTAAGGGGTTAGTAGTGGAACTCGAAATGATACAAAATACTTATGTTGAATAGAAAAAAGTATTGCATTGTTATGATCTGTTATACAGCTACTGCTGCTTAATGGTATTAAACAACTTAAATTAAAAAGTCTTAATTAAACAAAATAAGGTTCCTTGGAAGTAGGCAGTATCGATAGAAATATTGCTAAGACATCATGTCATTAAGGAAATATCAATATTGCAAACTATTGTAAAATTTTAAAGGTGCCAATCCCTTTTTAATACTAACACTTACTAAATGTATCAGCGACTTCCCGTGAAATCCTGGCATTTTTATAGCGTAATCCCTGGATGTCCTGGGTGATTTCTCTTTTGAGCTATATGACACATTATATTGTATACTGTAAATTCGGAAAAGATTGCTTTAGTTTGATTTTTGCATTTTTTAGCATTTAGGCTCGGACACAAAATAAATATTTGCAATAATTAGTGCTGCCACAAGTGTATAGCTGGCACTCCATGTTGCGGACAATTCGCAAAGTTAAAAACCGCACAAATCTATTTTCTGTAGATTCGCAAAATTTACTCCACACAATCTTTTGTGAATCTGCAGTATTATACTATCCCTGCTCAGAGATAGCCTGGAAAAGGTCATCTGGGTGCATGTTTGAAAATAACTAGTGGAAAAAGTAACATCATCTGTGAAATGTCTTGGTCAGAGAGGTCATCATCCCCTGACCAGTCTGGCTTAAGAGATGAATTGGATATAAATGTTGACCAAAACAAAATCTAAAAACAATATACAGTATTAACTATTATCAACCGGGCCAACAGGGCAAGTTGATTCCAATAAGCATTCTGGTCCTCTCCATAGTCTCTCTATGCCTGCAAATATGTCCATTGAGTTCCTGAAAAGTCTTGCAGTGATTGCTACTGGGCATTTTTGATTTTAAGTTAAGCTACTCATTTGTCTGTGAGCAGCTGAAAAGTCTTGTTGTGATTGCTACTAGGCTTATGGATATCAAATTAAACTACCCATTTCTAATTTTATCATACTGAATCTAAATGTTTTTGTTTTTCAGGAATTTTGAGAAGGTGGTTATGTCTATGATGCAGCAGGACTGAGGAGGGTTGCTGGGAAACTTTGAAAAAAATATACTCGGATATTCTTGGCAAAAGAATGTAATCTCCTAACACTCCCTGAACCCTTCCGATGCTAGAGTTACTTTCATCCAAAGCACAAGGATGCAAAGATTTTTGAAAACTATCTAAACCCTGTTATGTTGGTATTCATTATTCATCTCTCACTTAATACTCTCAGCTGAGTACCCATGTGCCAGGGCTTCAATCATTTTTCAGGCTTTTTGCATCATTTTGTATTGGCAAAATTAGCTACTAGCAGTATAAGGATTAATCACATCTTATCAAACTTATTATACTGTATGGTACATTTTTATTGTAAGATCAGAAGGTTGAGTATTCCACAGAAACCTGACTGGCCAAGAGTTGTAATACTGTCATAAAGTTACTGATCAGTTTGCAAAATTTCTTACCTGCTAGCCTGACCAGCATAGTTTAATCATTGATATCAGTATCAAAATAACAAAATTTAGCCCTTTTTGAATTATACAAAGTAGCCATTTACAGAGACTGTCTGAAGGAATGCTAATACATTCTGTAAAAAGGTGAATATCTTTATTTCATCAATAATATAATTAATCTTTTGATTCTAAGAATTTGATCATCGTGTTTTGTAGTTGAGGTTGGGCTTGTAGAAATTGAAGCGGGGCTAGTACATTTCAGGTGCTACTAGCCCTACAGGGCCAGTAGGAGTATTTGATTGGTGTCATTCACTGAAGTTCGTTCTATACGGTAGTCTGAATAATCATGTATTCTTGAATGAGAGATGTCCATAAGTATTTTAGAATGTCATTTGTACATATTGAGATGTACATATAAATATGCTAGTGCTGAACATTTCTGAGATCAAGTGAATAGCTTAAAACAATGCAGGGCTCAACTGTATTTGGCCAACCCAGGAAGTCAGATGGGGAAAGTTGGACTTAAGATCAGATAGTCCCGCCAGGTGTTCAGGTTGCCCGGCTAATTTTATAACAATTACCATTTTAAACCCTGACATAGAGACAATAAAAATATTCTAAATTTTTTAAACTTTATGGTTGACGTTATTTCTGTATATTTTTCTCGCCCATTTCATTTCTGTCTTTACACTTCATGACTTTTCAAGGTTGCTGTCATCTATATTTCTTATTCAAAAGATCCTGTTATGAATTCATTAATTGTTCCTCTCAACTTCCATTCTAATGTTAGATAGTCAAGGGGGCAAGTTGAGGGCTTGTTCAGTTTGGCCCCCATGCCATATTTCCATGATAATAAATAGTCATGACTATGGGGCTATCTGTTATGTTGAGCCCTGCAATGTGCTCAACTGATATATAAGGTGCTTATATCAAGTGAGTTTTATCATCCTTAACAATAACAATAATATATCAAAATATCTGAACAGGTAACCATTTTTCTGAGATTGATTTTATAGAAATATTTATAAAGTAAGCATGCAAGATGATTTCTCATATAATGACATTATTCAAAAATGTCGATCGATTTGATTTAGATTATATTTGGTGTAGGTGGTTCAAGAAGCATATGATGTTGTTTGGAATATAATACCAATTGTAAATATGAAAGAATAAAAACATTCCAAAAATAAAAAAGGTAGTTTGCTTTTGTTTTATTTTTACTTTAAAGCACATACAACCGTGTGTAAACTGTAACCTGAGTATTGCCTTTGTTCATTTTATACTACATATTTACATCTTATTCTTGGGAAAACTGACATAAATCTATTTTATGGATTAATTAAGTACTTCCAAAAAAGTACAATTCAAGTAATTGATTAATGCTTTTAGTGGTACACAGGTAAAAGGTAACGGGCCTATATAGGCTCTCTTTCGTAATTGACCCTTAGGCCACTCCAATTTAATTACTTGTCTTACAAGCTTCTTTTGGAAAAAAATCCTGTCAGACTCCAAAAAAAAGAGAGAAAAAAGTCACCTTTGGTGTCTTACGGACGAAAGTGGTTTTGAAATTTTCTGTCAGACTCCAAAAAAAAAAAAAAAAAGGGCAAGTTTCAAGAATATTCTTTCTAAGGGTGATTCAATCAACTACAGGAAGCTATCATTGCTGGAGTAGAGCCTCAGACTTGAGGAGGTATTCCTCCCACCCTTCAGGTTACAGGGATTAATTGATTGATTGATTTTATTTAGTTGAGAAAAGGCTGGTAGAAACATATCGCTACCAGTCCTAGTCGGCAGACTAAGAAAATAAAATAAATAAAAAAAGTCACATTTTTATAACTTTTATTTTTATTCCAAAATGGCTCATTTCCTACCTCCTGAGCTTGTAAGACAAGTGAATAAATTGGAGTGGCCTTACAGGCTTATTACAATGCATGTTACTTTAGCCAGGGCCCCAGGACATGTCCATCCTGTCTTTTGGACAGGTAGTTTCCTGAAACCTTTATTGGACAGTCAAAAATTTCACTCAGAAATTCTCAATAATGACTTTGTTTAGGAAATAACTATATTTTTTTTCTATTAAACCATCTTCTAAGACCTGGCTGAAGTGTAAATTGCCCTTTTTGATGTGTTAGGCTATTAAAAGTTGTTGGTATAAGGATTTGAAGTAGCTCAATAGCTAAAATTGGAAACGCAGATATTCTGTGATTGCTATTTTAGACAGGCATTTGTAAAATCCTGATAAAGTCCCTGTAAGCCTGTACTTGTGCCATACAGTTATGGGCTCATTACGGCCAATGACGGGCTCGTAACAGGCCCATACTACACACCCCCAGAGGATGTGTCTGTATGGGATTGTTGTATGACTCTAGTATAGGCCAGAGGCCAGTACTTTTATCTTTTAATAATGCTGTAACGCGATATCTGGCCCGTACAGGCTCACTTTAATAGTTTTACCGGTGTAGGAGGTTTTTGTCAGGTTTTAAAATATTTTGGAGACTTTGGTCTGATTTATGCCTTTACAAAAGCAATGTCATTCACCTAGTGGATTTTCTGGTGTTTATTTTTAAAAACAATCATGATGAATTGAACAGAAAAGTCAACACATTGGAAACGATCTTTTTTTTATATTAATGAGTTCTAAATGAGAGTCCTGGAGAAACTCAAGTTAACATAATCATAGCTTAAAAAGTGAAATTGCCCTTTAAAGGGGCCCTAAAGGCTCCCATACATATAGGCTTAAATGAAAGTAATACACTTCAAGAACAGGATGCTGCCATTCTTTTTCTCTCAGTGATCCCATGAGAGGAGATTTTTGCGTATTGCCATCCTCCTGGACAGCCTGTGGCAGCCACTGGCTGTGGCCATGTTTTTCAAGTGCTATCAGCTGTGACACATTGGGTGGCAGGGACCACATCCTGTCTCCAAGCTACCTCTGGGCAGTGTATCATAACAGCAGAGCTCCTCACAAGAGCTCTCTGCACAAGTTGCATAAAAATGTATATCAAACAAGAAAATGGTGAGATCATGTGCAGCAATTGGCTGTAAAAAAAAGACACAGTAGTGGAGAAAGCTTTCATAGATTTCCTAATAGTAAATTCAGACAAAACCAGTGGTTAGCATCCATGAAACTTTTAAACCCACCTGTCCTGAAGCGTGCAGTTGTATCTGGTAACCAATTTTTATGAATCTCTTATTTTAACCATAAGTGTTCTTGCAATTTATCAATTTCGGGATTTATTTACTTTATTGGTATAACTTTACTAGTCTCAACATGATTTACCTTCATTCAGTTGCTTTAAGAATATAAGCACAGGTATATGCATTAAATGTTTATTATTAAGCCAGCATGAGAAGGGTAAATATTATTCCCTATCTTACAAAATTGAAAGAGCTAAGGTTATAGTCAGTCATGACCCCATTTTAACTGAAAAGAAATACATTTTTAAACAATACTGCAATATAGAGGAAGGTTGAAATCAAAATATCTCAAATTGTAAGTGACCCTTTCTTTTATTTAAGAGAGAATCAATGACATTTTCATTTACTCATTACCAACATTCTCTTAATGACTTATGTTTAATAATCATACTCTTCATTATTTTGATCTGATGTACAGACTTTAGCAACCCTAACCGCTAATTTTCAGGGTGAATGGCCTTTTAATCCAAAATCTTTTTATGGCAATGTTCATAAGTACCTCAACATGGTCTTTATTCATCTACTGAGAATAGACTGTTCAGGAGTTTGTTAGTTGTCTAACAACTGGTGTTTTGTCTTATGTCTAGGTCCCTTGGGTAATAATAAAAGGAAGTAAAGGAAAGGGACACGCATAGGGTTATTGACCTTGTCCCATTGGCATTACACATCTAGACCCCATGAGACACAAGTTAGTAAACACAGGAAATGTATATCAGTACTGGGAACATTAATCATCATTTCCTTAAGTATTGGTTCAAAGTCGTAGGGATTTGCATACCTAAATATCTTGAATGTGTTTCAGAGTTGTGAAATATCTACCTTCTAGACAGAGCCACTGGCACCTAATACACCACTAAGCTGCGTGCCACCCAATGACACGGACCACAGCAGCAAGAGTTGTAGAATGATTCAAAATGGCAGCGGCCATGACTCACAGGAGGTGCTATTCACTAATTGCAATTTTAGATTTCTCTGTGCGTGGAGCTCTAGGGCTTCCCTGTATATGACAGATGTTGAGCTATGTCCATGAACTTACATATAAACCTATGATTTGTTCTTCCCCAAGTTCCCCTTTAAGAACCAGAAAGAAACAAATCTAAAGGGTATTTAGCTCACAAAGATGTAAATTCATGCCCATTTGTAATGAAAAAAAATATACCCTGCCAACAGGATTACATCTTTTATACAAAAAGCTTCCCATTCCCTATCCTGGCACATGCCTCTATCCTGACCTATGCCGCTATTGTGGCACATGCCCTTATCAAGGCTCACACCCTTATCCCAACCTATGCCCCTATCCTGATCCATGCCCCATATCCTGACCCATGCCCATATCATTGCCCATGCCCATATCCTGATCCATGCCCCATATCCTGGCCCATGCCCCATATCCTGACCCATGCCCCCATCCTTGCACATGCCCCTATCCTGATCCATGCCGCTATCCTGATCCATGCCCCATATCCCTATCCTGATCCATGCCCCTATCCTGGCCCATACCCCTATCATGGCCCATGCCCCTTCCCTGATCCATGCCCCTAGCCTGATCCATGCCCCTATCCTGGCCCATACCCCTATCCTGGCCCATGCCCCTTCCCTGATCCATGCCCCTATCCTGATCCATGCCCCTATCCTGGCCCATACCCCTATCCTGACCCATGTCCCTATCTAGTCCATGCCCCTATCCTGATCCATGCCCCTTCCCTGATCCATGCCCCTATCCTGATCCATGTTCCTATCCTGGCCCATACCCCTATCCTGATCCATGCCCCTATCCTGAACCATGCCCCTATCCTGATCCATGCCCCTACCCTGATCCATGCACTTATCCTGATCCATGCCCCTACCTTGATCCAAGCCCCTATCGTGGTCCATGCCCCTATCCTGATCCAAACCCCTATCCTGATCCATGCCCATATCCTGGCCCATACCCCTATCCTGGCCCATGCCTCTATCCTGACCCATGTCCCTTATCCAAACCCCTATCTAGTCCATGCCCCTATCCTGATTCCTGCCCCTATCCTGATCCAAGCCCCTATCTTGGTCCATGCCCCTATCCTGATCCAAGCCCCAAATCCTGACCCATGACCCCATCCTGGCCCATGCCACTTTCCTGATCCATGCCTCTATCCTGATCTTTGCCCCTATTACGATCCAAGCCCCTATCGTGATCCATGCCCCTATCCTGATCCATGCCCCTATCCTGACCCATGCCCTTTTCCTGACCCATGCCCCTATCCTGATCCATGCCCCTACCTTGATCCATGCCCCTATCCTGACCCATGCCTCTATCCTGTCCCATGCCCCTATCCTGATCCATGCCCCTATCTTGGCCCATACCCCAATCCTGGCCCATGTCCCTATCCTGATCCATGCCCCTATCCTGGTCATTGCCCCTATCCTGACCCATGTCCCTATCCTGATCCATGCCCCTATCCGAGTCATTGCCCCTATCCTGAACCATGCCCCTATCCTGGTCATTGCCCCTACCCTGATCCATGCCGCTATCCTGACCCATGTCCCTATCCTGATCCGTGCCCCTACCCTGACCCATGTCCCTATCCTGACCCATGCCCCTATCCTGGTCATTGCCCCATACCCTGATCCATTCCCCTATCCTGACCCATGCCTCTATCCTGTCCCATGCCCCTACCCTGATCCATGCCCCTACCCTGACCCATGCCCCTATCCTGGTCATTGCCCCATACCCTGATCCATTCCCCTATCCTGACCCATGCCCCTATCCTGATCCATGCCCCTACCCTGATCCATGCCCCTACCCTGACCCATGTCCCTATCCTGATCCATGCCCCTATCCGAGTCATTGGCCCAATCCTGACCCATGCCCCTATCCTGGTCATTGCCCCAACCCTGACCCATGTCCCTATCCTGATCCATGCCCCTACCCTGACCCATGTCCCTACCCTGACTCATGTCCCTATCCTGATCCATGCCCCTATCCTGGTCACTGCCCCTATCCTGACCCATGCCTCTATCCTGATCCATGCCCCTATCCTGATCCATTCTCCTATTGTGGGCCGTGCCTCTATTCTATTCTATTCTATTCCCCTACCATGGCCCCTTCTAGCAGTGAATCAATTCACTACGAGTGCATAACCCAAAGGTTTATTCATGGTACACTACTCATACATAAACAACAAAGAAATCTCCAACATAATAAAGCTATGACGTCAAGAACTTCGTGACTTTTTAGCCAATGAATGGGCTCCACCTTTATACTTCCTACAGGTAACAAGGATTGATCTGGAAGAAGGATCGCAGGTTACATATATAGTGAGTATGTATGCACGTCATTCAGCTTCTCAGTCATTAAACCACCTCCTCCAACTACTAGTATATCTGACAGGAATTTCGCTTATTTTCACTTGCTTCTACTACCAACTGACGTCAAGTCACTGGCAACCATTTCACAGACCTCCAACAGAAGTGGAATTGCTGACCAGCAAAAGCAGAATCAGCACCTTTGAAGAAAATGGGGCTCTTTTGATCAAAATCTGACCGATGGGAAAAAGGTAAGAGACTTTAACAAAGGCTTATGAGACTTGTCTTATCAGCCTTGGACTTCACTCATTCACGACGAGACCAAACAAAGTAGTTGAAAATGTTTGTTTTTAAAGAATTTATGGTCATCATAATTGTATTTGTTAGTGAACCTCATATCTACCGCAGTAGATGTTTGGTGAGGTATTTATTTTGCTGAAAGTTAGTAAAAGAATTGCAGTACGTGGAAATACTGTGACAGAATAAATATACAGTACAAATTAAAATAAATAGACAGTACACATGGTTGAAAATGTTAACTAAATTCCAAATTTCGAATTGATGGCGCATGTAGAGTGCATTAGATGGCACTGCCCAAGAGGGTGCCCCCAACATTTTAACCCTTTTGAATCTAGGTTCACACTGTCGACATAGCTCGTCAGAAATGGTTATGCTAAAACCATCTCAATTGGGATTATCAAACACAACAGGAATAACAACTTTCCGTCAAATATTTGCAAGATATGGCTTTCTATTTAGCTATAGTTCATATGTGTCAGGCTATGTGAGTAGTTAAAGGGTTGGAAGAGGTATTATTTCTTACAGATATTCTTTCTCTGTTTCGATTATTTGATTCATCTAAAGCATTACTTTTTCTCGTTTTTTAGTTGCCTTTGTCATCATTGGGTTTGAGATACTAGTAAAACCATATCAAATATGCCTCTCAATCGCTTTCTTTGTTTTTCATCAAATATATAAAGTACCAGAAAGTAAGAATGATTATTGCATGAAGGGATACGGTTGTAAGTTTATCAGCTTCAAATCAAGTGACAGGTGTGAACAAAAATGATATAATTTGTTTCCATAGCAAAACATTCAAAATGTGTTATTATCATCCACTGCCTGTTATTACCAATTCCGGCATAGAGAGAATATTGCATTCGAGTAAGTTTCATTGTTACCCCCCCCCCCCCCCCCCCCCCCCCCCCCCGCAATCAGCCAAATAAATGTGGGGCTTTGGGGTTGTACTAGGCGTACCGTTACCCTGAGCCAGGGTAACTAAGGGTATTGTGTACTCATTGGTCTGTGTTAGAACTATGATGAGTAATCAGTGGTAATACTGTATATGTATAGCTGATAATGCTCCTTGAGGAGAACTGTAAGCCTATCCTGACAATGGTACGGTGCATTGCACTTGTTGAAAACAGACAACGGGATGAGCGTAGCATGTTCACATCCTGACAGTGGTATAACGTGGATTAGCTTTTATGCGATAAATCAATAAATTACAGCTCCGCATGGGGAGTTAGTCATACTCTTCCTAATTAAGGGCCTCCCTGATAGCCGAGTGGTCTACAGCGTTGCCACTAACACTGACAGGCCTGCTCTGATGGCCGAGAGGTCGAAGGCGCTGATATACTGACTGTTCGCTACTTTGGTTTGGGTACTTCAGATTATTCACCACTCACGACTGGATCCCTATGTGGCAGAAAAAGTGACGATAAGCGAAATGGCAAATCCCAATACTGTTTTGTCATGAACTACTCGTCGTGCCTTGTGGAATTATACCATTTCTGTCATTAGTTAAGGAAGTTCACAATTCCTCGTTTTTTCACTAAAGTATCCTATAAGTCAGGAACGGTTTTTGACTCTTTTTTATATATTGAACTTTATATATGGTCGCTTCAAAACTGCTTCTTTGGATATCAAATGTAATATCGAAGTTGTTCAAAATTTGGCATACCTATTGCTAGGCGTATTACAAAGGGAAGGGTATCACCTTTTTTCCAATTTTGAATTTATTTAAGAATTGGAAAACTGTACACCCTTCCCTCCTTACAGTTTAGTTATCTTTCCTCCACTTTGTGAAATTTGATGGTCCATGATTGTGGATAGAAGCTCCGTTTAAAAAAGCACCTTTTCAGTTATTGCCACTCACACCTTACTCGCTTCTGCATGGGCGCTTTTGTTATGCTTAATGTATTCCTCATTAGAATATCTTTCATCCAATATATATATTTTGTATAGGCTGAATAGTAAACTAAACGCATGGTAAAAGAAAAGCAATTAATTGACTAGTGCATAACATAAAGGTTTGTTTCATGGTACAATACTCATACCTTAGATGACAAAACACAAGTGGATTCGAAACCAGCCGGTCAACCTGAACATGCTGGCCTCAACCAACGTCAACTAATAGCCCCCTAATAGCCCGAAAATGGCGGAGATGGCGGAGATCAGGCTTCTCTGTATTGTAATCGATACGAGAGCTCTGATTGGTCCTTTTTCCCAAGTGACCTCGCGCTGCTGCCAGTCAGTGACTCCTGGCATGAGTCCAGCATTTCACTATAGTGCATATAGTAATTGATCTCTGGCTACATATCCATTCTTTTCTTCATCCAAGCTCATACATAAACAAAGAAGAAATCTCCAACATAATAAAGCTATGACGTCAAGAACTTATTGACTTTTTAGCCAATGAATGGGCTCCACCTTCATACTTCCTACAGGTATCAAGGATTGATCTGGAAGAAGTATCGCAGGGTATATATACTGTGAGTATGTATGTGCGTCATTAAGCTTCTAAGTTATTAAACCAACTCCTCTAACTAGGTCTGATAGAAATTTCGTTCGTTTTCACCTTCTTCTACTAACAACTGACTTCAAGTCACTGGCAACGATTTCACAGACCTCCAGCAGGAGTGGAATTGCTGACCAGCAAAGGCAGAATCATCACTTTCGAAGTGAAATAAAATGGGGCTCCTTTGATCAAAGTCTGACTGCTGGGAAAAAGGTAAGAGACTTAACCCATTTACGTCGGGACCGGACAACATTGCTGAGTATGTTAGTTGACTAAATTCCCAATGCATTGCAGATGTAGAATGCACTAGACGGCTCTGCCCTAGAGGGTGCACCCAAGATTTTAACCCTTCTGAATCTAGGTTCACACTGTGGACATAGCTCGTCAGTTATAGTTATGGTAAACCATCTCAAGTGGAATTATCAAATACAACAGGAATAACAACTTTCCGTCAAATATTTGCAAGATATGGCTTTCTATTTAGCTATAGTTCATATGTGTCAGGCTATGTGTGTGGTTAAAGGGTTGAAATAGGTGTTATTTCTTACTGATATTCTTTAAAAAGCATCCAATAAATCATTTATTTCTGTTTCGATTATTTGATTCATCTAAAACATTACCCTTTCTTGATCTTTGTCCATTTTGTAACAAAGTGCCTAACAATCGCTTTTTTTGTTTGTCCTCAAATATATAAAGTACCAGAAAGTAAGAATGATTATTGCATGAAGGGATACGGTTGTAAGTTTATCAGCTTCAAATCAAGTGACAGGTGTGAACAAAAATGATATAATTTGTTTCCATAGCAAAACATTCAAAATGTGTTATTATCATCCACTGCCTGTTATTACCAATTCCGGCATATAGAGAATATTGCATTCGAGTAAGTTTCATTGTTACCTATCCCCCCCCCCCCCCCGCCATCAGCCAAATAAATGTGGGGCTTTTGGGTTGTAATAGGCGTACCGTTACCCTGAGCCAGTGTAACTAAGGGTATTGTGTACTCATTGGTCTGTGTTAGAACTATGATGAGTAACACTGTATATGTATAGCTGATAATGCTCCTTGAGGAGAAGTGTAAGCATATCCTGACAACGATACGGTGCATTGAACTTGTTGAAAACAGACAACGGGATGAGCGTAGCATGTTCACATCCTGACAGTGGTATAACGTGGATTAGCTTCTTTGCGATAAATCAATAAATTACTGCTCCGCATGGGGGGTTAGCCATACTCTTCCTAAGGGCCTCCCTGATAGCCGAGTGGTCTACGGCGTTGCCACTAACACTGACAGGCCTGCTCTGATGGCCGAGAGGTCGAAGGCGTTGATATACTGACTGTTCGCTACTCTGGTTTGGGTACTTCAGATTATTCACCACTCACGACTGGATCCCTATGTGGCAGAAAAAGTGACGATAAGCGAAATGGCAAATCCCAATACTGTTTTGTCATGAACTACTCGTCGTGCCTTGTGGAATTATACCATTTCTGTCATTAGTTAAGGAAGTTCACAATTCCTCGTCTTTTCACTAAAGTATCTTATATGTCAGGAAGGGTTTTTGACTCTTTTTTATATATTGAACTTTATATATGGTCGCTTCAAAACTACTTCTTTGGATATCAAATGTAATATCGAAGTTGTTCAAAATTTGGCATATCTATTGCTAGGCGTATTACAAAGGGAAGGGTATCACCTTTTTTCCAATTTTGAATTTATTTAAGAATTGGAAAACTGTACACCCTTCCCGCCTTACAATTTAGTTATCTTTCCTCCACTTTGTGAAATTTGATGGTCCATGATTGTGGATAGAAGCTCCGTTTGAAAAGCACTTTTTCAGTTATTGTCACTCACACCTTGCTCGCTTCTGCATGGGCGCATTTGTTATGCTTAATGTATTCCTCATTAGAATATCTTTCATCCAATATATATATTTTGTATAGGCTGAATAGTAAACTAAACGCATGGTAAAAGAAAAGCAATTAATTGACTAGTGCATAACATAAAGGTTTGTTTCATGATACAATACTCATATCTTAGATGACAAAACACAAGTGGATTCGAAACCAGCCGGTCGACCTGAACATGCTGGCCTCAACCAACGTCAACTAATAGCCCCCTAATAGCCAGAAATTGGTGCCCAGCTGATGGCGGAGATGAGGATTCTCTGTATTGTAATCGATACGAGAGCTCTGATTGATCCTTTTTCCCAAGTGACCTCGCGCTTCTGCCAGTCAGTGACTCCTGGCATGTGTCCAGCATCTCACTATAGCGCATATAGTAATTGATCTCTCGCTACATATCCATTCTTTTCTTCATCCAAGCTCATACATAAACAAAGAAGAAGTATGTATGTGCGTCATTAAGCTTCTAAGTTATTAAACCAACTCCTCTAACTAGGTCTGATAGAAATTTCGTTCGTTTTCACCTTCTTCTACTAACAACTGACTTCAAGTCACTGGCAACTATTTCACAGACCTCCAGCAGGAGTGGAATTTCTGACCAACAGAAGCAGAATCGACACTCGTCAAGTCAAATAAAATGTGGCTTTTGTGATCGAAGTCTGACGGCTGGGTAAAAAGGTAAGAGACTTAACCAAAGGCTTATTGATCAGCCGTGGACTTGACCCATTCAGGACGAGACCAAACAACATGGTTGAAAGTGTTTGTTTTTTATGGTTTATTCAGTACTTGCCAACTATGGTCATCGTGTAAACATACTACATTTTTGTGTCGATTTCTCGCAGATGAGAAATTTACATCATAATCGTATTGCTTAGTGAACCTCATATCTACCGCAGTAGATGTTTGGTGAGGAATTTATTTTGCTGAAAGTTAGTAAAAGAATTGCAGTACGAGGAAATACTGTGACAAAATAAATATACAGTACAACACTGTACAAGACAAAATAAATAAACAGTACAAATGGTTGAAAATGTTAACTAAATTCCAAATTTCGAATTCATGTCGCATGTAGTGTGCACTAGACGGCACTGCCATAGAGGGTGCACCCAACATTTTTACCCTTTTGAATCTAGGTTCACACTCTGGACATAGCTCGTCAGAAATATTTATGGTAAAACCATCTCAAATGGGATTATCAAATACAACAGGAATAGATACATTCAGTGAAATATTTGCAAGTTATGGCTTCCTATTAAGCTATATTTCATATATGTCAGGCTATGTGTGTAGTTAAAGGGTTGAAAGAGGTTTTATTTCTTACAGATATTCTTTCTCTGTTTCGATTATTTGATTCATCTAAAACATTAATTTTACTCGTTTTCTTAGTTGCCTTCGTCATCATTGTGTTTGGAATACTAGTAAAACCATATCAAATATGCCTCTCAATCGCTTTCTTTGTTTTTCATTAAATATACAAAGTACCAGAAAGTAAGAATGATTATTGCATGACGGGATATAGAAGTAAATTTATCAGCTTCAAATCAATTGGGAGGTGTGACAAAAATGATAAAATTTGTTTCCATGGCAAAATATACGATGGACCAAGTGTGAAAGAGAAAATAAATTAAAATTTATTTTCTCTCCCCAATAAACGGGAGTGAAAATGAATTTTAATTTATTTTCTCTCTCCAATAAACGGGTGTGAAAATGAATTTGAATTTGTTTTCTCTTCCCAATAAACGTGAGTTATAATAAATTTAAATTTATTTTCTCTTTCACACTTGGTCCATCGTAAAAATATTCAAAATGTGTTATTATCATCCACTGTCTGTTATTACCAATACCGGGATATAGAGAATATTGCATTCGAGTAATGCATACTTTGAAGACTTGAGGCTTGAGCACACTTCTCAAAGGAGGTGATCTTCTTATTCTAATGTTAAAAATGTTTCATTGCTACCTACCAAATTACATGGAAAATTTCAAAGATGCCTTTGAAAGGAAACCAAGAATTACTAGAGAGTTTAACCATTAAACTGACACAGTAGTTACTGGATTTTTAGAACTGAAATCACTTATGTTCGAATTCGGAACAAGCCTTGCTAGAAAGCCACTAGTGATATAGGGCTATTCCTATAGGGGGGGGGGGGGCGCTGATTTGTAGACCCACATGAAATGATTTTTCAGGAGTGTCATTAACATCGTAGATGCACTAGTGTTTAATTTGAAATAGGTATAAAATCATGAACTTATTTACACAATCTGGGGTAAATGAGTAAGTGTGTGGTGGCAGGATATCAAGTGTCAATTCTTCGTTAGACCAAAACATGTGCCAGAGATTGCCCCAATGATTGCTACTGTTAAATTATACAACCCCCATCCGCTAAATAGATGTGGGGCTTTTGGGTTGTAGCAGGCGTATCATTATGCAGAGCTAGGGTAATTACGGGTATGGCGTACTTATTGGTCTGTGTTAGAACTATGATGAGTAATACTGTAAACATATCCTGACAACGGTACGATCCGAGACATTGACCCTATTGTAACCAGGCAACATGATGAGCGTAGTATATTTACTTCCTGATATTAGTATGACGTGGATTAGCTTTTATGCGGTAAATCAATAAGTTACAGCTCCGCACGGGGAGTTCGCCATACTCTTCCTAAGGGCCTCCCTGATAGCCGAGTGGTCTATAAGGCGTTGCCACTAATTGTTCGCCGTCTCGCACCACTGAGGGCCTGTCCTGATAGCCGAGTAGTATAAGACGTTGCCATTAACTACTCGCTGTCTCGCACCACTGAGGGTCTGCCCTGCTAGCCGAGTGGTCTACGGCGTTGCATGCCACTAACATTGATAGGATGAGCGTAGTAAGTTTACATCCTGACATTGGTATGATGTGGATTTGCTTCTATGCGGTAAATCAATACGTTACCCTTCATGGGGAGTTCGCCATATGGCTTTTGAGGATACGTTTAAGGTGATTGATATTAAGCATGTTGTTTTTTGCATTTCTTTTTAAAGATCTCATGTTTGGCTATAAGAATTATTGTGTTAATACTTGGCTCATTATTGACGTTTCCAAGTAAAATAGATGCTTTGTCCATATACACAGTTGAATTAAAGTTATGTGAGAACCAGTTTTCTAATTCATGCCAAATTACCGCTCTTATACGACAGTCGTATAACATGTAAGAGATTGTTTCTGTGGTTAAGCAGAATTCACATAGATCATCGTCTTTTAAGTTGAATAGTTTGAGTTTTTATTTCATTTGTGATGGCTGTCCTATGGGCAGAAACGCTACTCAGGTACAGAGGGGGGCCGCACCCGCGTTACATATTTCGCGGATAAAGGGGTCTTTTTAAGACCTCCGCATGTCCGCGATTTTGTAAAAGAAGGGTACTTTTTTGTACCCAGGTACGAAGTATGGGGGGTGAAAATCCCCTTACAATCCACGAAATATACGCGCCTCTGACGCAATTTGTAAATAACATACCAAGTTGGCTTCGCGACCGACAGACAACCGCAACCTGAGAAGTCCATACATTATCATTACTGTAGGTGTCACTTCGATCGCGCAGCCACCACGGTACAAACATGCAACAAATTAACTAATACAGTTTTAATATGAATGAACTGCTACAATGCAGTATCTCATGAATGTATTATATTACCGGTAACTGTAGTTGTAAAAATAGCAATATGCACTGCGTTTAAAGAACAAGTTATTGTAAGCGCACAGCCGCAGAAAAGGAACCAATTCAGAAACTGAGACAACCCTTACGAAAAGGGAGGGTGGGTGGGTTTTAAAACACCCATTATAGGGGTGCGAGCCAGCCCAGCCAATAAAATTTCTAATAATAGCAACGCGCACGTTATCAACAAGTCAGCTGATTGGTGATCAGCCGCACGTGCTCTAATAAACAAGACAGACATGTGATTGACACATGCTATCTGTGACGTCATATAAGAGGCCGTCGTTCTTTACAACAAGCCCTGCGAGGAGTCTGCTGGCAGTTAAATTGCACTCAGAGAATGGAGTTATATTCAAAGGAAAATATGAAATATCAATATCACTGATTCTTCAGTGGCAGGACAACCCTAGAAAAACGATGCGAAACCAATTATCTTTAATCATTGGTTAATGCAGGTGGTTAATGTGGGTTAACAATCAAACATGATGCCCTGGACATGTCAAAGCTTTCAGAGTAGTCACAAAAAGGCCTACAGTACCATCCAGGTGCATGTAATATCTGCCTAATAAAGGCATACATTGGAAGAATTTCAAATGGTGCAAATGCAAAAATAAAAACAAAACAACAACTATTGATTTATAAATTTGTACTTAACTGGAAAGTACCCGCCCTGCAGATAGTAACCATGAAATATTTCAAATTGACTAAAACGATCAGAGCACCTAGATATCTGATTGCAACATCATTCATGATTAATTCTAGTTCTATCTTAGGCGTCTTCGCATCGGTTGAGTTTAGATCCCAGTCAGATTTGAGCGTTCCCGGCATGCTTTGCAGTCTAGTGACGTCAATATGGGTGCTCGTCATGTCCTTTCAGATAAATTTTGCGATTAAATGGCTATCGTTCACAAACTCAAATATTATCTTTGGCAGCGATAAATACGCATATATTGTTCACAGAAGTTTGGAAAATATTCCTTTCGTTTTTATTGAGATCTTTCACCACAAACGTACTCGACAATGCACGTCGTAGCAGTCGCGGTAGACCAAGCCGCGGTGTAACGCAATTGCGAAAACTATGTGACTTGTTTTTTCAAAAATTGGATTAAAAAGACTTCATTTCAAAATGAATAATATGGCCAAACATATAAAGAAAATTTGTTTGTTTGTCAATATTGTCTTTTATATGCCATTATGAAACTAAGTGTAGCTTTATATGAGCTTTGACCTTCCCGCTGATATTTAATACCGCAAAGCATGACGGGAACGCTCAAATCTGACTGGGATCTAAACTCAACCCTATCTTGTACGTAATTTCATAACGTTAGGAGTATTCTTGAGGGTAGGGTAGTGAAGGTACCGCATACTACACGAACTACGATCTTGCAGTTGTTAGACCCTGCCTATGCTGCCGCTCAGGAACATGTTGAGACCAGAATTTGGAATTTTCATTTTTTGTCATTTTTTTTCTGCCAAATTGCGGCTAGGGCGTATTTCGACAGTTGTAACAGGTGGAGGAATTAGAGAAATCCATTTTTTTCATTCGGTAATTCTTTTAATGAAATAAATATTAGAGCAGACAGATATCCCTGCGACCACACACTTAGGGCTACCTAACTTATCTACCAAAAGTTCAAAAAGCTCGGTTAACTGATATGAAATTGATAAATGAGATGTTAAACCGGCTGAAGCTCATGTCATTTGCAGTCGTCCTAGTTATCCTCCACGAACTTTGGTCATTCAGTTAAATTTACATATTTGTTCCTAATTTCTTAATGCTACGAGTATTCTCGGGGTTAGGGTAGTGAAGGTATCGCATGCTAATGCAATCCTGCAGTTGGTAGACCCTGCTTACGCTGCCATGCAGGAACACGCTAAAACTTAAATTTGGAATTTTCATTGTTTGTCAGTTTTTTCTGCCAAATTGCGGCTAGGGCGTATTTCGGCAGTTGTAACAGGTGGAGGAATTAGAGATATCCATTTTTTTCATTCGGCAATTCTTTTAATGAAATAAATATTAGAGCAGACAGATATCCCTGCGACCACACACTTAGGGCTACCTAACGTATGTACCAAAAGTTCGAAAAGCTTGGTTAACAGATATGAAATTGATAAATGAGATGTTAAACCGGCTGAAGCTCATGTCATTTGCAGTCGTCCTGGTTATTCTACACGAACTTTGGTCATTCAGTTAAATTTACATATTTGTTCCTAATTTCTTAATGCGCTGCCTCCTTGAAGACTTCCGGTTGGGCTTCTAAGGGAAACTGGGTCGTGAGCGACCCAGCAATGAATGGCAATTGGTATCAATTGCCACCACATTGGGGGCATTATTAGATTGTACTCTTTGGTGATGTTCATAATATCAACTTTCCATTCTTTAGGTATGGCTATAAATAAGGCAAAATATGTTGTAAACATAAGTGGACCTTCAATGCGTTCTTCAATCGTTTCTTTGGGTAAGAAATTACTTTCTTGATCAAATAGATCGGAGATGAACAGGACATCTTTTGAGTGCATTAAGTTATTGAAAGGAATTTTCAGGATTCTGTTTCCCCAGATTGGTGGGACTGAAGTTGGTATATCAACTGTATTTGTAATTGCTTTATACCAATTTTGAAAGGCTAGAATTACAGACTTCTTGAATGGACTTTTGGTATTTTTTGAGAGGATATCAGGGTAAGTTTCGCCTGTCCAAATTAGTGTACCAATTTTGGCAGAGTAAGCAAATTCTTCTCAATCTGGATTTTGAGTGTTTAATTTCCTTAAACAAGCTATTTTCAAAGCTTTGTCGAATTCTTGAATGTTAATTATATTTCTATTTTTGATTTTCTTTCCTACGTTAAATTTTCTTTTGGTTTACCCTTAGGGTTTTTTCATCTTCAATGTATATACTTTATCATATTTTTGTTTTCTGTGTTTTGATAAATACTGTATACCGTATGATTTTGCGCGAAAGTGCAGTCAATAAAGCATACTATACTATACTATACTATCAAGACCTCCTTTTTCAATTTCCAACGATGAGGTTGTTTTTCTTGTTACTCCAGATAAAGCTGTTGGCAGTTTTTTCTAATTTCCTCATCATGTTGACCCTAGGAGAAGGTAGAGATTGAAGAATATGCGTAACTTTGGAAAGAATTAGGCTTATGAAAACAGTGATTCTACCCGATGGGTGATATATATATCCAGAGTTGCATGAGATTATTCATTGATTCTATTTTATCATTAATATTATACTCAGTGATATTTTCAAAATCCAAAGTGTTATAGTTTATACCTAACGCATCCTGACAGCGGTATGACGTGGATGATTTTCTTTGCAGTAAATCAATAATTTACCGTTCATGGGGAGTTCGCCACACTCTTCCTTGGGGACTGCCCTGATAGCCAAGTGGTCTAAGGCGTTGCCACAGATTGTTCGCCGTCTCGCACCACTGAGGGCCTGCCCTGATAGCCAAGTAGTATAAGGCGTTGCCACTGACTGGTCGCTGTCTCGCACCACTGAGGGTCTGCCCTGATAGGCGAGTGGTCTACGGTGTTGCCAATAACACTGACAGGATGCGCGCAGCAAGTTTACATCCTTTCAATGGTATAACGTGGATTAGCTTCTATGCGATAAATCAATAAATTACAGCTCCGCACGGGGAGTTCACCAAACTCTTCCTTGGGGCCTGCCCTTATAGCCGAATGGTTTAAGGCGTTGCAACTAACTGCTTGCTGTCTCTCACCACATTGCCATTAACTGACTGCTGTCTCTCACCACTGAGGGATGGTCAGGATATCTGAGTGGTCGAAGGCATTGCCAGTAACTGCTTGCTGTCTCTAACAACAGGGCTAGTCCTGAGAGCCGAGTTGTCTAAGGCATTGCCACTAACTGTCTGCTGTCTCTCACCACTGAGGGCTGGTCCTGATAGCAGAGTGGTCTAAGGCATTGCCACTTACTGCCTACTGTCTCTCACCACTGAGGGCTGGTCCTGATAGCCGAGTGGTGTAAGGCGTTGCCACTGACTGCTTGTTGTCTCTCACGACTGAGGACTGGTCCTGAAAACCGAATGGTCCAAGGCGTTTCCACTGACTGTTCATTATTTCTTACAACTGAGGTTCTGCCCTGATAGCCAAGTGGTCTAAGAGGTTGCCACTGACTGTTTGCAGTCTCTCACCACTGGCGGCCTGCCCAGATGGTCGGGTGGTTTAAGGCGTTCCCACTAACTACTCGCAGTCTCTCGTGGTGGTTTTAGCCGGGTTCTTTGGAATATATCACTATTCACGACCGAGCAGGGGAAAGGAAAAAAACGAGTCAAAGATGAATCCCATAAGCTACTTTAAGTGGTGAACTTAACAGATGTTTCAGTACCTGCACACTCATAAAATTCGCTAATCTTGGGTGTTCTTTGCGACGACTTCGCATCTCCTTGAAAACTGAAAAGGCCGTGTCTTTAGCATGTGTAGAGAAGAATGGGACAGTTACACTTAACTGTCCTAACCCAGAAAAAATGAAATCAACAGAGTTGTACCTGTGAAATCCCGTTCTTGTGAAAGTGGTGCCGACATTAATATAAGTGACCAGAGGACCAAGAGAATCTAACAAGAAGGCAGCAGATTCTATAGACTGAAACTATAGACATCATTTAAAGAAAATCTCTCTTATCTTATGGTTATTCCTTTGAGAATCAGTATCTTATAGAAAGGTGGGGTGTCAAAAAGTCAGCAGGGATTTTTTCCTGAGAACTTCGCGATTTAGATTTGTTTTTTAGATTTGAAAAGTAACGCACATGCCTGATTGTAGGATCTAGTGCCCTACCCCCCCCCCCCCCCTACCCCTCCAGGTTATCGATAGGACGCCCGAATAGAGTAGAGTTCATTAACTCGTGGTATTGATCACCTACCCTGTAATGAGGAACATGTAAAGCGTGGGAAAATCGTACTGTCTGTTCGCTGTCTCTTACGTACCTCTAACTGACTCTGTGGCATGTACGGAAGTTGCCATATATTTAGGGGCGGACCATTTGATATTCTGGTGGATTCGTTTTTTCACCTGGTCAGAATTGTTTCTCCTGTGGCAGAGCCATGAAAAAAATTCTTCTTTGGCAGACCCAGCGTTTTTTCAAACTCCGTAGGTGTTCGGGCTAGCGGTCATTATTCTTCGGGCTAGCGGTAATTATTCAACTATTTCATGGCTGTTGCCGTGAATTATTCAACTATTTCATAAGCTGTTAAGGACAACAGCCTGTCACTAAGGATTGAGGAAATCATGAGGATTAATCCATGGCCCTTGACCAACCAGAATCAATCACGTGAGGTATAATAAAGTATTTTCTCCGACACTGTGGGAGCGAGACTATAGCATCATCAACTTCAGCAAGGCAATGGCAATTTATTAAGGGGTTTTCATTAAGTCTGATTGGTTATTAATTTTCTGCGGGTAGTAGAAGTGTATTAATTCACATTGGATTATCTTAAAGCCTCCCCAATATATACATACATCTACCGACAATGGCAAGCATGTTATATTGCGTATTAATTAACTTCATACACCTTACCTCACTTGGATATTCCTGATTTGTAATATTTATCTCATAATTGATATTACTACATTTAACCTTTCCCCTTATTGTAGTGGGTTTTCAGCACATATGGAAGAGTAAGATCCTAGCATGCCTTCATGATAAGTTGCCATAGTGACATGTTGACATTATTTTCGCACATAGTGTATTCTGCTGTACGTAAATGGGAAGCTGGCGATGCACCGGGGTCTTCCCGGAGTCTTTCCGGGGTCTTCCCGGGGTCTTCGTTCTCGGCTGTTAGGAACACAAGACCTCCCTTGAACTTGTGTTTTTCAACACAGCAGCCTGGTTCGGTCATAGTTCGTATAACCCTATAACAGAGCCTGTGAATGTCTCTTCAAGATGATGGCGAT
>OZ012688.1:34652518-34680018 GCA_963942565.1 Maea johnstoni | reverse complement strand
TACTACTACTACTACTACTAATGCTACCTTTACTGGTGATGATGATTTTAACTTTGAATGTGCCTACTTTTTTTTGCTAAAAAGAGTATATGTGTATAGGATGTACTCTGTCTGTGGGGTTGACGACCTGCCGAAAGGACATTGCTTAAAGTTTTAATGGTAGATACATCTACATGCAGTCAGAGAGATAACATGAGGATATACTATTAACGTTAGACTTATCCCATGGGTTTAAAGATACAACGTAGAGAAGAGGTTCTATATATTAGGTTATCATATAACCTATACATCTATACTGTATAAGATCTATCCCATTGTCGTATCCATTTCCAATTATTCATGCAACACTTTATTTTTCAGACATCACTAGGCTCTGCAGATTAACTCCAGCTGGAAAGGTGTATACCGGTCAGGTTAGCGTAACAGCGAGTGGAAGGACATGTCAGCGTTGGGATAGTCAGTCACCACATACTCATGACTTTGATAAGCCCCATATGTTTCCCGAAGCCAGTCTTGCCGAGGCTTCAAACTACTGCAGGAATCCAACGGGTTCTCATCCAGAGCCATGGTGTTACACCACTGATGTGCAGAAGCGCTGGGAGGGTTGCAACGTACCACTCTGCAGGGAATTGAGTTGTAAGTAACTGTACTTTGGCAAAAAACAAGTTTACGTACAAATGCTTCAATCAATCTATCAATAGCTAATAATAACAGCAATCTCTCTCTCTCTCTCTCTCTCTCTCTCTCTCTCTCTCTATATATATATATATATATATATATATATATAAATATATATATATATATATATATATATATATATATATATATATATATATATATATATATATATATATATATATATATATATATATATATACACTGTGGGGCCAAATGGGCCCAAATTGCCAAGTTGAGAGCATATGTGGGCATATCTTTGTAAGACATTTTCATATTCTCATCATTTTTGACCACATGATAGCCAATGGGGATACAAAAAAATCAATAAACCCAAATGACCTTGATTGACCTTGGATGACCTTGAAATGACATAACAAAACATTTTTTTCTCAGCATACCCTCTTTCAATCACATTTTCTGCCCAAAATTGTCTGAAAATGAAAAATCTGCTCTCATACGATTTTGAGCAAGGCACTCTAGAATACATTTACAAAAAAATCGGTACAAAAAGTACAAAAATGAAAATATTTTGTGAAGGTTGAAATTAACATATGCATTTTCTCTTCTACTGCCAGACATGTAGGCCCTACCAAGATGAAAACCACATAACTGATTAGAGCTAAAAGTACAGATATCATTTAAAAAAAGACCATGCCGATATCTGCTTCCGTTGCAAAGATATGTCCAATTTTTGAAATCCAAGATGGCCGCCGAGGGCGTCCATCTTGGATTTTTGCGATGAAAGCAGATATTGGGGTGATCTTTTTTTAATGATATTTTCTCCTTGAGACCAACCTGATAATGTGGGTTTGGTATTGGTAGGGATGCTGGTTATGGCGCAAGAAAAGCAAATAAATATTTTCATATCATACTTCATAAAAAAATTCAAAAGTTGCTTTTTCTGACCAGATTTTCTTGAAAATATATAATAGAGTATGATATCTATGATAATAAGGGGGAGTAATTTCCATTTTTGTATTATTAGGGGGCAATAACTTGGACTAAAAATCAGATATGTTGAAAATACATAGTTAAAGGTCATTTCAAGGTCATTAGAGGTCATATCAATGTCATTTTATTTCTTCAAATGTTTTGCACTTCTGCAAGCTATTTGGTGGCCAAATTTCATAAAGTTTCGGTCATGCACTCCAGAGATACAGGGCCACTTGACAATTTGGGCTATGTGATATATATATATATATAATTTAATTCCCGCAGTAAATGATTTGCCGTAGCTTTGATTTACCAGCTGCGTGGGTCATTGGTGTGTATGGCTTATTTTTTGACATGTCACTTATGGGTGTTTTGCAACCAGGCACTGCAGGCGTCCAGTAGCCTCGTGCAGAAATTAGATGTCTTCACTATATACGTATATATATATATATATATATATATATATATATATATATATATATATATATATATATATATATATATATATATATATGGGGCGCCGTTTGTAACATCCATACTTTTGTTGACAGAAGCAACTTTTGTCCAACAAAAGTTACTTTTGTCTGACAAAAGTAATTTTGTCTACGACCAAAGTACTTTTGTCAGACAAATATTGTTTCTGTCAACAAAAGTAACTTTTGTTAGACAGAAGTACTTTTGTGTTACACATGGCGTGACCACTCAGAATTCTGTCCTAGTACCTTGCACCGGTTATAGATGGCGTGTACGCCAGCATATAGACTGGTTGAAGCACTCGGGCACATGCATTCCATACACCACTATCGTTGGGCTGGTACAAAAGTACGAACTAATACCGGCCGAGTGTGTGTGATCTCCGTCCAATCTCGGGCACAGAGATTCGGTCTACCGCGATTCAACGACCTGTTTATTGTCGAGGACGTATGATGTGAAATGTCTAAATAATGGCATTTCTCAACAAGGTCTCGGTGAACTAATTCCACAGCTGACCGGCGAATTTCAGCAGTGGTATGACAATAATGCTTGGCTAGCTCCAAAGCTAGTCATCCTTTCACACCAAAAGTTGTTATTTCTTTGATCAGAACATTCTCTTCTTTTAAATTAACCCAAAACAATTGCATTACAGGAAATGTGCACATAGGGTACCGTCAGCCAGACTCAACTTGTGGAGTGTCGCACACTGTGCTTCCTGTCGTTCACGTTCCCTAGAGAACGCTATCTATCTGGCAGGTACTGGCCGTGCACGTCCTTATCTTTATGGGTCAAATGCAGTCAGCTGTGGCAGTGTAGGAGGGAGGTTAGTGCAAGAATAGACAGTCTTCAAAGATTTCCACTTGCATTGGAAAATTGAGTATAAAAGCGGTTTTATTGGAAATAACTACAAAAAAGTGGTATATTTAGGTAAGGAAGTATATGATACAACGGCTTGCAGCTTAGTATAAGAGTTTGAGCGTGCTCTTGAGGGTGAAAGTTGTAACTAGTGACTTTAAAAAGTTCTATGTGACCATTTCCTGTCATGTGGGGGTCATATCGTGATTTTTTTCTATGAGCCAAAATAGGTCAGAGTGACAGATCCGGCCCTCTGGTGGTCAACATCAGAAACGAGTCTGAGATAAACAAACATGATCACTTCCAGCTTGGTATTCATACGCCCAAGCAACAAACTTCACTTTGTGGGCAATAAACAAAAGCCCAGTCCCTCCCCATTCCAAAAATACCATATTAGTTGAATGAAGTTGTATATATCTCCATTTTTAGGCCTCGATTGGGCCTAGCCCCAGTTTTAATTGGAACTATGCAATGTACTACTCGAAGGGATACACCATTTAGTTCACCGAGACCACAATAGCATGACGCTCAATTGATAAACTCAACCGTATCAGTACACCATTGTATGCTGGGTCAAACCAATAGCAGTAGACCGAATGCATGTGCCGGAGTAGTCGGAGATGCTTCAACTCGTCTATTCGATCATGCACGCCATGCAATCGGTGCACGACACTTAGACAAAATTACTTTTGTCGAGACAGAAATCATTTTATCTAGACAGAATTACTTTTGTCGAGACAGAAGTACTTTTGTCGAGACAGAAGTACTTTTGTCGAGACAGAAGTACTTTTGCAAACAAAAGTAACTTTTGTTAGACAAAAGTACTTCTGTCTAGACAAAATTACTTTAATGTTACCCATGGCGTAACCACTCGCCAAATGTCACATTTTAGACGTCTGTCTCGACAAAATTGCTTCTGTCGACAAAAGTGTGCATGTTACAAACGGCGCCCCATATTTCTCTCTACCTACCTACCTACCTACCTACCTACCTACCTACCTACCTACCTACCTACCTACCTACCTACCTACCTACCTACCTACCTACCTACCTACCTACCTACCTACCTACCTACCTACCTACCTACCTACCTACCTACCTACCTACCTACCTACCTACCTACCTACCTACCTACCTACCTACCTACCTACCTACCTACCTACCTACCTACCTACCTACCTACCTACCTACCTACCTACCTACCTACCTACCTACCTACCTACCTACCTACCTACCTACCTACCTACCTACCTACCTACCTACCTACCTACCTACCTACCTACCTACCTACCTACCTACCTACCTACCTACCTACCTACCTACCTACCTACCTACCTACCTACCTACCTACCTACCTACCTACCTACCTACCTACCTACCTACCTACCTACCTACCTACCTACCTACCTACCTACCTACCTACCTACCTACCTACCTACCTACCTACCTACCTACCTACCTACCTACCTACCTACCTACCTACCTACCTACCTACCTACCTACCTACCTACCTACCTACCTACCTACCTACCTACCTACCTACCTACCTACCTACCTACCTACCTACCTACCTACCTACCTACCTACCTACCTACCTACCTACCTACCTACCTACCTACCTACCTACCTACCTACCTACCTACCTACCTACCTACCTACCTACCTACCTACCTACCTACCTACCTACCTACCTACCTACCTACCTACCTACCTACCTACCTACCTACCTACCTACCTACCTACCTACCTACCTACCTACCTACCTACCTACCTACCTACCTACCTACCTACCTACCTACCTACCTACCTACCTACCTACCTACCTACCTACCTACCTACCTACCTACCTACCTACCTACCTACCTACCTACCTACCTACCTACCTACCTACCTACCTACCTACCTACCTACCTACCTACCTACCTACCTACCTACCTACCTACCTACCTACCTACCTACCTACCTACATACATACATACATACATACATACATATATATATATATATATACATGTGTATATGCAATGCTCAACAGGAAAGTTACACACTAACATGGAACGCACGCTTTCTTTAGTTCCAGAGGCCATTTTCCAGCTGGAAGGTTTCAGAGGTTATGCTGCACGCTGCAATGGCACATCCCTACTCTTGCCCAACCAAGCAATGACCCTGAAAGAGTGCGCATCCGTCTGCAGTGAGATGGCCAATTGTGGTGGATTTGACTTTCATCCAGAGTACAACCAGAACTGTCACCTCAAGGCAAATTGCCAGCCCATTGCACATGATCATCCAGCTCGAATATGGGCATATGAAAGGGGTATGCTTTTTAAAAATTAAGACATACGTACTAAGAGTACATAACTGTTACTTAAAGGATTTCAAAGAATCTTTATCTTTCTGTAAAGTATCACATTCGTGAAGAGGCCAAACAATCATACAAGTTCTTCGAAAGGATTCAAGTATCTCATCTCTTTGTTTAAAATATTACACTTGTGAGCAGCCCAAACGATTGGGTCCAAACAATAACTATTGAGCATGCATCACCATTTATAATACTAGTATGTGAATTCCTGGGCTATAGATTAATCAGTGTTAAGTATTGCAAGGATTCGAATTCTCAGTGGCTGTCAGAGTTGTCCAGTAATCTGGGCGTTATGTATTGACACTCGCTGTCATAACTGCTAAGGATTTCTGATTTGAGTCTCCCGCTAGACAAGTTGCTAGTGACTTTGGGAGATTGGTTTGTACCCCTTTGTACTCCAGTATCTAAAGTCCTTCACAACTAGCTAGTCGACTCTTACATACATATCTTTTATTTGCCATCTTTTTCAGAATTCAAAAGCCAAGATGGCGGAATGATTGGTAAGTAACAACATTTTGTATCAGAACTTTCTAAATTGAAGAAACAAAAGATATTGTACGCATACAGTAACGATAATCCGAAAAATACTATAATCTGATTAATGGCTTCAGTTTACTATGATTGTACTATAAATCTTTGCTTTTTGCTTCATAAAATTACAACACTTTGCGGTCATAGTTATATGAGTCTAAAATATTTTGAGGTAGATCTTGGACATCTAAACAGAGGATGAATCAACTTCCCTTTTAGTCTAATCCCTCTTTTGGCAGATTCGAAGAAGACAAAGATGACCGCCAAGGACAAGTCCTTCTCAAACCACGTGACTAAAACCTACGTCACGCGCAGTCGCATAGCATGCCTGATGAGATGCATGCAGGATAGGACATGTGTGTCCGTCAACTACCAGCGCAAGAACAGCGGAGGTGGCCACGTCAGCGAATTGAGTGCATGTCGTCATTCTTGGACCTACAGGCCCTTAAGTGATCGAGTTGGATTCGATTTTATCGAACTTTAGACCAATTTGAGTTAGGGGCGCATCTTTTGATATTCTTAGGGGGTAAACTCTTTTTAGGAAAAATCTGTCCCTGAAGATCAAGAAAAAAATTGAAAACTGAGAAAATGATTCTGGTCTTGGTGGTGAAATAGTTGTTTTGGGTCTGTATTTTGTGCAAAAAGATTTAACTCTGCCACAGGAATAAACCGAATTCCGCCAAGCAAGGAAAAAATATTCTGGCCTGCCAAAGGAGGAAAATTTTGAATAGGTCAAAAAAGGATAGCCTCCCCCCTGTATATCAAAGGGTCCGCCCATTGTATCAACCCATTCACGAAATAAGTGATACGTAATCCGAAAACGTGGAAATACTAGTAACTCCTCGAATGAGGAAATATTACAAACAGATATTTGAAGGGTTGGTAAACTTGTTATTCTTCTAGCATCTGTTGTGTGCTCCCCATCTAACATTCATGAAGATAAGCTTATTTAAATTAATATTTCAAAGACATAAGAAGAGGATTTTTAAAAATCAAATAAATCTTAAACTATTCCTATCATACCAATATATACCCATGTGTTAGAGCATGCGTACACTGCAGATGGGCCAGTAAAGTTTGTCTTCACGGAAGAAACATAAGATTGTGCGTTGCACCTTGATACAGTATGTGTGCTGGCATCTATCGACGTCTTTTGCAATGAGAATAACACCAGTGAGAATTTTGTTTGAAAATGCATAGAGCGCTGTAGTTTACCATACCTTTGAACTAGTTGAACTATTTTCTACCCTCAAATCAGCAAATGTTATTCTTTTGCAAGAATACGTCGGCATGTTTATGATACTGTCGAATACATATTCGTTTAAATGGCTTGAGGTAATATCACTGCATTCGCTTATTTGTGTGTATGGGCAGGTGGTCTGTCAATTGGACATAACTCACCAGAAACACTGGCATTAAAATATTTAAGCCAATGGCGCCAACAATATTCAATTAGATAATCACCAAAAACCTTTTCATTATGAAGATATGTCCGCATGGGTCTGTCCATGAGTATTCCCTAGATGGAAATTGGTTAAGACCTCAGCTGGAAAGAGGCGTTAAACCTGTACTAAATTACATGTAGCTTATTCATACCAGTAGCACCAAACATTGCCATATCAAGGCATATCTTTCTAAAAATGATCAGAAAAGGTCAATGTGAAAACGTTAATTAGAATTAATCACAGAACGTTACACGAATTCTTCGCAATACACAACAGAAGGGTGGCCCCAATTTAGGTCTGTGAGATTATTATTATTAAGGATGGTGCTGACAGCTGCGTCATGAATCAGTTACCAATTAACTTGTCTGTTTGCCCTCTATAACTGTTAAACTTGAAGTCTGGCCGGCAACGCAGGATAATTCCTCACATGTACTTTTTAGAAAGTACATGTGAAGGTCTTGACAGTTCATTTAATCCATATGTTGTTGTGAATCATTTTGGTTCTAAATTATTTTTCCGTATGTATGTTTAGATTCGGACTTATATGAATTTCCCAATTTTAATTTGCTTCAAGGAAAAGCAATAATGATAGGTTGATGAGAATTAGAGATTATATATGGAATGCTCTTTGCCTTTTCTTTTGCCAAGAAATGTGTAGGAGAGCAATGGACGGGGAGAGTAACAAGATGGCAAGAACGAGAACCAAGAGTGAGAGATCGCGAAGAGAGCAGCAACATTTCGAAAAGGGAAGTTTACTTAGAATTGTGTTTATGCCATGCTTATCCAAGGTTATCAAATTGATCAAAAGACGACGAGGGTTCATATGTGCATTTGCCCTGCACGGGCTTTCTTATAACAATTATAGAACGAACTACAGACTCATCAAATAATGTCACAGTTCCCCAAAGAAGTGTTATATTGTAATGAAAGGTATAATTTGGATATTATAGAATTTAATAGGGCGGGACTGTACTAAAGGACATGTACAAATTCAAGTAGAGATTATGGGATATTCAAATGTATTGGTTCGAATTTTGCTCCTAACCTACCAATCCTCTGATTCGTAGACTATTGGACCTCTTTCTGAAATTGGTCATTGCTTATGAGAAAACAACCCGTGGATGGTGAAGAAAGTTAAAGGGTTTTGGTCAACCAGTGGGACGTACAATACAGTGGAATCGTACAAGTGCCATAGTGTCATGGTACTGTAAATATACCCATTATTTTTGTTTACAACATTCTTCATGTAATAGGGATACTGACACTTATGTAATTACTCATATATTGCTTTAGTGTGTAATAGGTGTATTACCTCTTTGTGCTCAGTGTGCAGTGTGTAACGTAGCTAATGCGCTCTATATTTATTGCTCATTTTTCCCTTTTGTCTGCTCCTATTTGACCATTTATCCTACATAAAGTGTATATCACCTGAAAAATCTCATGATGAAGAATACATTGAGCGACTGAAAAGAACCATTTTAGCAGGGGTATGATGCAAGAAAAAAGGTGATTCTAAAATAAGGAACCAAGGACCATCAAATCTCTCAAATGTTAAAGGAAGATAAATACGGAGGTAACCATGACATTTATTTGTAATTCATGCACCATTCAAATTTCATAATCATAATCTCCCATAATTTGTTGAAATTGAGAAATCTGAAATGAAAACTTCTGGATTCCATTGCTTTGGAACAACGTCAGAACTAAGAAAATGTGATACCCTTTGCTGTGACATATTTTTAGCTATAAGTATGCTAAATACCAAGCAAATTCATTAACATTTGATACCCAAAATATGTTTTTAAGGTGGTCATGTTTGTTGAAATTTGAATATCAAAGAGAAACGAGCAGTAAAACCCTCCCCTGTTTGTATGCAAGCCTATACATGTACAGTGCCGACATTTAATTCCTGCACTGAATGCGTGGGTGGACCGGGCATAATATTCGACCGCCCCTCTGATCGCCATCCACTTTCCTGGGTCTGGATGCATGGGTGACCTCACAACTGAAAGTAGCTTTTATTCGCAAGCTACGTGGGTCATTGATGTGCTTGGATAATTTCTTTGACATGTTGTCTTTGGATGTCTGTATAACCAGGCATTGGCAGACGTCCGGTCGACTGGTGCAGGAATTACATGCCTGTACTGTAGACCATAGCATTTGGCTCAGGGATGACCCAGACAGTCAGAGTGCGTCTGTTTACAAGGAAAAGGTTTCTGCCTTTGATATATGTAAAAATCTCAAATGGTCATATACATGTATTCACATACTTACCCCATAAGTCACCATACTTAGAAGATTACAAGCACGATAAACCAAAGCAGTATCTATTTATGTAATTTCATAATGTCATGAATGCTTTTGACATGTTAGTAATGAATGTGTAATATTTTGTATTAAGATAGCTAATGGAGTGTGTTTTTTTACTAAAATGGCCGCTACCAGTGCCTACATTTCTTGTCAGTAAGGATGTCTCTAAACAGCAATATACTTCTTGTATGAAGGTTGGCAGTGGTGGAAAGTTTGGCTTAAGTAGAAAATACCCAAAGAAACTATTTGGGCCCATGTTTTATTCATGTTGGAATTGTCCATTAACAACTATTTTGCTCTGTTCAAATTCACAATTTCTATCCAAATGATAATGACGGTTTATCTTCAAATTCTAGAGTGCATAACATTAGAACAAAATTAATATTTAAAGAAAATTGTGATACCTTTCTCTCCGCAATACCTTTGGCTAAGTTATTCATAATCCATATCTCCAGCAAATCAGTTAAGTTTTGATAATGAGAATGCATGTTTGAAGCGACCACGATGATACGACTGTATGTTTGAAGCGATCCTATTTTGGTAAAGTTTAATACAGGAAAACACGATTTTTCGGTCAAGTAAGGTCAAGGGCGAAAATTTCAAAAATGCTTACTGAAATCTTATAAATCTATAAAATGATCATATCAATACAAATCAGGGAATTACAATTTCTGACAAAGAAATGGTAATATGGTTTATTTGAATTGATAATATATGAAATACATTGATACTTTCAGAATTTGTATAAGGTACAATCAAAGATAATGGTGATAAATTTAAAGAGATTATAACAAAATACACCTAAATTGACTATTGAAAACAGAAATAGATTATGATTTAGAATCAATATATTTAGAACAGGTAAAAAATAATAAAATATATTTCAAAGTAGCGTAGTATCTGTAAACTGGATTGTATCAATGGTCGAATAGATTTGGCAATTATTAATCACCTATTGTAACAAAGGATTATGTATTGTTTAAACCAACTTGATCACCTTTCAAATAAATATCTCAAAAACATTGTTCGTTTTAAAGACATTTCTAATTGTCCGACCTCTTCACTTGTACTGTCAAAATTCAAATTGCTAAACGCACACACACATAAAGCCGGTTTGGAAGAAAATTGGGGAGAACGAGTATGACATTATCAAACATACGGCTTTACAACTTGATAATTATGTTTAACGATGTGCTATTCAAAATTCCCCTATGAAGCCAATAAACAACACTAAAGTCTTATTTTATTGCGTTTTTCCTTTACATATCGTCTGCTACTCTCATACTTTTGATAATAACTTGGGAATAAAGCAAAAGTTAACAAAATATGTGAGGGAGAGTTGTTGTTTGACTTCTGATCAACATTTCTCCTTCAAATGTTTTCCAGAAAATGCTTCTGTAGGTAAAACATTTCCAAAATCGCCAGGCCTGTTTTGGCTGCTATGAGTGTTAATGGGTTAAATATAACTCAGTTATAAGGGCAATATTTGAAATACCTTTGAAGAGGGATTATGAAACCCATGATAAAAATCAACTTTCACTGAAATATCTTTAGAAAGTTGCTTTGTTATCAAGATATTTCCGTATGACATTGTGTCAGATTTAGAGTACAGCTCAGATGTTAGTAGGCTACGAGGACCTCCCTACCAGACCTGAACGATTGTACGCGTAAAGTGGAATAATGCACACAAGATTATCTTCTTCTTAGATAACAAAAACATGCCTGTAGCCCCTCTCCAACAAAAAGAGAAAATCAAGAATATTTTCATGGTATCTGTTTGATCCAAACATTTTTATTAAACCTTAGAAGGAGACAAGTCACTATAAATCAACTATTGAAATAGTTAAGCTAAGCTTAATTCCCAAGTTCAAAACATATCATAGTTCAGGAGGACATTTGTCACGGACATCTCAAGGCCTGAATGAGTTATCTTTTGCCATCAGTTCATCCCATCTCCCGTGCCAGTCTACCCATGCACATTTACCGCAATAAAGGCTTACCTTTCCAATTACCCAGCGAGTAATCATAGGTGCTTCATCCACGGGTACGTCAGGGACAAACAATCTGTTGTCTCAGCCAGTCTCCATCTAATCCATCTTCCTGATAGATTACCAGGGATCTACCTCCTGCGAGGACTTCCCTGACTACAGTAATTGACGACTGATTGAAAAACAAGCATGTGGCTTTACCTACTTCCTGCATTACTACCCCATTATATTAGAGCTCAACGAGACAAGCCACCATTTGTATAGTATCCTACAGAGTAGCCTAGTCCTAGGCCAAGAAATGTTATCACTTCTTTAATAACCTACCTAATGTTTACATACTATTCTAATATGTCTACCCATATTTAGTTCTATATTGGCTCACCAGGCGGCCAGCATAAGTTTATTTGGATTACTTGATTCTGACTGACCAGGGTGACCACCATTGACGCCATCTATCAACAGCAACTAAAACTAACACCTAGATATTGAGCAAAAGATCAGAACAGAGAAAAGCAATATCTAAGTAAATCATAGACTAGGAGCTAGTCTACCTAGAGAGGTGCATGCTGGTTCTTACCAATTGCGCACAAATTCCTAGCTTATACTTTGTTAAAAGCATAAGAAGTGAACATATGATTCGGATAAAGTTTAACAATATCGCCCCTTAACCATTCCAAAGGCATGTGGCTGATATAATCTACCAAAAACGAAATGTAAAATGGCAACATATACACATAAATATGTGTACATAAACCTTAAAGCCACTCACTTGCCATTCCAGTGTAAGTATTGGGTACGTGATACATGTATATGTTTACCATTATACATATCCTCCATACATATAGCTATATTATGGTCAGTGGTTGTTATTGCGTAGAATAGGATGTGCAATAATTAAAGGTTTATGGATAGTGATCCGTCCGAGAAATCCAGTTTAACATTTACAATACCCCCGGGGGGACACTTGGGTATTTAGGGGGGTGCATACGTTCGTTATCAAAATTAAAAAATACCCCACAAAGCACTGATTTCTGGCCAAAAAAGCACCCTTATTTTAATAAAACGCTGATTTTTTCCTCTAAATAAGCACCCCTTCTTTTACCAAAACACTGACATTGGATAAACGGGAACACGTATTTTAACTTAAGATTTTATAATCCTCTGCTTGTGTGGCGGCAGCAAACTCGTAAGCCCTGAGTCATTTCGGGAGTCACTCGGCGTCAGAGCCGTGTATATTTCGTGGATTGTAAGGGGATTTTGACCCCCATACTTCGTAACTGGGTACAAAAAAGTACCTTTCTTTTACAACATCGCGGACATGCGGAGGTCTTTAAAAAAGACCTCTTCTTCCGCGAAATACGTAACGAAGGTGCGGCCCCCTTCTGTACCTGAGTGCCCCCCCTGGGACAATACCATTAACAATGTCGTTATCAATAATGGTAGAAATATGCGCATGCAATTTGTTCTCCTACTTACAAATAAACCTTAACATTAAGATATGCGAGTAATTTGGAAGACGCGTATATTATTCCAAATCGACATCAACAATCCATACGTGAATGTATGCGAATAGCAGATGGTATTGGGTTTACTTTTATAGAAATGCACGTTTTTAAACGGGAAAACAATTTTCTAATATTTAAAAAAAATAAGTACCGATTCTTGTTTAAGCGCTTGTGTTCGGAAGTGGTTTTATTTTGGAGATATGTTTGCAAAGCTCTCTTTAACATTAATCCGCGTAGTCTCCCTCTCTCTGTACTTGAGCAGCTTTACTATGATAGGTACGTATAAAAAGACTGCAATGTCTACCCGTTTATCTGCAAATGTTGGTGCGGGATGGCTTTACTTCGATAGGCATATTAAACAAGCTTGCGGTACATGCCTGTAGGGCATCTTTCTGTTTTATCAATCAGGTAATTGTCGCTTTCTGGTCTTAATGAAGCTAGGCGTCTGCTATTATTGGATTTTAAGCCAATGGTAATTTCCTGTTACGCACAGTCCGTAAAACAATGCCAATATAAGCATATGCTTATCATTTTAACATCAATTCCATAATATATATATATATATATATATATATATATATATATATATATATATATATATATATATATATATATATATATATATATATATATATACTAGTATATATATATACATATATCAGTTCCATAATTCCATCAATTCCATAAAATACATATATATATATATATATATATATATATATATATATATATATATATATATATATATATATATATATATTTATATACAGTCAAACTTGCCTCAACGACCACTTCTCCTAAACGACCACTTGCCATGAACGACCGTTTCAAATCCCCCCAAGGCTATTCCCTGTATATTTTACCTTGATTCAACGACCAGTTGCTTGACGCGACCAACGACCATGAGTCTTATCCCTAAGACTAAATGGCCCTTCACTTGAATGCCTAGACGCCTTGTATATTGGAAAGGCACAATGAAATGATGAAATAATCGGGAAAATTGAAAGGAAATATCATTTCTGAGGGTCCTGAATTAATGTTGGAGTAGTAGTAGTATGTTTATTTGCTGAACCGGAAGGTTACAAAATCATACATATATACCGACATATTCAAAGAAACAAAATTAACAAAGTGGTGAGTAAACACCAACAGAAAAAGCAAAGGAACACAAGAAGAAACCAAGAATTAACCTTAAGGGTTAAACCAAGAAGTGGTGTAAGTAAGAGAAATTGTCATGAAACATAACTGATACATAGATAAATTAAAATGATATGTTGTAGGCAAGAAACACGTACCACTCAAAGGGAGGCTCAGTGGCTCAGTGTGGTTACATGGATATTTCGGGTCATAACAAAGACTACCATGTGGGGAGGAATTCCCAGGGCGTCCCATGGCATCCGTGAAGTAAACGATTAGCCGATACCTGTTCTACTCCGCAGAGTATCAAAATACATCAGATTGACATATTTTGCAGATATTTCCCAGATGGGGACCATATCCTCAAGTTCCCATTCTACGATACATTTACCCAGTACAATATTCAGATATTCTTGTGGGTCTATACCTGGGTGAATTTCTCCAATTTCCTCATGCATGGATTGTCTATAGGGGGCATTTGCAGGGCACTGCATAATCATATGGGTTGCATTCTCTAGCGAGCCTAAAAGGCACCTAATACACATCCGTGACCCAAAAGGTTGTCCTTTTAGTCTACAGTCGTCATCTTTAAGGAGAGTTGCCTTACATAGAATTTTGACCATTACTTCGCATCTACGTAGAATAGTACGATTTCTATCTGATATTTGCCACCAAATTGAATAAACTGGTTCGGGTGCGACTTTATCTAGTAAGTCTAGACTAGGTTAATTTCCTGCCAATAGACGCCATTCATCCACTTCTATCGTCCACTGTTACTTTTCTGAATTGTTTAATCATAAAATATTAATGAGGAATTTTCAACAAACGCAGCTAAACATAACAACCTCAGTAATACCTTGTCATTGTTAGAAATTCGTTGTTTTTCATAACCTCACTCAAACCCCCAACCCCTTCTTAAGAGACCACCATATATATATATATATATATATATATATATATATATATATATATATATATATATATATATATATATATATATATATACCCAATACTTACTGTTATTTACATATATGTGTGTATGCATGTATGTATGAAGGTGAATAACACATTCGTTTGAGCTACATGTTTCCTATCAACTACATATACACAAAAGTCAAAACAAACAGTATATCATATAAATGCATTTTATTCGTCGCTTGATTGAATCCATTGTTTCGTATATTCAAGATCAAAGGCATGGACATAGTTTGTACCCGGTTGTATTGTCAAGAACAAAGGTATGGCGTGTTTTACATTCATCTAAGCAGATATGACTGGATTATGCAAATAGGAAAAGTTGGAATTGCATATTTTGCTTGAAATGTACATGTGTATGTATCTTCACTACGACATGTATTGACTGATATTCAAAGTTTTGGTTGTAAATATGTAAACCATTAACACCATGAGTGCACACATGATGTAAAAATTTGAAAACTAGCTCAAAAATAAGAGTTTATAGTCTGTCTGAACCAAACTTGGAAGACCGTTTTTCCTCTTTTTTTGTTTGAATGGCAACGTTTTGTAACAAAAAAGAGGGAAACACGGTCGACCAAATTTTTCTCAGACAAACTTTACAGTAATACTTGAGAACTATTTGAAGAGTTAGTATTAAACATGTTTGGTCATTAAAAACGTTATTTTGTTATCTATGTATTTCCAAGCAATGGAAAGTCAGAGAATGTGTACGCTAAAGAAAAAAAAACAAGTATCCCGGGTACATTTGGTCGTAGAGGGTTACAATGGAATTTCGACATTTGTTCCCGTTGAGTAATTCACATAATTTAGATTGGCAAAAAATAAAATATAATTGTCCTTCTCAACAAATTAAAGCATTACGAAATATTCGTGTTGGTACTTTGGAAAATATGGATAATAAAACCGCAAGTAACTTTTCCAAGAAATATTAAAAACGTCAAACTGGCAAAACTAACTAGATTTTAATAATGAGGCTTTTTATTGGAGTGCAATAAAGTAACTATGGTTGTCATCTGTGGCAAAGTAATGTAGACCAAACAATTGTGATGCCTTAAATTTCTCATATTGGAAAGAAAGACTTATCCCATCACCCTGCAAACAAATTCATGTTCGCTATGATAGATTAAAACATCTTTTGAAAAGCTTTATTTAACTTGTAGGTCCATTGTTAATTGACAATGATCTCTGTCCGAGGTTCAATAGAGCTGGATACCTTACATTACACCTGCTTGAAGCGAAGCAGAGTACCACAGGTATTGGTAGCTGTGTTGCAAACGGAAGTGCTGTAGCACGCGTCGTCAAGGTGTTGTTGATGTACGCCTGCGCAGCTGCCGCCGGGGACGATCTTGGACTTGCACCTCCCAATGGGCGTGTCGCACCAGAGGTTCTCGCCCCCACAGTCGGCCTGGGCGGCGCACGCGAAGGGGCGTGGCGCGTACGTGTAGTGGTCCCTGGTGTAGTGCAAACTCAGGCCATCGATGTTCGTCATCCCCTCGAAGGGAAGCATCGGGGCGGTTGGTTCGTGATTAGGTCCGCCTTAAGGCAAACAAGTAGGATAGATATGAATAAACCGAAATAACTAGACTAAGCCTGTTTTGGGTGTCTTTATAATGGTGGAGTCTATTACCAGTCTTTACTAAGGTGTAGTATTTCGTTGTGAAACTAGTGTGAGTGGATATGTGCCCAATTGAGTCTCTCTGTTTGTTTATCAACATTCTCTTCTTGACATTGGTCAGCATGTAAAGTCTTCTCCTCTCTCTGTAATTGTATGCTACTTTTCCACCCAGTGCAGGCAATAAAAATACATACTAAGTATACATATCCCAGGACACTACGGTTATCCCCACCATTCACGCGTGGCTAGTAAATATCTGACCTCTTTTTGGCAGAAACGGTGACGATAAACGAAATTGAAGTTACTAGATTTCGCCATTTTCTCGCAAAAGTAGATTTCAAACGATATTTCTATTTATTGGATTAATGGGTGATTGTACAGGTCTATTCCTGATTCTTTCACAATTGAATCTTTACGTGTTTGTCACCTTTTAATCTAGAATAGCGGAAAACTGTGAAAAAAAACAATTTCAAAACTAACTAAAATGATTTATGATAAAAAAAGATGATTTCATACCTATGTCCCCATCTGCGGATGTTGGATAGTCTTTCTGTAGGTCGGTCGTCTGGTACTTCTGGCGGAACTCTTCCCACACGGAGTCGACGAAGGAGTGGTGCGTCCAGAAGGACGGGTCACTCGGAGAGCACTGGACATTGCCCATGTTACCCCCCACGAAGAGATGAGCGGTTCCATGGTCGGCCTCGAAGCGGGAGTTGGTTCGGCCCGTGATGCCCTGGTAGTCTGTTTTCGAGAACACCCATTCGACGTCCCCGTCCTCGAAGGGTTCGCCCGCCAACCCGACTTCCCGGGTGAGCTCGAGTTTGCCATCGGGTTCCACGCAGTCGGGAGTAATGCTGAAGTGGGAGTAGGGTCCGCTCGCCACGGGTATGCCACTTCCGCCGAAGAAGTCTTCGTGCCACATGACGGAGTCCGCCGGAACCGGAAGGTAGAAATCTAAGGTGGAGTCCCAGTAGGGCAAGTGGACAGAGGGGTCGTGCAACTGGAGAGCCTTTTCAAACCTGCAAAGTGGCAAGTTTGTAAGCAATTGTATTGTATAGTATGTTTATTGACTGCACATAATAATTGTACAAAATCAAGTGGACAGAGGGGTCGTGCAACTGGAGAGCCTTTTCAAACCTGGAAAGTGGCAAGTTTGTAAGCAATTGTATTGTATAGTATGTTTATTGACTGCACATAATACTTGTACAAAATCAAGTGGACAGAGGGGTCGTGCAACTGGAGAGCCTTTTCAAACCTGGAAAGTGGCAAGTTTGTAAGCAATTGTATTGTATAGTATGTTTATTGACTGCACGTAATAATTGTATAAAATCAAAAAGATTAAAAAGACATCTTTCCATTAGGCCCATAGTTCTAAAAGGAGAAATTCAACACAAGGCAACTTAAATTAACTAGAAAATATGAATTATGCAATAACAGTTGAAGGAAGGTAAGGACAGAAAAGTATCACAAAAGAAACAAATAAACAAACGATTTTCATTGTTCAACCTCTTGTATAACATTATAAAAAAGAATTGAAATTACAGGTGAACTTGGATATGACGGACCACTGTACGACGGATTATTGCATATGACGGACAATATGCTTGGTCCCAGTCTCATGCATATCAAGTCTTCGTCATATGTATACGACGGACTTTGTATATGACGGACCATTGAGTCCGTCATATCCAAGTTCACCTGTACTGGTATTTCGGATGGATTTTCACCAAACATTTGGGGTATCAAAATCCATCCAGTAACTACAGTACAGATAATTAATTCCTGTACCATTCGACCGGTCGCCCGCCAGCAGCTGGCGAGATAATGAGGCACGCATATCAATGGCTGCTTAACTGCTAATAAGTGCAATGATTTGCTGTACCGTCACTGGCACGTAGTTGTTTGCATGCCTAAGCGCCCGAATGACAATCGGGCATGCGGTCGTGTAAAATGCTCGGTCTGCCCGCACATTTATGGCATAAATTGAATGTCGTAACTGTATTTCTTTAAAGCTTTCTGTTTCTGAACACTACGAGGGAAGGCACAGCATCAAACAAACTATTAAATAAACAATTTAGTAGTAGTAGTAGTAGGAATGTAAGATAGTGACTTTTGTTTAACTTTTGGATATACGTGTACCTAATCCAGTTTCCTCCACCATGTAGGGGCATTCACTACATTGTACTTGCTCATTTTCAGTTACCTTCTAACCATATAATGAGAAAAACATGTGACGAAGGTCATATTTTCTTACCTGTAGAGGAATTCTCTATGGAAGACATAGAATGCTGCCCCTCCGTGAGCCTCGGGGGAGATGGTGGTCTTGTGGTAGTACACGAAGATGTCATACTGGTTGACGCCATCAATCTCCGTCCCCTTGAGCGCCAGAACCGCGGTGGCGAAAGCCTTCCTCTCCGCAGCTGTCAGGGTACGAACCTCTTTCCTTACGCCTGGAGCATTTGGGACGTTCTCAGCCCGTGTACTGCTCAGGGAATTGAACCATTTGCTCTGCGCCTTGGTCGGTTTGAAGGTACTGGTGCCATCGAACCACGTCTCCATGAATTTGCACACCTCGGTTGCTAGGGCCGGGTTGCCGCCATATTTACCTCTCGGGTGGGATTTGGCCAGAAATTGAACGCATTCCTTTACGTCGGGCACGCGCTTCACCACGCGGCCATTGGCCAGCGCAATAAAGGCGGCAACCGCCAAAATAACCACGATCGCTCGGAGCATGTTTATGTTTTGTTACTTTGGTAGACAAAACAATACACAATCTTCACAGCACCTGTAAGTTTGGCCACCTGGTTGTTCCTTGTCCTGGTCGACACAACTGTGGCGAACTTCAGACAATCACTGACATATAAATGACTAGAGTGTTATTTTTTGCATTTTCAATTGTCAACGCAATATCATAATGTTAATCACGAGACTGTTTATTTTATATGGACAGACCTTTAGATATGTTAACCCTTTGCATACTATTATGAAAATGTAATCATATAACGCAATTACATCCGGAACGTACACATGGTCAGAATTTGTTTGATCAAAATTTGTGATTTTGAGCAATAGTTGAGAGAAAGCTTATGCCAAGTGAGGAAGGCTTGATCCATGGTGTCTACCCCGATTGATCTAGCACACTGCCATCGACTGCAAGCTTTCTCTGGCCACTGCGTGGATTCGAACTAGGCTCGGGTCATATGAGAAAGTTGCCAGGGACTAGGGGTTAGGCGGTGGTTTCACGGGTACCTTGGTTTTCTCCACTATCAACAATTGGCTAATCCTGGCCTATCTTTAACTAACCGGCCCCGTACACAGCAGGGGTGTATCTCAAAATCATATTCCCTTGGCCCACATTCACACGCTCACCGATGTTGCTGTCTTTTTTAGATATATTGACTGAAAAATACTCGATATCAAAAAGAACCCCCTCAGGCCAAAATCATTCCTCAGCCCATATCCACAACGCCAAATTACCAATGTTGCAGACTTTTGAAAATAGATGGAGCCATAACTCCTTGAGATAATAGTTTTCAAAGATGAATTAATAAATGAATAAATTTTCAAAATTCACAAAAACGAAAATGAAACCAATTATAATCATCGTCAAGACACAGTCGAGCAACTCATGGCAGCAATATGGGTCGGTCGGGGCAAGGATTTCCAATTACACATACCAAAGGTCTCAAAAACCAAGTTATAAATGTATAGATACATTACACGGAAGAGTGACGATAAACAAAATTCGGAATTCCAATTCTTTTTAGCCATATACTTGCAACACAGCCCTTTCTGGTGTTCAGAGTGTGTAACCCCTCGTGCTGCCTATTACGCAATTCTGACTTAAATCCCTTTCCTTTGGACAGATTCTATTTTTATACGATTAAGGTGCAAAGTAAAACACGACAGATTATCGATGGTTTAAAAAGTAATGGAACAGACATAACGTTTAAGACAAAGCCATCCAAGTAGAAATATTAGGCACGGAAAAGAGCTTCTAGATTATCCGTTTCAGATGACAAATAAAAGCAAAACAGTATAAGCAATTAACATTTTATTGACTGATGTGTTAGTTCAACCAAGGACAAGCAATCATGTTGATATAGAATTCATGAACATAACGACTGCATTACTGTATAATGTAATGTGTAATCGTAACAAAAAATGTATTGCTCATATATGATTTGGAATGAATGAATGCCGTGTGTGCTTGCTTACATTCTACATCGGCTCATGTTGTAATTAGATCCTCGATCTTATGTCTCAATTTTTTAAATGTACATGTGCGTGCTACATTGTACATGTACATAATCATCATTTTCCTCAATCTTGTGGGAACTTTATGAGGATTATTTCGAATAGGAATGACTTTTGCATATATATATATATATATATATATATATATATATATATATATATATATATATATATATATATATATATATATATATATATATACATGTATATATATATATATATATATATATATATATATATATATATATATATATATATATATATATATATATACTAGTATATGTATATATATATATATGTATGTATGTATGTATGTATGTGTGTGTATGTATGTGTGTCTTTATATATATATAAATATATATATGTATATATATATATATATATATATATATATATATATATATATATATATATATATATATATATATATACATTTATGATTAAGGTTAAATACTAGTACTTTAAGTACATAAAGGGGAAGACTTGCTGAAAGACGCATGGCAGCTGTCAACGAATATCATTTACATAGACATCACGAGAGATCTTCTTTATCAACCAGGTTATCATAATTATGTAATATTGCAAAGTGCATATACTATTTAATCTCGACATACATACACCTTTTTTTTGCTTCGCTGGCTGTATTTATAAAACTTATAAAATTCTTAAAGGCACTTTAAACAGTGTTATAGTGTATTTCCTCATTTACCTCTAGCAACCATTTTCTTTGAATATTAATCAGGATGTAATTATCGTTTTATGATAGATATCTAAATGACATTGAGTACCCTCTTAACAATACATTTACGATTGCAAGTAATATCTGAATATTTGAACATGTTTCTTTATCTGAATGATGTATAAATGAATATGTATATTTGAGTTTCACAATCTAGATGGTTGATTTTTAAACCTTTTCTGTGAAATTCACTTAAGGTTAATAACTGCCCTTGGTCGTTCATAATGTCTTTGATTAAATGATAACCAATGTTCGTGGAATGCTAGTGCGAGTCTACTATTATACCAGAGGGGTGAATTGTGGTTGTCGAAGGCATCTTTTGGAGAAACTCTCTCATACATAAATCGTACCCCGTAGATTACATCCTTCCAAAAAAAATCTTAATATTATTTAAGATTTTTTGTGGAAAGCCGTTTCCATAAATCACCCGTTTATGTACGAGATATATTTTCAAATGTTCGGCCTTACACATGATAGAGATAATTTCCATTTTGTATCTGCGTAAACCTGTGAATGGGGTTAGATTAGTGGTCCGTTAATTTGTCAGAAAGCACTCTTTTGAGGAATAGATTATTCTAAGATAGAATTTATATGACTAGGTGTAGATGTAATTGAGTGCTTCCAAGAATGTGGCGTACATGTGAGAATTGAGTTAGGGTTGAGGACCTTGTGAGTTTAATGTTTTTGTCTACATAGGGTAGGGCATTAACAAGAATTCCATGTCTCATAGAAGTCAGGGTGTAATAGTTTCTGACTCCCTAGCTGTAATAGACTCTTATCTAATAAGTAGAGTCTGACAGGAGGTCGACAACGTAGACGATATATCCATATTTTTACTTTTAATCTTCAACTTCTGCTAGCATAGCAATGTCAGGATGAGCGTAAATAAAGCCTAAAATGTAATCACTAATGTCGTTCAATCCATTGTGGTAATATGAAATGAAGTGGCATGCGTGTGTGTCATTATTCTGTCTAATGTTTCGAAAATGTTCCATCAGTCTGTCCTTAAGATGTCTTTTCATCTGTCCCACATATATTTGCCACACCACAGGCATTCAATCGTGTATATTATAGTGGGTCACCTTCATTAGACGTTTGTTCTTGTGATGCAGGACCGGTTAGTGATAGCATTGATCTTTTTCCACCATAGACTAGGTTCCTAGTCCCTAAAAGTTGACATTCCCTTCTGTGCTGACCAGGCAGTGTGGTGTAGTACCAAGTATGGTAGATAGATGGCACTTCTTGATCCTCTGATCTTAGAGGTTTTAGGTCATACTCAAACTGGATCCTCTATTTCCCTGGTGAGATAGGTGCAAACTAAATTGACCACTGTGGCACCTAGACTATTAATAATTTGGTGCCTTGTAACAAAAATAACATAACAGAAAAATACATATGACAGCCTAGGAATCCAGGCTAGTAACAGTACAGGCAAAATGGGCTGCCACATTTGTTGGACACACTGATATTACCTGGGTTCAGTATTTTCCTGCTTAGAGTTTGGTTTGATGTTTGGCGTGGAACAGGAGGTCACATAGGTGTTTGCATCTGTGAAAGCCGTGGATACCTTTGGTCTGTGAACAGATCTGGTTTGTCGAGTGTTTTACTCATGATGTATTTTACACCTCTAAAGGTCAGACGATGTATAGTGATGAAAAAGGGTTTGTTATTGTCACTAACAGTTTTAGTGTCTGATTTTGCCCATTGTATTGTAATGTATATTTCATTGACTGCACGCAAAGTTACAAAAGTGCAAGACATACGAAGACCTTTTTCCAGCAAAAGAATATCATCTTCACCACTGTAGATACGACGTATGTGGAAAAATTGGCCAAGAGGAATTCCATTTTTGCATGCTCTAGAATGACGAGATTGATAATTGATATAATATGAGAATCTGTGGGTTAAGTATAGGGCATGGTATTTATATGTTCCGAGGGTCAATCAGAACACTGACATCTAAAAGAGTTGACAAATCCAGTTGATGCAGCAGCCTTGAATTTGATACTGGGCATCCTTGTGTTTAGATATGAAACAAATTGAATGAGGCCATTTTACCATATTGCCGTGAATGTGTGTGTGTCTGCGCGTGCGTGCGTGTGTGTGTGTGTGCTAGAGAGAACAGCCAAGAATCTGCATGTACAATCGTAATTTCATAAACTAAATTAAAAAGAAGTAGGCCATTCGCCCTTGTGGAGGTATGCGCATTGATTTATATATACTGTAGGTAGTACTAGGTTTCTATAATGGGTCATTAAAGCCTCGTAGCCCCCATATTGTGAACAGGCAGGATCAAATCTACTTGTGATTTATGGTAACAGTATCTAAATGGCACCATAAACGACGTTTGCTGAGATGATCAGAATCTCAAATTAGGACGTAGATATGATAGTGTTGACAAAGTCCCGTGCTGTTCGTGTTTACCCTTCTAACGGGGGTTTACTGTTGGAGTTGCCTGTCTCCCAAGCCATATTCAGATGCCATCCCTTGTGATAGACGTCACTGCTGTATGCATGTACAACCCCCACAGACAATTGTAAGAACCAATTACCCAATTGTACTAACTAAATAACCAACTTTTACAGTAAGCCAAAGGCCCCCATGTAGGCGTGAGCATTGATTTGATACTGTAAGACATAGGAAAGTCTAGTAACTGGGCTACTGTAACTGTAAGGGTCGATTACCTGGGCCCTGAAAGGTTATCCTACCCCTCTGAGGTGACAACTTACTAGTATGTATTAATACTGCTAATATAAGGCCACCAGTGTTATACTACCAATTGCCTATAAATAGGGCATGTGGTTCTCCTATCGCTATGTTATGTCGCCTCCAAATGAAAAAGGTCAGGTAAACATGGGCATGTATGGGCACCAGATGTACTAGACTAGGTTCCTAGTCCCTAAAAAGTTGACATTCCCTTCTGTGGTGACCAAGCAGTGTGGTGTAGTACCAGGTATGGTAGATAGATGGCACCACCTGATCCTCAGATCTCTATAGGTTTTCAAACTGAATCCTGGTGAGATAAGTGTAAACTAAATGGACCACTATGGCCACCTAGAATATTTGGTGCTAACAGAAAATACATATAACAGCCTAGAAATCTAGGCTACTGATGTACTTGCTGCATGGCCATGGTAAAATATATACAAAACTAATATATTCATAACTGTATAGAATCTAGGCTAGGAATGTACGTGACAGTGGGCATATTGGTGAATAACCATGCTATTATGGGCCGTAATGTTTCTCCTATCGATATAGAACCATTTCGCTTTAAATTTTAATCATCTCAATGAAAACCTTCGTATACATGTAGAAGTCTTCTAGAGATATATGTCATGCTATCAGGGATCAGAAAGAAAGTCATATATAGCCCCGCTAATATGTGGCTATCTCGTCTAGAAGAAGTGTCTGAAAAAAGGAAGATCGCCCTCTGCCGCCAAGAGCATGATGAATAGATACGTTTTACTGTATTTCACCCTATTCTGTATAAATCAATGCTCACATCTACATAAGTGCGTGTGACCTACTATTTGGTTATTTAGTTCATACATCTGCCGCACTACCAACTTCAGCATGCTGTAGCGCCATCTACCCATGAGCTGATATATAAATCAGGCCTTGCAGGCAGGCTTGGTGACTCCGTGCAGGCAACCAAAGTGAGAAAAAATCTCGAAATTTCTGAACATCAGAGACGAGCATGTACGTTGTGTGTAACTTGGATAATGTTAATAGGAGTAGGGTGCGTGTCCTCTTTGATTGTTGGTGTTGTTGGTGTTAGACTGTACCCTTGGCAAGGACAGCACAGGACACAGATGACCATAGCTGTTCCACTACCAATATTGACAAGTGGAAATCTTGTAGAGATAAGCCAATCACAAAGGGGTTGTACACGTGGTCTGACACATACAAACATATTTGGGGGAATGTTTGTGTAGTAGCTGCTATGTGTAACACCCCCTTTTCCAATAGTTTTCTCTCATTTTCAAGTAACGGGTGATGTTGCCAGGCACTGTGTGTACTCTATGTATGTATGTTTATTGATTGTAATTTTACAATTATAAAAGCATACTTCGTAGAAGTAATAACACAAAATGTTAGTAATGAAGTAAGTGAATAATTCAAAATGTCGTTTACAAAATATATAAAAAGAACTTTGCTAATACAATAAAGCAATATTTACAATAAATGTTCGTATGAAAATTAGTTTTCCTAACCTTGTTATATCAATATGTATGTATGCATGAGTGATTGTGTAACCTGATAGCAATAACCTCCAGTCGAATACTTCTCATTATATTCCTTCGCCTTTTAAATATTTCAGTGAGTATCGGATTATGTGTGTGCTCATAAGGCCAGATGGGGTGGACCATCATGCATACACAATTGCAATAAATCTGGTGAAATTATCCAATACGTATACCGCTATACTAGGTCCTATGCTGGTCCCGATATATAAATCTGCAGCGCTGTGGTGGGCTCTCTATGGTCCTTGTGCGACTGAAGGACCCTTAAAACTATAGACGAGGAGAAGAGAATTCCAACCCACCATACGTTCACAATGTGCTACATATCTATGGAACGCCATATGTCCAAAAATTCAACATTTAGAATAAACCATGCAACCTGACTGAAAACGATTCAACTTGATTCAAAACGATGCAACATGGCGAAAACGCAGCAACCTGCATTCGTCAACATCATTCGGCCGGATATAGAAGAATGCAGGTTGGTGCGTTTTCGCCATGTTGAGTCGTTTTGAAGTCAAGTGGAGTTCTTTTTGCATGCATGTTGAATCGTTTTCAGTCAGGTTGCGTGGTTTTTTCAAATGTTGAATTTTTGGTCATATGGCGTTCCATACATATCACTCTGAGGGAATTGTATGACATCCTTTTATACCGTCTCGCGAGGCCTCATCCAGTGTTTGAACCGATTGCTCACTTAGTACGTTTACGTGGAAATCCAAGTGGGGTGATTACATAATACTTTTATTGCAGGAGACAAAAAAGCTATAGTCATAGCAGACTCTATGTATAGGTTAGAGTGCTTTATGCATTTTAAACCACAAGCAAAGCGAGTTGGATTGAGGGTCATAAAACACGAGTGAAGTAGCGCGCAGTGTCCATGACAATGCTGGCTTCTGAATGGTCGAGCCTGACCAACTTGTCTCTTCCCCATTATTATCTTATTACTGTGATTTCTCCTAGAAACACAATGGGGCTTTGTGAAATCTGCTATTGCAGTGTTTCATCCGACATAGTACACTGCATTCCTGGCTTCTGATTGGCCCATGCTGCCCAACAGTGTGATAACACTTATCTAAGGACAGAAATCACGTATACATCGATCATTACTAAAGGTAAAGGTATTCGGTCTATAGTCTTGTATCCACCGTAATGTTGACACGACCTTCCTTCCCTAGCAGGCACTGTGCACACGGAAACCATTTTAATCCTGGCAGCATATAGCGCACAAGCACTAAGCACTGCCTTATTAATGCTAGGTACCAACAGCTGGGTGGACTGAGGCAATATGGAATAAACTGTCTTGGCCAAAAACAGATCAAAGTGACCCGGCTGGGAATTGAACCAGCGACCTACATGTACTGATAACTTAAGTCCGACAACTAACCAACAGCTAATAAGTCCCATATGCATACTTCCCAAAGCATCGAGAATAAGGAAAAAAGATAAGGG
>OZ012688.1:34607518-34647518 GCA_963942565.1 Maea johnstoni | reverse complement strand
ATGAGTATGCCTTGAGTAATGTGATCATCCTTCCCTGCCATGGCCAGTGGGAGTCTAAGCAGGAGAAATAAGATATCATCAAAATGAAATATAACTTCCTCTTGCTGCAGTCTGTTATCATGGTTGAGAGGGACGAACTGCATACGTGAGATAGGGGTTTTATTGATATCCGAAAAGGGTGTCAATAGGCACTTGATTCGATGAGTTTATTGTATTGAAGGAAACCTATTAACGATCGATAAACATAAACGCCCTCTTGCCTGAACACTGCATGACCTCAAGGCAAAGAGGATTTTTCAACTAGAAGAGAACAGATGATGACTGAGCATGCCCAGAAGAACGGCAGAAAATGTAAATAAGCTGTAAATTCGTTGACTGAGACTTGGCTCACCACGAAAGATAAGGATGATTTCCATGTCAAAGGACTATCCTTACCTGGTTATGAATTTAACCATACACCAAGACATGGAAATCATGGATATGGAGGCGTTGGTGTACTACACAAGGCTTCTATGAAAATCATAAAAACAGATGTGTACAAGTCAGACAGCTTTGAAAACATGCAGATCAAGTTCAACACTGGATCACGCTGCCTTGATTTGATTACCATGTATAGGCCCCCACACAACCAAAAAAATAAGCTCACCACTAGTCAGTTCTTTGAGGAGTTTTCTACATTTTTCCAGGACAAAGTGACTGGCTCAGGTGACTTATTGATGGTTGGTGACCTAAACTTTCAACTTGATAAAAAGGCTGACAACACCACCCAGAAATTTACTGATATGCTCGGGTCGCTGGGTATTGAACAGCATGTCAATAAACCCACTCACATGTCTGGACATACACTGGATGTTATCATGTGTCGAGACAGATAATCTTGTACAGGAGGTCCAGGTTGGTGATATGATAACAGACCACCAACTACTGTTATGCAACGTCCATCACCCCAAGCCACACCTTCAGAAGACAGAAATGATAAGCAGGGCCTTTCGCTCCATTGACCTGCCCAGTTTTAGAACAGACATCGCACAAGGACAGGGGGATCTTGATGATAGCCTCCCTGTCACAGATCTCTTGGATATATATGACACGCAACTAACCACTGTGCTGAATAAGCATGCTCCATCCAAGGAAAAGTCTATTGTAATAAGACCACAACAGCCTTGGTTCTCAGATGATCTCCATCAAGCGAAATCTGAGAAAAGAAAAGCTGAAAGGCTGTGGAGGAGAACTGGCCTGACAGTTCATCGTGAAATCTTCAAGGAATAAAAAGCAAAATACAACAAGCTCCTTGAAAGTAGCAAAGTGTCATATTACAATCAGAGGATTATTGATTGTGGGCAGGATTCAAAAGCGATGTCTCAGACAATGAATGAACTCCTCTTCAGACAGAAAATCTCAAAACTCCCAGAACACAGCTCTGCAGAAGATCTTGCAAATAGGTTTTCATGCTTTTTCAAGGAAAAGATCGATATAATTAGGGATAACCTTCCTGACTGCTCTGAAATCAACCTGGAAATAGCACAGTCACCACCTGTTTCCACGCTGACTGTTCTGCGAAATACATGCTGGATCCAATCCTAACTTGGCTCATCAAAGAAAGTAGAAGTGAATTACTTCCAGTTATGACTAACATCATCAATTCTACTCTCAGATCTAGCCAAGTACCAAAATCCATGAAGTCGGCTGTAGTTACTCCATTGCTAAAGAAATCTACCCTAAATCCAGATATTTTGAAGAACTACCGTCCTGGCAGCAACCTCTCCCACATCTCAAAACTGCTGGAGAGGGTGGTGGCGAAGCGACTAACTGACTACATGACTGTAAACAACTTGCACGAACATTTACAATCTGCTTACAAACCTGGTCACAGCACAGAGACTGCCCTAGTGAAAGTACAGAATGACATACTAACTAGCATTGCCCAGCACAGAATAGTTATACTGGTCATGTTAGATCTGAGTGCAGCGTTCGACACCATCGACCATGATATTCTATTCAGCAGAATGGAAAATACACTAGGTATTACGGGTCAAGCACTTGCTTGGTTCAAGTCTGGGCTCTGTTTTTGATCCAAGCATGAATATGGCAGCACATGTGTCAAAGGCAGTCAAATCTGCAAACTATTACCTTCGAAACATCGGAAGGATCAGAAAATACTTGACTGCAGAATCAAGTAAAAGTGCTGTCATATCCCTGGTAACCTCAAGATTCGACGACTGCAATGGACTTCTCTGTGGAATACCCAAAGAGCTAATATGTAAGCTCCAGAGAGTACAAAACAACGCTGCCAGGGTGATCACTCTCACAAAGAAGCATGACCATATCACTCCAGTACTTAAGGAGCTGCACTGAATTCAAGATTCTGCTACTGGCGTACAAATGTTTGCATGGAACTGCACCTTCATACCTGAAGGAATTGCTGAAAGAGTATGTCCCACCACGGACACTGAGATCAACATCCAAGAACTTACTCTGCGAGCCGAGAAACAACATGAAAACCTACAGTGACAGATCATCTAGTGCCTGTGCCCCAAAACTATGGAATCAGCTCCCAGATAATATTCGGGCAGTGTGGCAATCTTCAAACGACAACTGAAAACACATCTGTTCAAAGATGTATATATCAATTAACTATATATCAATTAACTATGTAGATATCAACATCTATCCTTTGACAATGGAATGTAATGCGCCTTTGAGCATGTTTATATGGAAAGGGCGCAATATCAAATGACAATATTATTATTATTATTATAAATAGAGCGCTTAGGACAAAGGGGCATCACCAACAGTTTGCACTGAAATGATTGTGTTCAACTCGTCTTTGAAGATTACCATTTAACTCATTCTGTCTGTCTAAGCTAGGACTGGCTGAGTTGTCATAAATGGAGATTTGATGAGGTTCTTATCGAATCTCCAAAGAGCTCGGGCACGCCAGCTGAACATGAATTAATAGTTAATATTGCAGCGCAGACATCCAGGGGCTAGCATCGTCTGCATCTTGATGACGTCATCAAACATCGGCAAAGAGTGTTCTGTTCATGTCTTATATAGAGAAGTGAGATCTGTTGCACGGCGCAGTCAGTGGCTGGTTGGTGATTGTAGTTTCAGTGTCATAGTTAAAGACAACACAGATCACGAGGAAGTATACAGTTATTGTTTTGGTAGAACGCGCTGTAATTTACCCTGGATCGGGATACCGGCGCTGAGCCGGGGACCGCGCCATGCACACGTATGCTGCCAGTGTGTAACATGCATGGAAGTCAGTGCTGACAGGTGAGTGTTAAGTGGTTACCCCCTCTGCTAGCCTACCTACCACACTCTACTCTGTTTTACTATTTTGTGATACATACATACATACATACATACATACACGCACCTACCCACACACATAAATATATAATATATATATATATATATATATATATATATATATATATATATATATATATATATATATATATATATATATATCACACCATAAGTTATTGATATTGAGACACGCAAACTTAATACCTCAATGTGCGACATGCACATGTTCAAGGATCTTACAGGATTAGTTCCAGGCGTTGGGAGCACCTGCTTAAACTGTTGACGCCGAGAAGATTACAAGACTATGGGCACGGACTATCAAATGCTTCCAGTTAGAATGCAATTGATAGTCCATCCGTCAAAATGGAATGGTGTAACAACTTGTCCGTGAGTGAGTTTTGTGATAAGAGTCATTGAACTATGAATAAATGTGTCAAGCAAGCCTCCTGTAAAAGTGACCTTTTCTCTATGTAACGGGCATATAAATCCGATTTTCCCTAAATCTAAGCATATAAGACTCTTGAAGCATACGGCTACATATTTAAAATCGCGCGCGCGCTCTCTCTATATATAGCTTTAAAGAGCAGGAACCTGTGTACATGAATGTACATTCATGTTTAATATATATTAATAATTTAGTCTACTTGGAACCTCGTTGTACCTCGTTGTACCCTGCCTCCCAGGCCATATTTAGATGTCATCCATTGTGGATAGATGGCACTGCGGTAAGCTAAGAGGGTAGTTAGATAAACTACCATCACAACCCTCTCGTGTGGCAATTGTGTGAACTAAATGGCCAACAGTAGGCCTCAAGTTCCTATGCAGTATGGGTGCAGGCATACATTAATATAAAGAAGTAAAAGCAGAGTAAAGCCTTGTAGCTAGGCTATCGTGCTACCTGCTGGCCTTCAGTAAAGCCTTGTAGCTAGGCTATCGTGCTACCTGCTGGCCTTCAGTGAAGCCTTGTAGCTAGGCTATCGTGCTACCTGATAGCCTTCAGTGAAGCCTTGTAGCTAGGCTATCGTGCTACCTGCTGGCCTTCAGTAAAGCCTTGTAGCTAGGCTATCGTGCTACCTGCTGGCCTTCAGTGAAGCCTTGTAGCTAGGCTATCGTGCTACCTGATAGCCTTCAGTGAAGCCTTGTAGCTAGGCTATCGTGCTACCTGCTGGCCTTCAGTGAAGCCTTGTATCTAGGCTATCGTGCTACCTGCTGGCCTTCAGTGAAGCCTTGTAGCTAGGCTATCGTGCTACCTGATAGCCTTCAGTGAAGCCTTGTAGCTAGGCTATCGTGCTACCTGCTGGCCTTCAGTGAAGCCTTGTAGCTAGGCTATCGTGCTACCTGATAGCCTTCAGTGAAGCCTTGTAGCTAGGCTATCGTGCTACCTGCTGGCCTTCAGTGAAGCCTTGTATCTAGGCTATCGTGCTACCTGCTGGCCTTCAGTGAAGCCTTGTAGCTAGGCTATCGTGCTACCTGATAGCCTTCAGTGAAGCCTTGTAGCTAGGCTATCGTGCTACCTGCTGGCCTTCAGTAAAGCCTTGTAGCTAGGCTATCGTGCTACCTGCTGGCCTTCAGTAAAGCCTTGTAGCTAGGCTATCGTGCTACCTGCTGGCCTTCAGTGAAGCCTTGTAGCTAGGCTATCGTGCTACCTGATAGCCTTCAGTGGAGCCTTGTAGCTAGGCTATCGTGCTACCTGCTGGCCTTCAGTAAAGCCTTGTAGCTAGGCTATCGTGCTACCTGCTGGCCTTCAGTGAAGCCTTGTATCTAGGCTATCGTGCTACCTGCTGGCCTTCAGTGAAGCCTTGTAGCTAGGCTATCGTGCTACCTGCTGGCCTTCAGTGAAGCCTTGTAGCTAGGCTATCGTGCTACCTGCTGGCCTTCAGTGGAGCCTTGTAGCTAGGCTATCGTGCTACCTGCTGGCCTTCAGTGAAGCCTTGTAGCTAGGCTATCGTGCTACCTGCTGGCCTTCAGTAAAGCCTTGTAGCTAGGCTATCGTGCTACCTGCTGGCCTTCAGTGAAGCCTTGTAGCTAGGCTATCGTGCTACCTGCTGGCCTTCAGTGAAGCCTTGTAGCTAGGCTATCGTGCTACCTGCTGGCCTTCAGTGAAGCCTTGTAGCTAGGCTATCGTGCTACCTGCTGGCCTTCAGTAAAGCCTTGTAGCTAGGCTATCGTGCTACCTGCTGGCCTTCAGTAAAGCCTTGTAGCTAGGCTATCGTCCTACCTGCTGACCTTCAGTAAAGCCTTGTAGCTAGGCTATCGTCCTACCTGCTGACCTTCAGTAAAGCCTTGTAGCTAGGCTATCGTGCTACCTGCTGGCCTTCAGTAAAGCCTTGTAGCTAGGCTATCGTGCTACCTGCTGGCCTTCAGTAAAGCCTTGTAGCTAGGCTATCGTGCTACCTGCTGGCCTTCAGTAAAGCCTTGTAGCTAGGCTATCGTGCTACCTGCTGGCCTTCAGTGAAGCCTTGTAGCTAGGCTATCGTGCTACCTGCTGGCCTTCAGTAAAGCCTTGTAGCTAGGCTATCGTGCTACCTGCTGGCCTTCAGTAAAGCCTTGTAGCTAGGCTATCGTGCTACCTGCTGGCCTTCAGTAAAGCCTTGTAGCTAGGCTATCGTGCTACCTGCTGGCCTTCAGTAAAGCCTTGTAGCTAGGCTATCGTGCTACCTGCTGGCCTTCAGTGAAGCCTTGTAGCTAGGCTATCGTACTACCTGCTGGCCTTCAGTGAAGCCTTGTAGCTAGGCTATCGTGCTACCTGCTGGCCTTCAGTGAAGCCTTGTAGCTAGGCTATCGTGCTACCTGCTGGCCTTCAGTGAAGCCTTGTAGCTAGGCTATCGTGCTACCTGCTGGCCTTCAGTGAAGCCTTGTAGCTAGGCTATCGTGCTACCTGCTGGCCTTCAGTGAAGCCTTGTAGCTAGGCTATCGTGCTACCTGCTGGCCTTCAGTGAAGCCTTGTAGCTAGGCTATCGTACTACCTGCTGGCCTTCAGTGAAGCCTTGTAGCTAGGCTATCGTGCTACCTGCTGGCCTTCAGTGAAGCCTTGTAGCTAGGCTATCGTGCTACCTGCTGGCCTTCAGTGAAGCCTTGTAGCTAGGCTATGGTGCTACCTGCTGGCCTTCAGTGAAGCCTTGTAGCTAGGCTATCGTGCTGCCTGCTGGCCTTTCTAATCACTATATCACATACACTCAGGTGACCAAGGGACTGCCTGACCATGACTGAAGATAATGGGGCCGCGTGCATCACATCTAGGCCACGATCACAAACGTACGCCTCCCGAGCACACAGCACTGTGTTGTTGATGGTCACGCCAACTGACCCTTCTATCAATCTATCTAACGACCCATCAATCTCTCTCTGCGTATGTGTGTATGTATGTATGTATGTTTGTAAGTATGTATGTATGTAAGTATGGACGTATGTATGTATGTTTGTATGTATGTGTGTATATGTGTATGTATGTATGTATGTAATTATGTATGTAAGAAGGGTATGTATGTATGAATGTTTTTTTCTTTGTATGTATGCATGCTGTCATGCATGCATGTATGTAATTATGTATGTATAAATGTATGTAAGTATACATGTATGTACGTATGTGATGAATGTATGTATGTCCGTACGTACGTATGTATGTATGTACGTATGTATGTATGTATGTATGTATGTATGGACGTGTGTATATATGGACGTGTGTAACAACACCAAATGTAATAACTTACACCAAATGTAATACCAACCACAAATGTAATAAAACATTTACACCAAATGCAATACCAACCACAAATGTAATAAAAAATTTACACCAAATGTGTATGTATGTATGTATGTATGTATGTATGTATGTATGTATGCATGGCATAGAGAGAGGGAGTCTATACATGTACGTAGGCACGCATGTGTGAACATATGGATACTGTCACGCTCAGAAGTGTAGTTAATAGAGAAAATCGACTTTGGATGACATTGAAAGACAGCTAGCATCTAATTATTAGTTTTTGTTCTCATCAGCAATTCGCAGCTGTAGGCATAGCGACCTAGAAGGTGCACAGAGCTATTCTCTACACACAATGCTGTGCCTACTTCTTGTATAATGAGCGCACCTGATTTCCTCATTGACTTAGTAATGAGTGAAGAGTATGATCAGGCTGTATGAAAAGTATACAGGGGTTGCATTTTGAATCATGGAGTGATCGCTGGTAGCATAACATACATTTCTGGTCTTAATAACCCTTGCATTCCCCCGCTGACGTAACATTCCGTGGCATCCCTTCTGAACGGATAGGTAAGAAGTATTTTCACTGGGTGGCAATGGGGGCTTGGTGCCCTTTTGATACCCAAAATTTGGCCCAATTATGACACCTCCTGAAGGGTTTGAGCTAGCCTGGCTCTCAGCCTCAGTTAAATAGGTATAGTCACTATGGTGGTATATATATATAATAATAATAATAATAATAAAATATATATATATATACAGGGTGTCCCAATAAAAATGCAACGATCTACATTTTCCTAGATTACAGGGAAAATAGGAAGCCGGTATTTATTATTTATACACTGTTGGAAAGCTACATATCTCAGCTAAGCACCATGAAAAAATCACAATGAAATGATATTCCTGTGGGTAGATATCCCCCCAAACATGACAACCCCTCTGAAGTGCAATCGCGCGCGACCGGTACTGCCCTGTTAATACACAAGCTAGCATCGAGGTACATTTTTGCTAATTGCTGGAAAACTATTAGACTGGTATGTATTGATCTTACATCATTGAAAAGCTACACATGTCTGCTAACTAACATAGAAAAATCAAAATCAAACAATACTCCTGAGGGAAGACATCCCCCAAAAGGTCACACCCCCTCCAAAGTGAAATCGCACACGAGAGGTTCTTGTGTGTTTGCATGTAATATTCCCATACAGATGGCTTGAACACCCCTAAAACAATGAATCTTGAGGCATATTGCCATAAGTTGAGGGCAAATTATATTAAAACATCTTTCTGGGCTCAATTAAATTTAAAAAAAGTCTTCCTGAGGTGTAACTTGCTGGCCCACCATGTACTCATAACAGTTATAAAGGAAGCTTAGGAAGGGTCTGATCAGTGATCAGGTAATTGCTTCACTCAAATTATTCAAAATGGGAATTCGGACCAAGTAATTTTGCTCATGATTGACTGCATTTTGACAGGTAAGCCAGGGCTTTGTTTCACAAGTGGCTGAAGCAGGTTAAACAGGCGAAAGCAGGTAAATCAGTGCTAGCTTGTGTATAAACAGGCCAGTACCGGTCGCGCGCGATTTCACATCAGAGGGGGTGTCATGTTTGGGGAGATACCTCCCCACAGGAATAACATTTCATTGTGTTTTTTTCATGGTGCTTAGCTGAGATACGTAGCTTTCCGACAGTGTATAAATGATAAATACTGGCTTCCTATTTTCCCTGAAATCTAGGGAAATGTAGCTCGTTGCATTTTTTGGGGACACCCTGTATATATATATATATATATATATATATATATATATATATATATATATATATATATATATATATATATATATATATATATATATATATATATATATATATATATAATTTGAAAATTATTAAGATTGGAAAAAGGGTGGTACAATAATATTCTTGTTTGAAACCGCCATGTCTTTAAGGAATTCGATACAGAGAAAAGGAACAAAACCTTTAAACCTTATGTGCAGGTCTATGGGAACTTTTTGAAATGTTGGCCTCTTACTCAGTGATGGCCTAGATTTTTAACTACATCTGATTATGAGGGAATTGGTGCAGGCGTTAGCATATATAAACATCTCAAAATGACCCTATATTTCACAAATTCACCACACAAGTTGCCTAGATGGAGAAATTTTAGGGGCGTGTTTTTTTTATTCAAGTATACTCTCCCTGAAGAGATAACTCAACTCAGTCGATCCGTTTTGGCCGCTGTAGAAGTGGATGGGTTAACCAACCCCTCGGGTTAACTAACGGTCACATAGTCTCAGTGTCCTACCCTAAGTCTTAATGATCTACCCGGAGTTCACCTCATCTCAGGGTTTGTTGGATATCATCTCGCATTTATTGATCAATTAAGGATAGATGGGAACACTACAAACAGCTGGTTCATCGTTTAGAAGGTCATACTAATCAATGTTAAAACAAGGCTTTTTGTAACAAAAGGTTAGGTGTACACACCATGTCATACATATCTATAATACATGTACATACCTATAAAAAATACTCTACTGCCATCCATGCAGTGTTCATTGTATATTTGACAGATATGACAAATGGAGAAATAAACATCCTGTTGTGCATGTGTGCAATTTGAAATTTAAAAAAAAGCACTCGCAGCGTGGGTCCATAGGAGCTGCCGTGGGCATGTTATCATGTGCATCCCCTGATTACTGTGGCACCATAGCTGCAATCTGTACTAAAGAAGGCTGCCAAGGCCTACTGTCTATAGATTAGGCTACTAATCCAAGAATATTAACAATTCTTTCTAAGTTGACCAACCAGTGTTTTGAATTACCAAGAAGGGTAGATAGATGGCATCATACAGCTTTCCTATCTTTAGTTGTTTCAGTCATACCTGAATAGAGTCCTCTTTTAACCTGGTGACATAAAAGTAAACTAATATGGCCATTCTCACCACCTTGACCTTGTAACAGAGCAAAAAGACTTACGACAAATAATACATAGATGTATTGGTGATATAACTATGGCAAGCTCTTTGAGCACATTATTCTCAGGGTAGATCAGCGAGAACTAAAAAAAAAGAGCCAGAGAACAAAGACATGTAGCAAGTCTAGGCTAACATTCACCGCGTGCTGAACTGTGTGAGCTCCGGTCTAGAAATGTTCCGTTACTCATTGCTGCAATAAAAAGAGGCAAATGGACATTAACCCGTATTTCACGACCGCATCTGCGTGCCATTCCATGCTGGCATCCTACGAGAGTATATCTGGTACACTGCTGACGACACGTGTTTAGTTACTCTTCTCTGTAGTAACAACTGCAGACGCTTTTCTTAACCCGTTCATGCCTAGACTTCCACTGACGTGTACGTTTGGGACTATGATATACAGGCAACGCTGCTTAATCCGGACTGACGTGGACCCTGAATTTGTCCGGATAAGGCAAAATCCGGATTATGCGTATAGGAAATATATGTAAAGGAAGGGACCGGGACCTCCCAATCTGTCCGGTTTAGACGAAAATCCGAATTACACATGTCCGGATTAAGCAGAGTTGCCTGTATTCACAACTACTCTGGAATAATGCATGGTTTTGAGAAATGTTTTAAGTAAACTTATTTATCATCATTGTGAATTTCACTTCTCCCTGAATTATTTTCCAAATGATGCTTTCATGATAGAGCTGGACTTTAGAATTTCGATTTTCGTCACTTTTTCTGCCATATTTCGGCCAAGTCGTGACTAGCCAGATTTAAGTGGTGGAGAAACTAGCGAAAAACACCAAGTCACTGGTAACTTTCTCCCATGCCCAGGTGGCCGGGATTCGAACCCAGGCAGCGGTGAGAGACGGCTAGCAGTGGGATTCATGGTAGTGCTATTCCAAAACCTGAGTCTGGTATGGCTGGGTTAATGCTATAACACTAGGGTCAGATGTGCTTGCTCCCCAAGCCTGCCATTTAAACACAGGGCACTTCGGGGCAGTACATGTAGGTGTATGTAAGTGACTCATGCCCAGAGCGTGACCCAAAACAGACCTGACAATTTTGGAAATATTTTCCTAACAAAAGCATTTTTTCGAAAATATTTGGAGGAGAAATGTTGACCAGAAGTCAAACAACAACTCTCCTTCAAATATTTTGTGAACGTTTGCTTTATTCCTAAGTTATTTTCAAAAGAACGAAAGTAGCAGACGATACTTTCTAGAGGAACGCTAAGTGTTAATGGGTCAAGGGTGGGTTCTAGCACTTTATGAGCCGTCCATACGTACGGATTAGATGAAAGACTAACCAACTATAAGATGTTACGTATCGCACCTGCAGCATCACGGATCGTCATAACATGTAATACCACTGGTGCATTAAGACAGAGATCAAAGACATAGCGACCTGGTTCATGCAAGGCTGCCATGATGTAAGCGGATACCTATTATCCTATCCTGTCCTCGACTCAAGGGCAGACCATTTGATATCCAGGATGGGTGGGGGGGCTATCCTTATTTTGACCTGGTCCTCTGGCTGAGCTAGATATTTTCTTAGACAGATCATTCAGAACAACTTTTTTCAAATCATAAAGGCCCATTTTTCTTTCTCAATTTTCAGTGCCTGAATAGTTTTCTTACCTTTCAGACCCTGAATATCTTTTTTTTGATTTTCAGGGCCAGATTTTATTTTTCTTAAAAATGATATAACTTTCAGAAATCAATTTGTTGGACTTATAAAGTAACCTTAGACTTCCCAGCTCGTGAACACCCTACATGATGTTCTAAGAGACAGTGAAGGAAGAAGAATATAGTTAGATTGATTACATCTGAAACTGACATGAGATACACCTATGTCGATAAAAATAGCTCGTTTCTACCAGTTGATTACATTTGCAGCTTGTGTTTTTGGAGAGAGAACCACGAAGAGTGGAATATCCAGACTTGAAGTCCGTCTCCTTGATGAGGAAAGCAGAAATATCACCCACCAAATCTAAGTCGAATCCCGCCTGGTCTCGAGTGAGTGAAATGGTGATCTTTGTCACGTGACGTTTACTGCCATATTCGGATATAGCTATGAGGTGATTGGGTCATGAGTCATGCTGGTAAAGTCCGGGTTGATATTGGAAAACCACTTTCGGGATATACTTACCCGCCATGTGTATACTTTACATATCCATTTCACTGAAGAAACTATGAGGATTTTGGGCATTTTGTCATTTTTCTGACATATAGAGGCAAAAACATTACTAGCCATGTGTTAACCCTTCCAATGCTAAGGTTACTTTCGTCCAATAAAGAAAATACCTTTCAAACATCCTGCACAAATATATACGAGGAACTTATTGACAGGTTTGACCGAATGGGAAAGAGAGAGAGAAAAAGTGTATTTAATACTCGATATTCTTAATTGTATGCTGCCGTCCACAGAAATGAAATAAATATCATGTTGTACAAATTGAAATAAAAAAGGTTACTTTCGTCCAAAGTGCAAGGACCCAAATATTTTCGAAAACCATCTAAACCCTTTCATATTGGTATTCATCGGATAGCTCTCGCTGAGTACTCTCAGATGAGTACCCATGTGCCAGAGTTACGGTCATTTCTCAGGTTTCTTGCATCATTCTGTATTGACCAAATTAGCCACCAGCAGCATAAGGGTTAATATGGGATAAAGCGGAAATATTCTGAGAAGATCACTGCCTACTCCAAGTTACTGGTTACCTTCTCGCATACAATACTTCAATCTGGGTTAGAACACGGGACACGATGAGAATGGCAAGCTCTTTTGTTGCTGGTGGAATCTTCAGGTATCGGGGGAAACCGCCAACTATCCTCATGTTATCGGTGACTTTCATACAGACCAGGTCAGGTGCGATTCTAGCCTCGGACCTTGTGGTGAACTGTAGTCGTTAATTACGTTAGACCACTCGAATAGGGAGCCATCTGTACATTTGGGAAAATCAGAACAAATCCAGCATATAGACACATATATACACAATCATCAATCCAATCATACCAATATCGTTTGTAACATCACCTCACTGTAAACCAATTGATTGATTTTGTCTAGTCATAAGGTCTAAATGGACCCATTTTGACAGCAGATGTTTTTTCAGCTTTTGCCACTGTGGACATCTCAATCATTTAATTGAAACGTCTCCTCACATGGATAATATGCGGTGATCCATCACCTTATCTCTTTCTATGAATTACCTCCAGAGTTGCCATGAACAGAATTTATCAAATTCTCTGGGAAGCAGATGTTTTCTATTACTTCTCAACCTCTCATTAACTAAAGTTTCAATAAAACAATTTTTAAAAGTCTATCCAAATGATAGCCATCGATCATGTGGTAAAACCCCATTCATAATGGAAGTCTGTTGATATTACAAACATTTGCAACATCACTTCACTTTCAATTACTTTACGCATTTAAGATATAACTTATTGCTGTACTACATGGGCTTCATTTAAAAAAAGGATTCTCTAGCCGCTATCATTATATAGAAGTTCTTTCTTTTATCACTTGATTAAAATAATTATTTGTACATAAATGATATCTGGAAGTCCATAATCCCTTCTTCTAACATAAGTACCCTCTTTTGTTGCCGTGATTATTGCTTCAATAGTTGGTTTATGCTCATCTATACCAACTAATTTTCCCGCTTTATTAAGAGAGGATATCACAAAAATTTATGCCATGTAGAAGTTTAAGAAGCAATTTTTTTATTTAAAAGAAATCGTAATGGAAAGGTAATAAAATCTAAATGGAGCAGAAATTTGAACAAACGTGTGGTTCCCTTCCCTCGGGTAAAAATAATTACCCGTTACAGATACGAATTATGACTACCGGGAAATTTGCATGATTTAATTGATTTTGCGTTCTGTGTAAAACAAAGACTTTGTTTGTAATACATCTGTACTTATATGTTTCTTACCTTTCCTGTGTAAAATACACTCTCCTACCCTCTGTAAAACACACAAAGATTGACATGCAATGATCAATAGATTGAGGTAATATTTATGGGTAATAATGTCCTGTTGCACGAAGTGTGCAATTTCCAAAATAAAAAAAGTATATCATTCTGTATTAGTATTTGTATGTTTATTGACTGTTGCAAAAAGCTACAAAATCATACATTCTACAAAATATATGAGAATAAATGGTATAAACGTAATAAATTTTTTGATAAGAGTGGAATAATAATTGAAATAATAAAGGTACTCCATACAGAATACCTTGTACAGGATATATTAGTAAGATTTGTTAGTATTAGGTTACACTCCTCATGGGGACCTGTTCCAACTGGATAAGGTATATCCTATGAAGATTGTTAACCTATTCCATTTCTTTGTTCAAAAAAGGCATTGTAGGGTGAGGGTTTGTTTGAGGGAATGAAGGAGGTGAAGGTGGAATCTGTGGTGGTGGATATATGAGGCATGCTGCAGAGCTTTTATTTGATTTGATTGTATAGCCTTTTGTGATACTAACCATGCTAGCGTTGATGAAATGGGTGGTAATATTGCTCCTAATCTTGTTATCGGTTATCGCGTCTCGCTCGTGCCAAAAACAAGCTATTATTGGGTGAGAGGTACGGGCTGAATTAACCCATTCATGCCCGTCCGTGTATATATATATATATATATATATATATATATATATATATATATATATATATATATATATATATATATATATATATATAATATATATATATATATATATATATATATATATATATATATATATATATATATATATATATATATATATATATATATATATGTATATATATATACATATATATGTATATATATATAAATATATATGTGTATATATATATATATATATATATATATATATATATATATATATATATATATATATATATATATATAAATATATATATATATATATATATATATATACATATATATGTATATATATATGTATATATATATATATATATATATATATATATATATATATATATATATATATATATGTATATATATATATATATATATATATATATATATATATATATATATATATATATATATATATATATATATATATATATATATATATATATATATATATATATATATATATACATTGTATCTCGCCTGTGCCAGAAATAACCCATTAAGGGTGGGAGGTACTAGCTGAAATAGCCTATTCATACCCGTGAGTTACCTTTGGTATTGTCGTTGCCCTCAGGATAGTTAGTACGTAACTGCAAGAGTAAGATAATTGATGAGTAAAAGCAATTTCCCGAATATTTGAAGGAGGGTTGACATTTGATTTGTACCCGACATTTATCCTTTAAATGATTTTTCTAAAGATGATTTTGTTCTTTAAAAGATATCTCAAAACATTCAGGCCTTTTTGCTCCACCAGAGACATGAATGGGACGAGGTCTATCTGTAGCCTCAGTAAGAGATCTATGTACCACGCGTGTTCTGAAGGCCAGATAAATGGGCTAATTAGACAAAAACCAACGAGTTAGTATTTTGAATGCACACATGGTCTGACAACTTTAGCCATAATTCACGAAGTAAATTATTTAAAGAGGAATTATGGGCCGAGGTTTTACAACAAAGTTCAGTCGAATATTTCTCAAAAAGAATGGTATGTTGTTTTATATGAAATACAGTAGTATACTGTAGATTCACAAAAGATTGTGTATAGTAAACTTTGCGGATTTAAAGAATCGATGTTTGCGTTTTTTTAGCGAATTGGACGCAACATGGAATAGCAGCACTAATCATTGCGAATTTTAATTTTGCGTCCGAGGCTAAACGATAAAAAACGCAAAATTAACCTAGCGCAATCTTTTCCGAATTTACAGTATGTCAAAACCTTTGTCCACTCCAGATATGGATACGTAAGTGGACGCTCAAGCCTCTCTCTAAATCTGTATGCCCAGGTACGAAGTATGGGGGGGGGGGGGTTGAAAATCCCATTAAGAAATTTACGCGGCTCTGACGCAGAGTGACTCCCGAAGCGACTGGGCTACTGAGTCTGTTGCCGCTAAACAGGCAGAGGATTATAAAATCTAAAGTTGAAATGCGTGTTCTCGTTCATCCAATGTCAGTGTTTTGATAAAAGAAGGGGTGTTTCTTTTGCTGGAAAAAGTCAGCGTTTTTTAAAAATAAGGATTATTATTTGGCCAGAAATCTGTGCTTTAGGTGTGTTTTTTTTAAATTTTGTTGACGAGCATATGTACCCCCCTAAATACCAAAGTGCCCCCCCCCCCAGGTCTGTGTGTTGAATGGGCATTGAGAAGTTAGTTGTCATTCCGTCACAGTAGCTCCCCCTCCGGCTTCCATAGATAATTGTTTCAGTAGAGGATCTGTCAATAGCAGAAACTGGCCATTTCGTCGCTAGTCTTCGAATCACCAATCTCTATCCATGTTGAGTTGCGCTGCATTGCACTTCATTGAGAGTGCTAGCTATTGACACATGGTCGTGGCCATACTATACTCTAAACAGACGTGCTTACAGGAACAAGGAATTTTCAATATCAATACAAAGGCGAGTAGAACACATTTTTTTGTTATTATATATGTATGATGTATGCACGACTTTGTAAACTAAACATTTATAGCAAATAAACGTACTACTACTACTACTACTACTACTACTACTACTACTACATCACTGAATAGTTTGATATAAAGCAATAGTATACACTATTTAGTCACCAAACCCAGGCATCTGCATCCTAACACACATACATAAGATAATGTACAAACGTTATAGGCATAGGCCATACAGGGTACTGTAGATTCACAAAAGATTGTGTAGAGTAACTTTTGCGAATTTACAGAAATCAATTTTTGCGTTTTTAACTTTGCGAATTGCCCGCAACATGGAGTGCCAACTATACACTTAAAATGGCAGCATTCATCATCGCGAATTTTAATTTTGCGTCCGAGAACGTAAAAATTAAACTTACGCAATATAATTGCCGAATTTACAGTTTTGTTTTATATAAATGTGCGTCATCTTGAAGGGAAGGGCTCTCTACGATGCCTTTGAGACTATGGTATTCCCGTTTCCGGGTTTCTATCGCAATATTACGTAAGATGTTGAAAGTGATGCAAATCCCAAAAAGCCAAAAACCAAACCTACGTCCATGCCTATAAAACATTCCTCCAAAGCCATCGTAATGGGAAAAATGTGTTCCCAATGAACTTCTTTGTATTTTACATTGTAAGGCTGTCATTAAGTGACAGGGGACTGTGTCGACACAAAGAGCGCTGGGTACATACTTTATAGGAATAGCTTTAAGGCCTGGATGTGGATGTGGTGCTATGTGAATACAAAGTGTTATTCAAACAGTAAAACAAGTCCTCGCAATTAACTAAAGCTCATTGTTGAACTCCTGGTATTGTTCAAGGACTCGATAGCAGTAAAGAAATCGACAGCCCGCGAGACATTCCAGCGTTACCTGGTTATTATCAAACGTTTGCACTGGTGAATCAACTTGACTGTCAGAAAGTCTATACCGGCCGCCGACCAACTCTCACAAAATGGTCGCCTGGAAGCACGTGGCTGCTGCGTCCTGCGTTTCTAGATGTTAACAAATAAATTACAAACAATTGTAGTATTCAATCTAAATATTTTCTTTGAGAAACTTTCGAATTGTGCTCGAGGTGTGGGAATTTTTTTTTGCTAGGTGGAGGTTTTTCCGGGGTTCTCTTCCGGTTTCCTTCACATTTTACAAGTGGTCGAGAAAATTCACAGTTTTCTCGTTCAGATGTATCATCCAAAATGTGTCCCATGCTTGTTACTACACTTTCACGGGGCCATACAATAGGGATTCGTTTAATTGTTTGATTACAACGAAATCTTTAGTCATATATTGAACACTCAAGGGAATGAACACGTACACAAAGTAGGCCGATGATCAATGTAAAGAGTGTCCCCATTCCTTCCTAATGGGCCGTATCAGGAATGTAAAAAATAGTTCTAAGTGCGACCGTGGATATTGTGCAGAGGTTCTAAATCAAGTAGGTTATACATGACCACCTACCGAGTTGTGTAGCCGAAAAGTCTATTGTAATCTTTAATCCTGCTTGAGGGATAACATAAACAGCCAGTGCAGTTGATGACAAAGAATAACAAAATGACTATGTGACATAATGCATGCATGCCGTACATCTACAGTGCCAACATTTAATTCAGGCACTAAATGCTTGAGCAGCCCAGGCATTATACACAACCGCACACATGCATTCGTACTTGGTGTGCTTAGCTTAATATTTGTTGACATGCTATGCATGGATGTTTAGTACAACCAGTCAACGACAGACGTCCTTTCGACTGATGCAGTAATTCAATGTCTGTACTCTAGTTTATGATTAATTCTGAAGACGTTTCGAAAGCATTTCTCTTAGTAAAGGCAGTTATAGATTTAAGTGTGTGATCACATCATGTATTTTCAATGTAGAAAGAATGTCGTCAAACGGCAAGAATAGCAAAATAGCGTTAGGCTCTATCCTATGGTCGAACCGTCTAGCGCAATATGCGCACTAAATAGTGGCTGCGTAGAAATATCACAGCGAATAGGGATACATTGGTGTTTCTAATAACAATGTATTTCACTTTACACCATATGTGCGAACCACTGCACAGTCACGATGGAGCCTCATCGTGACTCAAATAACCCATTTTCCGTCCTACTTAATTGCTCTGAATTCCAATAGGCAATTGACCCATACGAGAATGTGTTATTAAAAGACCGATTCAGCAAGAACGATACTGGTTTTCTGTGGATCCTCGCGTTTTCCTCACCTTTAACCCTTCAACACAGCTAGGGCGTATATATGGTCTGACACATATGGAATATCTTGATTACAAAATAAAATTTTCGAAAAATTCTCACACATTCCAAAATTGTTGTTCCAGTTGGGTTCCACTATCTCCGTTCAGATATTTTTTCAAATGCCATTTTAAGTGATGAGCAAAAAATGTTTGTACTCTTCTGGTGTGAATGGGTTAACTTGCGTGTCAGAACTCGGTCTCTTCACCTAGCAAAAACACTCACGGCAACTCAATGTCTAATCTTTCCAGCTTGAACATGTCATCAAAACCCGTCTTAACGATTCTATTTTCTCCTAACATGGCAATTAAGACGTTTAGCAATTGGTAGTGGTTGGCGTTCCAGACTCCGTAATTGCTATGGGATGGCAATCAGGTATGCCTACCCTGAACTTGGCGGCGCCCATTCCGAGAACATATATATATAAGAAAATAAATAAACACACACACACAAATATATATATATATATATATATATATATATATATATATATATATATATATATATATATATATATATATATATATGTATGTAAATATATATATATATATATTCCACAAAAAAATCACTGTTTACATCAACATTTTAATAAGTCATCATCCCTACCATCAAAACTACATTAGCAAATCCGTTAATGTCCCCTGTCAGAATGAATAGGAAACTTCCCAATCATTTCTCCATCCATTGATTTTTCCTGAGAGGTAGTCTAGACATCCCCTACTCCAAGGATTTGATATGTCAAACACGAGATAATCATTCACTTCCACTCTATGGCTGAGAATGTAAGATTCATCACTGAAATAGTTTTTTTCTCTATGCCGTTCGAGTCTGTATAGCTTCACCAACTCTTTACATTAAATCAAATCTGACAAATTAGTAGGAGGGGAGGGAGTCAACATGGATAGGCCGCCCAAGATGAATAATGCATTTCTCGCCGAATGCTCGCTGTATCTCACCATTTCCAAAATAAGGTGTTCGATCCCCATGCTGCTGGGACGCAAGAAAGTTTTTTTTTAACTTCACACCTACTGTTTTTATTCGCTCTTACATGATATTGCAAAATTCATATTACGACACACACAATACGTGTATTGTCATATTCGCCTTCAACCCTGTTCGATTTCAATTTCCTACTGTCTTATGTTTCAATTCCTTTTGGTAAAGCCTTGAGGTACAACCTATGTATGTAAGTTGTTGAGATTCAAATAGACTTTTAGCCAAGTTTCAAGCAAACTTTTTTCACTCTGTTTGTAAAGAGAATAAAGTTTTCCCAAGTTACTTACAATCATCACCTGATGATCTTGGATGCAAGTTGGATATGACGGACCACTGTACGACGGACTTTCGTCTATGACGGACGATATGCCTGGTCCCAGTCCCATGCATATCAAGTATGTGTCATATGTATATGACTGATTGTGCATATGACGGACGAACTTTCCTGGTCTCATCGAGTCCGTCACATCCAAGTTCACCTGTATCATCCCAGTATGTGACAGTAATCTGAAGCACATCCAAGGCCGCAGCTGTTAGATATATGATAACAATAGTTAAAACACACTAAACGGGCCATCAACGACACTTATACGTATCCATATCTGCTGAATATATGGTTCGCTGCAATTTCGATAATATTTAACTCATTCGTGCCCAGAGTTCGAATTGGAGAGTATTGTCTGAATGCATTAGAACTTTTTATCATAACAAGAGAAAGAATATATACCCTACACAAAACTAAACCAAAATGAAATACTTTTCATAGCATCAAAATAACTTCAATACATTTGGCTCATCACAATGTTTATTATCATGGGTTTCCCATCAGCCGCCGATTATATGTATTTACTGTTGTATACTAGTATATACACATCTCATAGTTGATGTATATTTCATGTTTGAATCGGCATGGTCAATAAAGATACATACATACATTAGAGAGAAAGGAAGTTGTTTTAGATGAATAATCTCCATATGGATTCTTGCTGTACATGAAATTTATTTGCCCGACTGTGTGTTACTTGGTTCTAACAATGCATTTCTCGCTCATCACAATGTTTATTATCATGGGTTTCCCATCAGCCGCCGATTATATGTATTTACTGTTGTATACTAGTATATACACATCTCATAGTTGATGTATATTTCATGTTTGAATCGGCATGGTCAATAAAGATACATACATACATTAGAGAGAAAGGAAGTTGTTTTAGATGAATAATCTCCATATGGATTCTTGCTGTACATGAAATTTATTTGCCCGACTGTGTGTTACTTGGTTCTAACAATGGCAACACTTCCACACATTCCATCTTGTATGTTCTCATCCTCATCATGCTTTCTCTAATGATACTGATTGCGAAGAAGAACAATGCAATAGTAGTAGTAGTATGTTTGTTTTTTAATTTCGCAATAAAACTGCTGTTTTTTATTCAACATGTCATGCATAATATATACAAATATTTACAAATATGTATCTTGCTTTGTAATATTTCAATTCATATACATGTTGTTTTTCTTGTTTTGTTTACTCATTATTAAATCCACATTTTTACAAATATTTTTTAACCGATTTCTAATCATCTTATATGGTAGGAAAAAAGGTATCTTTGAGATTTTGGTAATATTGTCCCCAGACCTGTATAAACTGCTCAGCTCTATCATTTAAGTCCGACTCGTATTCTTTTACACATAATTCATTGTAGAGAATTTTTTTAACTATTATGATATTGTGAGCTTTGCCCGATATTCTATTTTTGTATATGACTATTTTGGTAATGAGAATTACTCTATCAATCGTTGTATATCTTTGTTGGAAACCAAAAAATTTGTCAAAATCTGTTAACGTCAGGGTGTTTGATGTAACGACTTTCACCCAAAATTCAACCTGTTTCCATAAATCAATTGTTGTATGGCATTCTAAAAACATGTGTCGTAACGTATCAATTTCAGTAAGGCAGTTTTTTGCACATTTTGGTATCAGAGATTCCCATATTATGTAATTTTTCATTCGTGATAATCCGGCTATGTAAAAGTTTAAATTGGAAATATTTTTGGTATGCTCCTGATTCTATTTTGGAGATTCCTTTGAAAGCATGTTCTATGGTATCATAAGGGATTTCTTCGTTTAAAGCCATTTCCCATTTATTTTTCACATCAATTAGAATGCCAGTATTATAGTTCATAAGCTTGTTATAAATTCTACCACAACCCTTTTGCATCATACCTATTTCGAATAAAAGTCTCGGAAGTTGTGGACCTTGTATCGGAGCAATTTTCTCCATATTATCAATATAGTGGGTGATTTTTTGCTTGATCCTAAAATAATCTAAAAAGTTAATTTGTAAATTTCTTACAGTGAAATCTTGTTTTGAGAAAAAAGAACCGTCTTCATTTATTAAGTCACCTACATATAAGTAGCCTCTATTTTTCCACGTTCTTCTAAATTCAAAATTTAGCTCATTATTATACCACAATGGTGTAAGATGAACGTGTGTGATATTTTTTTATTGTAAAATTGTTCTTAAGTGATAATAAACTTTTGACAACATTTCTCCAAAACTCATTTTCTAATGTGTTCAGTATTATTGTTGTGTAGTGGTCCCCATAAATTATTGTATTTTGAATATTGAAGCGATTTGGGAATTCGGCCCAGCCCTCCGTCTGTGATGCAATTCTTTTTACCCAGGAAATTTTTAAAGCCGCATCGAATATTCTCAAGTTTGTCATTTTTAAGCCTCCAAGATCTTTTGAATTTTCCATAATTTCCTTCCTGAATTTCGGTGTTTTTTGGCTCCAAATGAATTTTTTAAACAGGTTTTCTAGTTCATCAAATGTTACAGGTTTCGGAGATGGTAGAGACAGCAGGATGTGTGTTATCTTTGATATAAATAGACTCTTAACAATTGTTATTTTTCCATAAGGAGTTAGGATACAGGCATTCCAAATGTAAATTAATTTCTTGATTTCCTTTACTTTGTTGTCAATATTTTGTTCTGTAATGTTATCTAGTTCATTTACTTTATATGAAATACCCAGTGATATGAATTCAGATGTCCAATCTAGTTTTAACTCTTTACATAGTTCTATCCTACTGTCTCTCCACCCCCCGATTTTTATTACCTTTGTTTTTTCTTTATTGATTCTTAAACCGCTTACATTTTCAAATTCTTTTAGGGTCGACATGCTTGCCCTTATGGAGTTTTCATTGGCCTTTGTTATTTATGTTGTGTCGTCCGCATATTGGGAGATTTTGTGCTCTTGTCTATACAAGGTTAGACCTTCAATGTTTTTGTTGGACCTGATAGCTTCCGCTAAAATTTCGGCTGCCATGACAAATAAATATGGGGACACTGGGTCCCCTTGTCTACATCCCCTCCCTAAGATAATTTGGTCTGAAAAGTTCCCATTTTGTAAAATTTTTGATGATGATCCTATTTGTAGTGATTTGACCCAATTTATAGTTTTTTTTCCAAAGTCAAAGATTTCCAAAGTTTTTGATATTTAAACTCCCACGAGATAGAGTCAAACGCCTTTTCAAAATCTATTAATACGATTAACCCATCTATATTTCTTCTATTGCATTCTTCTATGATATCATATGTTAAGCTTGTATTTTCGCCGATAAACCTCCCCTTAATGAACCCCTTTTGATCTGTATGAATTATTTTAGGCAGTATTAATTTAATTATTTCGGCTACGATACTTGAGTAAAATTTATATATTGAATTTAAAAGAGTTATAGGGCGCCAGTTTTTTAGGTTATTTCTTATTTCGTCTCCAAAAACTTGAAAACCAAAAGTATTTAAGAGCTACCTCCCATATACAGGGAGCGAAAGTTAATTTTGAATGTGGTATCTATCAGTACCCCTAACAAACCTTACAAGTATTATAAATATAAAAATATCAATGTCAATATCAATGTCAATGCAGGCACTCAACACCCTTTTCTGAAATACAAGTGATCATGAACTCATCACAGATTAGACAAGTAGTAGTATGTTGATAGATAACATTTTACGAAGTCAAGTGCAATCCCTGAAACATCTGGGTGTCTCTCCATCAAGTACTCAATGTATGGTAAATCAGGACGTAAATGAATATTGGATAGCTTCTACGATTATAGAATGAAATGAAATATTATTATTATCAGTATTATAACTATTATTATTATTATTATTATTATTATTATTTTTATTATATTATTATTATTATCATTATTATATTATTATTATTATCATTATTATCATTATAATTATTACTGATAGAAGTGACACCATAATGTTTGTATTAAGATGTGGGCCTCTTCTACTTGTATTTCTCGGGATCAATTGGCAAGCCTCCATAAATAGCCTTATTCCATTAATATAATGTTTTCTACATGTATATTCCGTACTGTATTTTCAACATTTCTCGTTATTACCTCCTTCTCCCTCCTTTCTCCTCCTTCCTGCCTCCCCACGTCTCCAATGTAAGACATATCCACTAATGAGTGCCGTCGTGTATACCGATACAAACATTCAGTTGATCTAATTATGAACTCCTTGCTACTGAATTATCACAGAGAAAATCGACCCTCTCGTCTCTGCACAGAAAAGCCCATTATTTCTCCCACCTGTCCTCGAAGCATTAAGTTAGGGGAACTTCAATAACAAACAGAAACCTGCCTATGCAAATTGATTTCGAAATAATGGGGTAAACATAACATTGGATCGTTGCTAGAAGAAAAAGGCGACAGGGAATATTTCCCAGCCAAGACGTCTTTCTTATTGTGCAATGTTTTGTCACAAATAATATGCCTAGGAACTGATTCCAACCCTTTAAATTTGACCGTTATTGGCAAGTCAGCGGTCAAAGTGTATTATGATAACCACTTGGCGTTGATGACAGCCCGTTCAATATATATATATATATATATATATATATATATATATATATATATATATATATATATATATACTAGTATATATACACATATATATATATATATATATATATATATATATATATATATATATATATACATATACATATATATATATATATATATATATATGTGTGTGTGTATATATATATATATATATATATATATATATATATATATATATATATATATATATATATATATATACATATATACTAGTATATATATATTTATATATATATATATATATATATATATATATATATGTATGGAGAGAGAGAGAGAGAGAGAGAGAGATGTTATGATCACTTTTAAAATGTTATTTTTCTTATTGGTTACTGATTTCCTAAGATAAACGAAATAAACATCCTGGGGAAACTACAATTCTTTATATTGCAAAAGTTACCTCCAGTTTCGATGCAAAGAAAAAATGGTTTTGTTATGCTTTATTCTTCAATTGACGTCTTCCAGAGCTAGCTGCCATACCCCCGGGTAATTGGCTTAATTAGAGATTCTACGAGAAGATGTCAAGAACAATAACTCTATATCTATTTGAATTGTTGCTTTGGGACGTTTATTTCCCACGATTAGCATAATGCCTGGCAAGACTTCCGCTTCCAGGCCCTTGTGCCTTCTAACCCATTCAGGCCTGGAAATCTCAATCGTCTGTAACTAAGGTATTTTCAAGGAATTGCTTAAAAGTTAAGCTCAACTTCACAACACTTCGGAGGGCAAGATGAGGGTTCTGTTCTAAACAATATTTCTCCTTCAAATATTTTCCAGAAAGATATATCTAGATAATTAGGACATTTTGGCACTACCAGCATGAATGGGTTAATAAGCGCCTGAACGTTAGGAGGCCGGTAAAGGGATGGCCCTACATAACACCTTTAGTTTTTCAACAATGTGTCTGTGCCTTTTACTTCGATTTTAAAGATCTTTTAAAGAACTATCACTATCCCAGTGGTCGCCTTTAAGCCAATTGCCTCCTGCGTGCTGCATATGTATAGCATTATTACCTTTCCTAGTAACTCCCTTGGGACCATGTTTATAATTAGTTTTCTGGTCGTATGCAATTTGCAGAAATGTAATGCAAATAAGTAACTCCTAAAATGTTTTCCAATTTCGTCTTACGTACATGATAAATATATATATATATATATATATATATATATATATATATATATATATATATATATATATATATATAATTGTCTTCCGATTTCGTACGTACATAATACAGATATATATATATATATATATAAATATATATATATATATATATATATATATATATATATATATATATATACATATATATATATATATATATATATATATATATATATATATATATATATATATATATGTACCTTCCTATTTTGCCACCTTAAATGCGACTCCGCATCGTTTATAAAGTATTATGCAAAAGCATGCACTTTGAGATGATCAGTATTTGCTAGGACACGATTTACTGCGCGGCGTCCATTAATACATTCCTATATGAATTGTACAAAAAGTAGGTAAATCAATGGCAAACATCATCCGCGGAATATTCATTTATAAATAACAAGGTTTTCAACATGTACATTTTGCCATCAAAATTTGATAATAAAAGCGTAGGTATGAAGGTTAGTAAACACACATGATTATAGATACTCCTCCTCAAGTTACCTTTATTCCAAAACTAGGAAAAAATCATTATTATTATTTTAGGCTATCTTCTTTGTTGTAATTTTGACCTTGCTCCAAATGTATGCTGTCTAGACGGTGAAAGAAAAGTGTCATTTTTCATTTTCGAAAAACAAGTCGTACAAACATGTTATATAGATTTGAACGGATCAAATGTTATAAAGAATCAGGTGATTTTGCTGCGTATTGATCTTAATTCCACCACATGTTTTGTGAAAAGAACACAAATAAGTGATTTTTTCCGTTTGCTTGTTGGAGACCCAGGAGCAAATGCTGATAAATTCCCCACTTAGATGCTGTCATACAGCATTTGAAAAGTTTATTGAATGACAAATGTCACCGGATAGCACAGATAAATCAAAGTTGGCAATGCACATTTTGCGTTATACTAGCTGTAATAGACAGCCAAGATCGCTCACGCAAGATAAGTGTAGAGGACAGCTTGTCCTTCAAAGGCAGTGGAGGCATTTGGAATATGTGCGGTATAACCTCCTTAAGTTCTTACCCCGTTAAATAAAAGCACTTTTTACAGTTTTGCTGCGTACTTTAGCGATTGTTGACATTCATTTTTTCCAAGGAGTCTTGGTTTAATAATGGACCATTTGTATGATCAGGCAGTATTGCGAGGAAATGCCTGACCTACATTGCAAGGGAATGCTTGACCTACATTTCGAGGAAATGCTTCACATATACACAGGTATCTGCTCCAGGAGACTTGAGCTCAAGTCAATAATGAACTTGCCTTGGCCTTGAGTATAATCCTTAGTGTGTTGATGTAGTAGTAGTAGTAGTATGTTGATGATGAAGTAGGGCCTGTAGGGGTGTTATGGGCCCAGAAATCCTCCCCAAAGCGCTAAGAAACCCTGGAAAACAAAGAATAAAGCAATTGGTAAAACCTAGTAGTCTCTATATATATAATAGGAACAGGTATGCAGGTAAACAATTGACAGCTTTCCCGGCCGTAAGGGAGAGTCTGTTACAAAGCTACTCCTCATTTTTCAGCAAAACCTGAAAGAAACAAAACGACTACACCAAACAGGTCTTGACTTACCTTTTAAACATCCACCCACCTCCCAGACTAATCCGCGGCCGTTTTTGCAACTTTTATGGCACTTAAACTTCTAAAGTGGTGATTCTCACCACAAACACGGCCTCCATGTTAAACCAAAGGCAATGAATGCACTCGAGCGATCTCATTGGCTGATTCTGGGTGGAATGACGTATGATTATAAAAGATGGTCATCTATGACATATTAGTTCTGACAAATTATTTGATATACCCTACACAACAGAGTAAATATGTACAGTCGTTTTTGCAACAATATTGAAACAAACATAAAGCAGCCATACATTGCAATTTGATAAAACGTCATATGCCTTTTCGATCAGAAGCTTTGCATTAGTTCTTCTTTAATATGTGCTTCCAGAAACTGTAATTTTTTGAATAAAATCCGAAAAGGTTGCTTGAAGTAGGAAGAATGGCGGTAAAGGAATTTTTCCTTTTGGATCATGGTTTGCAATCGTGTATACGATTTCGGACGTATGTTATAGAAATAAACTGCAGCATTACTTTCTTATGAAGTGGAGAGCAAACCGAATGCATTGGAGAAGGGTTCACTGAAGCTAAATGCTCTTGTTAACACTGTCCCTAGCGGAAGTGAACGGAAATCAAATAAGTGATCCAACTGCTATTGTCTAGTCTTGATACACTTAATGTGCCGTGGCTACGCACCACTATTTCCGGCGATAAAGGGAAACATTGACAAAGTGATAATAAATGTTGATGTTAAATATTGAAGGGGTGCTCGTGTCTCCGCAGCAGGCAGACCGGAGGCACCATTGCCTGCTGTTCTGTGGTTCGTGTTCGGAGGCAATTAGATAGTGATGGGAATTGGCAGAATAACAAAGGGACGTGTCAGTGCTAACCGACACCAGGGAGAATATATTAGTGGCAAGTCAGTCTTCATTACCTTTCTCCTTAATGTGTGTCTGTTTCATTTCAGCACATCCATAATCACTCGATTTACTACTTTTCAGGGTGAAAGACCTGCAATAACTTAACTAGAGGTACAGTACAGGCATCTAATTCCTGCACCAATCGACCAGACGTCTACAAGTGCCTGGTTGTACAAACACCCATGGTAAACATGTCGGAAAAATAAGCCAAGCACATCAATGACCCACGTTACTTGCGATTTAATGCTACGTTGAGTTCTGAGGTCATATATGCATCCATATCCAGGGAACTGGGTGCCAATCGGGTGTGTATTATGTCCGGGCTGCCCACGCATTTAGTGCAGGAATCAAATGCCGGCACTGTATCAAATAAGGGTACGTTTGGCCTCTATCCGGTTTAATTTTTTGTAGGTCGCGTTTTATGCTCAAGCTCTTAAGTACAAAATGAGAGATGAAAACAAATACAATTTCTGTGGATTTTACATGCACTACTCTTTCCTTTCTTATGTGTGCATGAATACGTTGTTTTCTTTCTCTTAGGATCTACGTACATCAGCAATTCTAGTATTGTCGCGGCCAGATAGAAACCAACATGGGAAGAACATCCCTTTACGAATAGTTCATTCTCTTCACGAATAGTTTACAGCGGTCCTTCAGCTAGAATGGCATTATAGACCTATGAAACTTCTCATTTATAGTTCTGACCGAACGCTTTTTATAGAATTTATATGGGAGTCTATTCGATTGAGTTAGGAAACGTGATATTCAAAATGGCATAAATCTTTTGCTACATGTACTACGCTTCATTTAGTCGGCCACAATTTCCACTCTGACAGTGAATCACACGCGTTAACCCATCAGTGTTCACAGTGGTCAAAGGCAGCCTGACAATTCTGATATAATATTGCTGGAAAAAAGCTTAGTTATGAAAATATTTGACGTAGAAATGTTCATCTGGACATTATCAACAATTCTCCATCAAGTTTTTTGTAAAATCATTCTCAATTCCAAAATTGCAGTCAAGGGTATCAGAGATCCAGACTATACTCTCTTGAATGGAGGAATTTTAAAGCATAAATGGGTTACAGGGTTAATAATATAATCTTTATTTTTTGAAAGGGGTTATTACAAATAGCCATGGGGCTAATCGAGGTAACCACCCCAACAAAGTAATACAATATAATATAATATATGATGAAGAAAGTTAAATACAAATAATTTGACATAGCAAGGTCAATTTGTATTTGTATATTTATTTGCCAAATCTCAGAGGATTCGAAATTACAAATCACAAAAATACGTATATAAATACAACATAATACATATAAACGAGAAAAAAACAGAAAGAGGCGCATAAGCCCCAAAACACAAAAGTAAATACAAACTGAGGAGAGAATCAAACAAAACACGAAAAGTAAACTATTTAAGTTAATACGTCTTACTAGATTTGATCTCTGCTCTCAACATATTAATACAATTAGTATGAAAAACGGGTGCGTCCATTGTTGGGTCGGAAATCCTAGAGGGGTCGTCCTATACTTAAAAAACGGAAATTACCCGACGCCCACCCTACTGCTTATGCATTTCCTATACATTTCACTTATTGCTGTGCCACATATTGTCAGCTTCAAGTCCTGCTCTTCATCACTAATACCCTCCATGTCCCTACCCATCATCCAAGCGAAATTCATGGGCGGGTTTTCTTCCATGAGGGTCGATACGTTGGGGCATTCATTGTTTATTCTACCAAACATTTCCTCTCTTTCTTTACTATAGGCCGGGCATTGCATAGTGATATGCTGGATGTTCTCCAAAGCATAATGATCGCACCTCTCGCAAGTCCGATGACTTGCCGGAGCCCCCTTAAGCCGGTAGTCATCCCTCTTAAGGTGGCTCGCCCTACTGATTATCCGTACCATTGTCTCGCATACCTTCATCATTTTATGGTTCTTGTCTGAGAGGCGCCACCATGGGGAATATCGTGTTATCGGACTAGTCAAAACTAGAAGGTCATTGTTTTTGCTTATCATATTAGTTGCCTGCCAATACGCGTCTTCAATCTTCCACGCTTGCTGCCATATTAGCGAAGACACTGAAATTATCTACAATTGTCAGACAGAGAATATATATATAGTATAATATAACATAAGATGGATAGAAAAAATGCACGGACTGATATTCAAGTGATGTAACAATCCTATTTTTATATTAGAAACCTGGAATCCTGAAACGTTCACTTGAAACAATGAAATTTTGTGCTGCTACAAATATAAGTGAGTTTGTAACTTCAGAAAATGTACTTGAACCATACAGTAGCAGTGAGCACAATTGTTCAGGAGACATATAGTTTACATTTGTTAGATAAGAGTCAAGCTGGTCAATCATCACAACTCTTACAGGGTTCTTATCCTGTTCAGAGGTATTGTATTATATTGTACGTTATTGACTTATCCTAAAAGATACAAAAATGTACAAATACTTAAACGTAATACATACAAATGATACTTGGAACGGGCATCACCTACACTTGGTGGTCGTCCAAACCCCAAAGATTATTACTAGTCCACTTAACAAAAGGGACATCTTTAGCACAACGATTAATACAGATAAATAACTTTAATTACAAACAGTACCTGGAAAAGGCATCACCATAACCTGATTGCCACCCCTGTTAAATAATAATACCTATCTATACGCCAGTATACATAGTATCATAGCCTATTGGTTATAATACTAGTGCCACTTATATTTACTTACTCACTCTGTCGCGAAATGAGAGAAATTAAGGGGAAATATAGACAGGGGTTTAACTCCTTGTTCTATAACAATAGTCAATCCGTAAGCTTTACCTAAATCACAGTTAAGGAAATGATGATGTGCGGACAAAAGTAATTCAACGATTCTCTCCCACTGGCTGTACCATCTACTCATGAACATCTGGAGAGTGCGCATGGTCTGACAAAAATAGAACTACCTTGAGAACAAAATGATATCTTAAAGTATGTTTGACTAAGAATTATTGTTCCTTCTAGGTTTAACTTTTCCTCGTCAAATATTTTACCAATATTTCCTTCTTTTTGGGCAATTTTGTCATGCCATATGTACAGAGCTGATTCCTATGGGTCAAAACTAGACGAGGTGAACACTATCATATTCATTCTGTTCGTGATTGCACTTGATAGTTGATTCCTAAGGCAATCATTTACGTGTGGATAGCTTAATCTTGTCATTCCTGAAGCCTAAGCATATTACCGGTATATTGGCATATCTACATGCAGCTAACAATTCAATATTTCATGAAATATTTTATAGAAAATTGCTCTCCTATTGTGTTTAGCAATTCCTCCTCAAATACTGTACACATATTAATTCATTGAATGAGGTATGCCCAAAGTGTTCCGGCCCTGCAGAGATTGCTGATGTAAGTAGATTAAGCAGTGCCTTGCAGGCGTGGCTGCGGCATTGGTTAGTGGCTGGTGTCAATTGATCATCGACACGGCTTAATGTAGTTAGTCCTGGCACCTCTTAAGAACACGTTGATACCCGCTTGCCGTAACAATGAAGTTAGCGTGATCAGTAAAGATTACGTTCACACACTGCAGCGACAGCCAGTGTGGTAAGAATAATGGCCTGGTCTAGGTGATGATGGGTTTAGGAACGGCAAGATTGCGTTAACAATTGCTGTATTATTCTTACATTGAGCATTGTTATAATTAGATACTTGCACAGTCTCTCCTCCGCCCCTCCCACTGGAATTGACCCTCCCTTTAGATAATGGATCTCGCATAATGCTCTTCTATTTGGCATAACTTGTCAATTGCCTTGGGCTAACCTCTACAGTTGTCTGATATGCTATTAAGTCTTCTTGTATTTCCGCTAATGGATATTTTTCTCCTTCTCCATATATATACTACTACTACTACTACTACTACTACTACTACTACTACTACTACTACTACTACTACTACTACGGGCTATCTAACATTTAGGCAAATAGTCAGGCCATATGCTGATATATTTTTCTAATTGATGTTGGGAAGTAAGGTCATCAAGAATGATCCATCAGTTGTTAACGCAATCTCCTCATTCCTAATAACATCAGAGCTTCAACTTCAATACGTTTTTTTCGACATAAATAAACCATATGTCTGCATGTTCCAAATAAATTGCATTAGTTAGCTAGCTCGCTCATGCATTGCGAGAGTAAGGTAAAATTAGCGAATATTGGAAATTCGTTAAGTGGGCCTTCTGCAACTACAGTTGATAATTTGATTTGTGAGTATAAATTATTATGGACAATGGTATTTTGCATTCACGTTGTTACTGCTAGAACAGTATCTACTTTCAATCAGGGTTGGGGTAATTTGTAATTGTAATATAAAATGAATAGTAATTTGCCATTTTTGCCAATGTTAGAGTAAGTAATCAATTACTTAGTGGCTAAACTATTAGGGTAACAGGTAATAGTAATTGTCTACTCTTAAAAGTAGTTTCAATTACATCTGTCAAGTTATCACAGGGTATGAATATGCTATGGTATGCTCGGGGGCAAGCAGGAACTGGATAAAAAGTAATTTGGAATGCAATCACTTAGCTTTTCAAAAGTAATAGTAAGTGTAGTTGCCGGATCTAAAAATGGAGTAGAAGTAATAGAAATACAGTCATATAATTGCAAAATGTGCTGCAGTAATGGTAATTTAATTGATTACTCATTAAAGTAAATGACCCCAACCATTCTATTTAAAGTCTTACAATATACATCCATAGATACATACATACGTACATACCTACGTAAATGCATGCAAGCATGCATGCATACAAATATAGATGCATGCATACATGCGTAACACATACATACATAAGTACGTGCATGTATGCACACACACACACACATATATATATATATATATATATATATATATATATATATATATATATATAAATATATATATATATATATATATATATATATATATATATATATATATATATATATATATATATATATATATATATATGATGCCTTATCTTGAGCCTAAATGTACAAATAATCTCAGAGAGACATCTGTAATACCCTTAAATACCTTTATTACATCCTACTAAAGCCATCTGTTTATACTAAAGCAGAAAGCGAAATAAGAGTCTTGTCTGCCCTGCTCGGAGATACGAGAGATGAATCATCGTAATATGATGCATTATATCTATTCTAAAAATACGTATTTCAAGTTAGGTTTGCCGATGCCAAACTGCTGCAAGGCATGCGAACATATCCCTATCTTTTAACTGTCTCCCCTTACAGTGAACGAACTCGATGCTATATAAAAGAATAGCAGAAGCACTTATATGAAGCTAATGTAGAAAGGTGAACTCTGTCGACCCTTGCAGAAAGCAGTCTTACGATGATATGTCATAACGCAATTGATCAAGTCTAAACCGCAGTTATTTGAGACCATCTACATGATAAACGTAATATATTCTCCCCAGCTTATTCAACAAATCATGAACGATGTAAATTGAAAATAAATGTAGTAAGAGCGAAAAAACATGTCGATCAGGTATAGATTGGACGTTTGTATTCCTTGCGCATTTTAAGGCTAAATTCTGACGAGCCAATTATCAATATAGAGAAAAACAAAATGCAGGGGGAATTCCACCCTACCCACACATTCCACGTTAATGGCCAATTGCAAATCATATTTTTGGCATTAGTGAGGAACAGAAAGGTAGACGAAATGCAATTGTACACTACAGACATTTAATTCCTGCACCAGTCGACCGCACGTCTGCCAGTGCCTGGTTACACAGACACCCATGGACAACATATCAACAAAACAAGCCAAGCACACCAATGCCCAACGTAGCTTGCGAATCATTGCTACGTGCATTTGCGAGGTCATCCATGCCCAGGGAACTGGGTGGCCATCGGGTGTGCGGTCGTGTATTTTGTCCGGGATGCCCACGCATTTAGTGCAGGAATTAAATGTCGGCACTGTAGGACAGCCCGGCTGTGGAGGCAGTCCCTGTATGTGGGTAATAGTACATTGTGTTGCCACGTGTAGGCGGAGCGTCAGGTTCCATGAAAATGATCTTGCGTCGAGTTGCATGTCTTTGTCCACCACATCTATCAATATAATCCGAAATAAAAGTGTGGCCCATGGCTTTTTAATTTCCAATGATAACAGACGAGATTCGCTCTACTGTGCAGCCATAACAATAGAACTGGACCGTTTGCCGGCAGACTACTGATTACGACTCAAGGTAAAGCAGGATTCTCATCAACTATTAGAATAGAAATCGGATATTGTATTTTTCGCATTTACAATAACTCGCGCAGGTTGATGTGACAGTAGTCCACACATTCACGAAATACACTGTTATGTAGAGTTTACACCAGTGAGAGTTATGACCATAACCAGCTGAAAGAACACACCGAGGCAGCAGTAACAATCATGAAATTACATTAATCTAGAACTCTTATTGTGATATTTATTGCAATTGCAATTTTGTTTGCCATGAAATTTCTGTCCTCCTAAGATAACTCCAGATTAGGTACAGTACAGACATTTAATTCCTGCATCAGTCGACCGGACGTCTGCCAGTGCCTGGTTGTAAAAACCTACATGGATAATATTTCAAAAAGATAAGCCAAGCACATTAATGGCCCACGTAGCTTACGAATCAATGCTACGTCCAGTTGTGAGGTTATTCATGCATGCATGCACAGGAGACCGAGTGGCAATCGGGCGTGCAGTTGTGTATTATGCCCAAACTGCCCACGTATACAGTGCAGGAATTAAATGTCGGCACTGTACATGTACGTGGCAGTGAGGAAGGGAACCTATTGGGGGGGGGGAGGGGGGTGCTGTGAAATAGTCTGTTTAGCCATGGGACAGTCCGTTTGGAAAGGCCAACATCCACAGCAGCGATGTATTGATTTGCAGTAATGTTTCTTTGATGTCTTATGCTTTTCAACATGTTAAGCGTGCTGCAACAATCCCTGTACAAGAACGTATGCTATAACGTACGAAAGTCATACCGGATTGAATGTCTGACCGTATGTTAGAGCAATTTTTGTTCTGATATTGAACAGATTTCTCACCGTTTTCGATAACAGTCCATAATTTCCATTGCAAATTAAGTCCGGGCCCATTCAAGTTTGTAGAGCCCCTAAAGAATTTTCTTTCAAATCAACGTATATCTTCAAAATATACATATATATATATATATATATATATATATATATATATATATATATATATATATATATATATATATATATATATATATATATATATATATACTAACATACTGTAAATCCGGGAATTATTGCGTTAGTTTAATTTTTGCGTTTTTAGCGTTTAGCCTTGGACGCAAAATTTAGATTTGCAATGATTCTACATAAATCACAGCCCTGTCTCACAATGCACTTACCATGCACTTACCCATATCCATGTATCAACTCTTAGCACTGAATCAGAAACGGCGCAAAAAGTTTATAGTATAGCAGGTTGATCGATGAGATGACTCGAGACATTACTTTATAGAATAAGCCCCCGGAGTGCTATCTGTGGGTGAGTGTGTTACAACGCACTACCCATTTAGCTCGTGTGCTAAAAACGGGACTAAAATTCAATTTATCTCATGACTGAGTTAGCCATATCTTGCAGCAGCAGGCGCTACAGACATTTTTCCGCAAAGTCTCTCTCTCTCTCTCTCTCTCTCTCTCTCTCTCTCTCTCTCTCTCACACACACACACACACACACACACACACACACACAAGGTGGGGATATACCCCTTTAGCCAAGTCGTCCGAGATGTTGTCACTGCTTGCTTGCTGAATTTTGTGGTATTATGACACGACTTGGGAATGACAGAAAGGCGAGGAAGGCAGCATGATATACCTGTATACACAAAAACAAACGAAATAGATTTACGTTTAATGTATGTTAACACGAAGTAAGGAGAAGGTAAATTTAATTAAGTAACCTAACAGCATCATGTAGCCTTGGCATTTCATGTAACCATTTTAGGCTAATTCGTTAACACAAATTACATAGAAGTGAGGTTTAATGAAGTACCTACTCAGCAAAAAGGGCCTTGATATTTCACATGATCTAATGTACGTTGATGCTTACTTGATATACACCTGCAATTAGCAGCGATTAATCTTAATCAAGCCAAGCTACAAACTACATTGTATCCATCTTAGTATCAGCTCACCTTTACTTCGCTGTCCAAGACAATGGGCGATCTTATCACACCCGATTTATCTTAATCAGATCAAAATGTAAACTATCCAGCTTAGTATCAGCCGTCTTGTTCGGTCTATAGGCGATCTCATGTAGTAATTGGATATTATGTAGTACCTGTAATTGGTGTGTGTGTATGTTTGTGTGTGTGTGTGTGTCTATAAATCTAGGTATGGGGGTGGTATTCCATTAAGGGAAAGGGAATCCTGTATCCGACTAAAATAGACGACCTCCATTAAATCATCCCTCTCTCCCACGCCGCCTGATCTGAACGCTAAATTGAAATTGAAACGCTGATCCGCAAACAAACTGCACCGCAAGCCCGCTTGGCAATGGGGGCAGCCCCCTGACTATATCAAACTGTTCACATTGAGAGCGTGCGCGTGGACTTTGTAGTAACAGCTCATGCAGAATTTAAAATCAAAATCATACATGATAGAAAGCTTTTGCTCACAATACGTTTGGCCACGTCTATTCGCTGGTCCGATGTTACAGAAAACAGTGCCCGCCGATGCTAGGTGAACCGAGGGTGTATTAACCCCCCCCCCCCCCCCCCCCCATCTGGGTGACCCCATGATTCTCTTTCTAATTACCTGTATGTGTTCCATTAGATAAGATATATGTAGGATCATTCCCTTTGGATTATATATTATAAATCCATTACCTGCTCTTTCTGTTTAACAATTATCTTTCAATTATGTATATGTATTACTTCATTTGATGAGTTGCAGACCGCGTGTGCAATCAAGATGCCAATGGGTTAACCCATTAAAGCTCACAACGGTGGCCAAAACAACATCATGATTTTGATGAAATCTTGCAGACAAAAGCATATTTAGGAACATTTTTGATGGAGAAATGTTGATCAGGATATCAACAACTACTCTCCTTCAAATTTTTTGTTGTCAAATCATTCTCAATTCCAAAATTATTTTCAAAAGTATTAGAGATGCAGACGACAATTTCTGAAAGAACTCTTAAGCATTAAGGGGTTAAGCACCCTGTGGGTCGCGCAAGGCCAAGTGATGGCCACTAATTGGCCGAGTTATGTCAATTACTATGAGCTCTCGTGAGCTCTCGTGAACTCCCGCGCGCACAGCCAGTAAACTACGTACCGACTACGTACAATGCAATATGTGTTATTGACAGCAATTTCCCTCACGACCGCGTGCGTTTCTCTCTCTATCTCTCTGATGATCACGTTGAGCAGGCAGTTGTTTGTCTGATGATGTGTTAATGATCTTGATCACGTCTTCAGGTGTAACTCAGCAAACAGTTCAGTCTTTGTGCTGACACACGTTTGAAGGGTGCCACTATTTGCACTTGGAGTTGCTAGCAGTTAAGCTTATTCAGAAACCATAGGAGTAAGCACGTACCTATAACGCTCGGTTTTGTTTCATGCAGTTTACAGGCAAAACTACTTCCTACAAACTTGGGATGGGAAGGGCTACCTCCATATCTGAGTGGTCTAATCATTGCGCAACGACCTTTCGCTATCTCTCACCGATGTCACAGATTCAAGGTTCGCATATGGCTCGATGAATGTATGAAAGTTGCCAACGGGCAGCGAATTTAGTTTGTTTTTCAGGGCACTGCAGTTACCTCCACTGTTCAAAACTGGAAGGTCATGATAAAGCCTTGATAGGGCAGATGTGATGACGATAAATGAAAGCCCCCATCCAAGGTGGCAAGGAACGTTTAGTCTAGAAAAAGGATATGTTGAGTATACAATTGCTTGGCAGAAATTGAAAACGGCTCAATCAGGAAATCCATGGACGCGGCGGCTAGAACAGTACAGACGACTGGCCGCGGGGGTATACTGTATTATCATCTGCTCCACCCTGATTCTAGTAGCTGATTGGTCAATGTCTTTGTTTTACTGGACTGAATTGAGCTTCTTACATAGCCTTTAACAATTGTCAATGTAAGGAACCCAATATTAATACTTCACTTTGAGCCTAACAATGCTTTTCACAACGTTCAATATTTTTACTACTTCCGGTAATGTCATGGCAACCATTGTTGGGCATACCATAGCTAAAGAGGGATTTCAAAATGGCGGCTATTGCTGATAGCAATCCACTAGAAATTGTTTTGGGTGATAAAAACACTTTGCGTATCATAATCTCTCAACATGGTGTTTATCTGGGAGATAAGATGGCAGGAAGTAATTGAGAGGGATGTAGGTTAGTAACTCGCGAGATCAAGTGAGAAATCCTTGCAGGCCCCTCGATTCTCGAGTCGAGTCTGACGAAGTAGATCTATTTCAGTTTCTCTGATGTCAACTGCAAGAACCTTGAACTTTAAACTCGTTGAAATTAAGCAAAGCATAGTTGAGCCAATATTCTCCCCCCCCCCCCCCCCCTCTCTCTCTCTTTCTCTCTTGGGCAAACCCGAGCGTTGGAGATAACAGTAATTTTTGCCACTGCAGGCTCTGCCTAAGTTACACCAATCATAACATATTTTAGCAATTAATTTCTGTCCTTCTCTCCGGGACACCTCAACTTCGGTGATTACAGTGGATTTTGCCACTGAGGGCTGTACCTACCTGGTCATTACACAACGTGAACGTGCTTCCCCTTTCCAACTTATATAAAGCATTTCATAATTTTTGGCCATATTTGTTTTGACTCGCCGGGTATTCTGTTACTTTGCCAACAAGTGCGGTACATGCTTCTAATGTTTGGTTTGATTAAACTAAGCAGTTGTCTTAATCAATTTATGCCTAGAAATTTCCTTATCGATCTATGATAATTTCGTAGTAAAGCATTAACTTGCAAACTATTTTTTAAAAACATGTTTTAGAGAGAATCAAACATTAGAAAAAAAAACTTGCAAACTATTTGAAGGAGAGTTGAATATTGTGTTTTGATAATTAATTCTCCTTCAAATATTTCTCAGGTTTACCTTGATAAGAATAAATAGTCAAAGTATTTAAGCACGGTTTGGCTAAAAGTGGCTCACTTGGGAATTCACCAACTCTGGTAACGTTGTTCACGCCATATGTGGTTCTGTATAAGTAATGCTTAGCAAAACATGATTTTGGGCCGGAGTGGCTCTCTTGAAACGTTCTAGAGCTCTCTGGAAATAGCGAAATAGCTATATCTCTAACGTCTTAGACAGGCCTTGCATTTCTGCAATACAAAGTCTTGGCTATTACCTGATACGATCAATCAACATCTGGCGGCGCGAATATGAACCGACCACATCGATCGTGAAGGGAAACATCAAACCCTCTTCCCTGATTAAGTCCTATTGTGATTTCCTTTGCGTCTTCCCTGTATGATTTTCCACTCACTGTTACGTCAGCCTATATTGTATGAACACACTGGGATCTAGTAAGATTACATTTATACATATA
>OZ012688.1:34586629-34607318 GCA_963942565.1 Maea johnstoni | reverse complement strand
CCATAAATGGAAAAAATGTGACCATAAGCCATATTTCATAGAATTCGGTTTCCTGGATTGATTAAGTTAATTGCAAAATCCAGGCAACATCATTATCGTGAATTATACTTTCTCAACATGCTATTGTATTTCCTTCACAAGGTATCGAATGTCACTCCTTATTGAATGATATCAAGACTTCCCTTTTCATCAGTGTAGCTACTATCTGTCATCACCAAGCTATTAGTGACATTAGTGAGAGAGAGAGAGAGAGAGTGTGTGTGTGTGTGTGTGAGAGAGAGAGAGACCACAGGTGCAGCCCGATAGCCGAGTGGTGTAAAGCGTTAAGGTTCATTCTCATTGCCGACAGGACAGTCTTGAGAACACCCAGAACTCCCCGATTGTTATGTACTTCGTGGGGTTCGATGAGTTCTGGAAGTTCTTAAGTTATTCTGGCCCCTGTTTCGTGGAGTTCTTGTTTGATTCTTAAGTCTGTCCCCTGTGAGACGTCTCACAGGGGGCAGACTTAAGAAGTACAAGAACTGATCATCAGCACCTCTGTTTATATCCATTTCCGTAGGATATATGTGCTTATTCAATGGAAATTTTGCCACGAATGGTCTCCGTTCTGATCTGCGTTGAGTCTGGGTGTAGTCTGCTACAAGAAATGGCTGACCTCACCAAAAATACCTGGATGTTCACGCCAAGAACAGTCGGGGACACAACCCAGACATGTCCCCCCTAAATTAGAAAGACTTGAGATATACTTAAGACATTCTTCAAGTTCCTGAACCACAAATTGTGATATTTTCTTCTAATCTTATGATTCTTGAGAATGTCCCCGACATTCTCAAGAATTAAAGGAGACTTAATTCAGAATGTCGGGATCAGTTCCTGGTTTATACCACAAAGTTACCCGGAACTTGTATAATTCTTAAGTTTGTCCGCGACATAATCACGATCAATTTTTTTAAGTCTGGGATACGTCGAGGAGAGTCTTAAGAATTAGTGTTGTCTTGCAATTCTGCCCCAAAAATGACCCAGAACAGCCAGAACCAAGACATTCGGCAAGTTCCTGTGGGTTGAAGTATGTCCTGTCTGCAATGAGAATGCACCCTTACGAATGATCGCTCGCTGTCACTAACGAATTGAATCTGCCTGGCGGCGTATGAGAAAGTTTCCACTGATTTGAGGTTAAGCGGTAGTTCTCCAAAGGTACAGTACTACTGGTTTTCCATCATAATCAACTGTCTACGTACGATTTAGTCTCAAAATAGCAGAAAGAGACGTGATAAACGAGTTCAAAATACCATAAACAAATATATGCTTATCATGCCTTACTCGAGCACATTTTTCATAAGCTATACTTTAACTACAAGTTAGTTAAAAGATATATATGATAATCCTAACCCTGATATCTAAATGATAAAATTGTAACCAGTCACGTTGGTAAATTAGGCCCATATATTCAGCATACCTGTCATAATCTACCAAGAAATGAGAATGTATGGTGATGAAGTATATATTATCATGATAAGATACCATTTTGCATCCACTGAAGTGCTTACCGTGTTATCCTCCCATAAATCACGTATACTACGAGTGGGAGGAAGAGACTGACTCCTTAGAGGTCAATCAATCCATAACAGTACAGGAGAGCAGCCCGGTGCCAAGGAATACATTTGTAAAATTGTGAATTAGACTATAGATGTGAGTATAGCTGGCGAAAGTTCTAAAGTTTTAAGCGCTATCTCTGTAATCTAGTCATGACTGTAATGCCCAACATAGGATTTGACATTTTTTTGGGCAAATCATATTTAAAAGAGAGATATCCCCCCTCCTTCCCTCTTAAATGAACTAAGGATTTATCGTATGCAATAAAAGGTACATCTATGTTATTGTATATTTTTTATCATCCGATATTGGTGGGACTAGTTAAGACCATTCTAAAAAAACTTCCATTTAGTAGTTAATGATTAAGTGAGAAAGTGGTAACACACACGGTTAAAATAAGGCCTATTACAGAATTGACTGGACTAATATTCTTATAATGCAATAGACCTCGAGAAGATTGATTAGTATTGGGGTAATTTCGGAAATATACATGGCCAGCCATGTCATTAAGTACCTTGATAGGTAAGAATATCATTAAAAAAAGGTAGTTTGTAATTTTAATGGTACTGCGGACGATTGATCAACATTGGGGTAATTTCGGAAATAGACAATTGGCCAGCCATGTCTTTAAGTACCTTAATAGGTAAGGATATCATTTACAAAAACGTGGTCTGTAATTTTGTTGGTACTGCAGACAATGATAATCTTGATGAGGTTGTATATCCCTTCTGGATTTGTTTGCATGAATTACTAAATCGATTTCCAAATAGAATGACGTATCTATTAGAAACAGTTAAAAGTGGATTATTACCTCTTGCCAATATAAACACGCATGCGCATACAAACATAAATATCTCTCTCTCTCTCTCTCCATCTCTCTCATAAGGATAATAATAATAATGATGATACATATATATACAGATATGTACAAATATATATATATATATATATATATATATGTATGTATATATATATATATGTATATATATATATATATATATTTACATATATTTATATATACATACTAGTATATATATATATATATATATATATATATATAAATATTTACATATATATATATATATATATATTTATATATATATATGTATATATATATATATATATATATATATTTATATATATATATATATATATATTAGGATAATAATTATAATGATGATACATATATATATATATATATATATATATATAAATATATATATATATACATATTTATATATATTTGTATATATTTGTATATATACATGTATATATATATATATATATATATATATATATATATATATATATATATATATATATATATATATATATATATATATGTATAGATACATGTAAAGATAGATAGATTGAGATAGAGATAAACGGATTATCAATGCAAGCGACTTTAGGTATCCTAGGCAAAGGTTCGTTGTACCTGTGTGCCATTAGGGACCGCATAGACTGATTGAATTTGTTAATACAGATGTAAAAAGCTGAACAAAGTTCCTTTGAGAGTAGTATGGTAAATGCATCTTGGCAACTCTGTTACTGTACAAGCCACTCAACCCGGCTACCCACCCTCCAGGCCACAGCTGCCCTTATAAAGCCACTCACACGGCGGTCCCTGATGCACTCCTAGTCAAATCATTGATCTTATACAATAAATTCCCTCTCCAGACAGAATTATAACATGCTGGCGTATGCAAAGAAAGTTACTTACTTCTCTTCTCTCTATGTAGTAGAGGGCCTAAAACGTTTAAGAATTCCCAAAAGAATACGCTTTGTTTCTGTACACTGGTCGGGTTCGGATCTGGCCAAGGGCATGTGAGGAAGTTGCCAGTGACCTAGTGTTAGTCGGAGATTTTCTTGGAATCCGATGATGGCCAGGACAGTAGCCACGACTTAGCCTTAATATGAAAGAAGAAGAATTGCGACAAACATAATTCCAGTTACTGTCTATCTAGCAATGCATGCATGTCACACGATTGTATGTATAATTTGATCACCTTCAAATCATTTAGTTTTAATTATGTTGCGATTACATCCCAAAACAATTATATCTTATGGTGCGTGCTCAGCATCGACTGGCATTCAAAACTCGAAATTTATAATTGGCGAACTCAGTAATAATGTCCAAATGTACAATATAGATAGAGTAATAATAATTGGTCAGGTTTGGAGCATGCGATTTGTTCCAATTCGAGTAAACAAATGCGAGACACGATGTACCTTTTATCATGTATATGTGTGTGTGTATGCATTATTGTCAGTATGCATAGATGTATGTATGTATGCGCGTTGAACTAAAATGACAGTATCGTAGTGCACACAAGGATGGCCTCAATGACTTCTAAGAATACCCACATCATTATTTTATTTCAACCACGTAAAGTGTCGTCATACAATGATTTCCTCTTGGTTTTCATAGAGTTCATTAGTTCCATGCACGGAAGTTGATACATATAGGTATTATTCGATCCCAAAATAATCAGCTCAGGGCAAAAAAGTGAAGGTTCACACCAGTACACGAGTGTACAAATAACAGTAACATAGTGCACATTGGGTTGGCCTCAGTGATTCTTCAGAATATCCATATCAGTCTTTTATTTCAACCACATAGAGTATTGTCATACAGATATTAACTTCGTTCTGATAGTTTTATTTTCCCTCATACTAGGCAGATAGCCATGTTCTCTTATTGGATTTCATGTGTCTTGTACGGAAGTTGATGCCAATTGATACTTTTGGCTCCAAAGCTAATCAGGTGAGGGCAAAAGGGTAAGGTTCTCACCAGTATGAGTAAACACACTCAACTGCTCTTCCTGAAATATTTACGTATGTATGTATGTATGTTTGATATAAGTATTATATAAGTTTATATGTATGTATGTATGGATATAAGTATTATGTTTGTATGTATGTATATATTATATAAGTATTATGTATGTATGTACATATGTATATGAGTATGTATGTTTGTATGTATTCATGTAAGTATGTATGAATGTATTAATGTATGCATGTATGTATGTTTTTATGTATGTTTGATATAAGTATTATATAAATGTATATGTATGTACATGTATGTATGTATATAAGTATGTATGTTAGTATGTATGTATATAACTATTATATAAGTATGTATGTATGTATGTACATATGTATATGAGTATGTATGTTTGTATGTATTCATGTACGTACGTATTAATGTATGCGAGTATGTATGAATGTAAGTATCTAAGTAAGTATGTATGTAGATAGGCATTCATCACGTACGTATGGGTGTGTGTGTGGATTGTGCTGTTAAAGGTTTGTAGCCATATTGAAATTCACATCAGTCCTTTCTTTATCATCCCTTTTTAATGTCGTATCATCTTCCCACTGCCAGCCTCAATCTGACAATTCTGAGTAACTCGAGGCAAGGTCGGAATATGGGTATTGTTACTGAATTTCCTATTCCTATTAGTACCATGTCAGACACAAAATGTGTGTAGGCGTCGTAGATCGTACTCGACCTAACCTTATTGCACGCATGCAATGATAACACAAGTTCACGAATGTCCACTTTTAGAATAAAAACAAACAAAATACTATCTGTTTGTAATTTGTTCTAGAATAACTAAATCTTTCGTCGATTTCATTTGTCATTGCTTTGTAGATTAAATCGTATGTGTATTCAAATCAATATTGCCATGTATATGATATTTTAGATATCTCATATCCAAATATCAGCAACGGTACACACACACACACACACACACACACACACACACACACACACACACACACATATATATATATATATATATATATATATATATATATATATATATATATATATATATATATATATATATATACATGAAGATATATGAAGATATATACGTCTCAGGCCAGGGTATCTGTCTGCTATATTCTATGGTCTGGTCGTTTTCCTAAGGAATCTGCCTGATTACGTTTGTACATTATGTTGGCTTCATCATTTATGTATATTCGTTTACATTTACATTATTGAACTGAGAAATTATTATCCCACAATTTGAAAACGTATTTGAAGAGCAATCGAAATAAGGTCCTGTCAGTCGCTGTTACGTCAGATATTAGTTAACATGTATCATGTTGGGGTTATAATATGGCTAAAACAGATCTGAATTTCGATCATCATCGTCATTTCATCTGCCATATTTCGACTTAGTCGTGATGAGCCGTTTGTAAGTTGGGGAGGAAACTAGAGTACCTGGCGAAAAACACCCCCTAACCCCAAGTCAGCGGCAACTTTCTCACCCGCTGCTACCGGGATTCGGAACTGGTCTGTGGTGTGAGAAGCGAGATCTGAGTCAGAGATCCTAGGCATGAGGCCTCATATTTCGTGTAGTCGTAGGCGTACACCCATTAAGGCGGATCTCCCTTTCACACACTGGTTCCTATTTGCAGCAAGGATGATGACATTAATTGGTTCCCTGACTAATCTCCTGTCCTATCTGTCTGTGCACCGTGATTCATTATCACAGACACAGAGTTTTTCACCCTCCACAAACGAGTTTTATTTCCTCCAAGTCGTTTCTCTGTCGGCTATGATTATAGCTTGCAGACAGCTAGTTGGCAGGATCTAGATGAACCAACTGTACAGAAGTACGGATTTAACCTCAATATAGCAGAAAAAGTAACAATAAACGAAGAACAAAATGAATACTCCATCAACCTGATAATTTCCATTTTGTCTATTTTGTTCTGTCGCAAACATTTCGGCAGGTTTGAGAACGGCATGGATAAGGTATAAGGATGCTGCCTCAATGACCAGGCGGTATTCCGTACCAAATGCTTTCAGTATATGTATGTATATATCTATCTATATATATATATCTATATATATATATATATCTATTTATATATATATATATATATATATATATATATATATATATATATATATATATATATATATACACACACATTTTTTGTAATATATATATATAGATATATAGATAGATAGATATTACAAAAAATACAAATGATAAATACAAATTAGTAGTAACACATACAAAACAAAGGAATAAGTATACTTTGACGGGAAAATGGTAAAAAACGCAAATCATTATGTCAAGGAGCATCATGCTCAGAAAGAGGATCATGTTACGTGTTATAGGGTGTTTACCCTATTCCTTCACGTCTATCTTAGTAATGTGTTTACCACAGACCAGCCAGAACGTTTCCATTCGTTCTACACATGCACATGTATCATGAGGACATCTACTTCAACACATTAATCTAGACTACCTCATTCCGCATGAAGGATGCCTTCCTAGGTTCATTTTTGTGAATAAAAAGATTCATTAAATTTGGTCATGCATGCAAATTTGCGAACTCATGCCGAAGGTATTTCTTCCATGGCCTTCGGTAGAATGTAATCAACAGTCCAGGATTTTCATAACAAGGTGTCCAAATTGGGATTTCAAGAATTTAGGCTGTCCAAAATCCCTGATCGATAAAGTAAAAATCACTACACTGATTAAGTATATTTATAACACATAATGTAATTATATCCTTAATTCTTCAAGAAATGTCGTTGTTTTTATTTTGAAGTTAAACCTTTTAGAAAATTAACTTGGAATTAATATTTACAAAAAGAAAACATACCAAAATCTAGTCTTTTTTCCTAAAATCAGGTATTTTTCATGAACCAGGGAGTCCAAAAGACACCCAGACCCTGATCCACACCAATGGTTATATGCGTTTTACCGTTATTTCATAGGGGCTGTCACAACATCAACTTCTCGCTAAGTTTGATTTTTAGATGAAGCAATTCACTTTGTTCTGTTGTCTGGTTTGCAAGTTGCTAGGATAGAGTAACATGCATGTAGGCACCTCTATGGCAGAGCGGTATATTGTACTGTGCACCAATTGCGCGCTTGATTCATCACATAAAGAGATTATAAGTCCTTCCTGAGACATATGATAGGCGGTATTTTGGGGTTAGTTGATGACAATAAGTCAATACAGCCTTGAAAAAGCATCAACTGATCAAAAAGAATGATATAACAAACATTTCATTTCAGACCTATTTTGTACAGTCGAAATAAGACATTTTGGTATGTTACATTTAGGTATAAAAGCACCCCAACGAAATACACAGGCTGCGGGTTACCGCTTAGCTTTATGAATGACGATGTGCTTAACGTATTATGACGTTCTATATAAAAATGTGAGGGCACCAAAAGGATTTTAACCCATTCACACTCAGAGAGGCCAAAACAGGTCTGACACTTTTGAATATATTTTTCTATCAAAAGCATTTTTTGAAAAATATTTGAAGGAGAAATGTTAATCGGAACTACAGATCTACAAATATTTTGTGAACTTCTGCTTTATTCCCAAGTTATTTTCAAAAGTATGAAAGTAGCAGACGATACCTCTAAGAGCAACTCTGAGTGTGAATGGGTTAATGGTATCATCGAGTGCCTATCTCTAGCAGGTTCTGGTGACCTGTTTATGCTTAGTGGTCCCTTTGAAAAGTGTCGTCTGAATCTATGATGATGTTGAAAATAACCTAAAAACTATAAATCATAAATTTCATTAAGATCTGACAAAGAAGTTTATTGATATTAATATTTCACCTTCAAATATTTCCAGCAGGTGCTGAGGCATCTAAATACTGTAGATTCACAAAAGATTGTGTAGAGTAGATTTTGCGAATTTACAGAAAATCGATTTTTTGCGTTTTTTTACTTCGCGAATTAAGGCCGCAACATGGATTGCCAGCTATACACTTATAGTGGCAGCACTAATCATTGCGAATTTTAATTTGCGTCCGAGGATAAACGCTAAAAATCGCAAAAATTAAACTAACGCAATATTTTTTGAAATTACAGTAGTCAGGCCTTTCGTGACTGCTACAGACGAGACTGAGTTAAGCTCACCACTTGGCTTAGTGAGGATTCACACTATAGCCCTAGCGTGGAGGGAATGATATAATGGTGTTAAGTGGCACTCGTAATGTGTTATAGGATACGCTGATGTGTGCTAATAGAGCTGCTAGGAGGACAATAAGTGGACTGCGTGTTGTGTGTTGGTACAACAGATATATACTATATCACCAGTCAACAATACGCCAGAAACAGAAAAGTGTATCCTTTCAAGTCTCACCTGAGGGAACCATACCATAATCACCGCTCATGCCTTATTTCTCTATGTTACATCGTACAAATGTAACATTCCCGCGGAGTGGCCAACATGATTGTATCCCCTGAGGGAATAATGTCACCCGAGAGCATTAAGCCTGAGGGTGACAATGCTCACGAGGTGTAGACCATCATGTTAGCCACCCCATAGGGATGTCATATTTGTTTTATTATACCGAACAACCCCATCCCTCTCACCCCTGGGCACCCGAATCCATGACAAGTTGAAACTTACAAAACTCACTGGGCAAACAATCCACAGCCCACTCCTACTCACCCGCGGGCAGGCAAAATCCATGACAAGTTGAAACCAACAAAACTCACTCAGGCAGTGCAATATCTGAGCAGCAGGTTTACCTTGGTGGCCAAGCTGAGATGTCGTTTTTGTTTTATTATACCGAAATGTTGGTGTTCAAATTATATTGCAATGCCATGTCTCAGTATGAAATGGTGCATGACGTTGTAATGTAGATGTGGTAGCATATTGCAATGCCATGTTTGCCATGCCTACATTCTTTTTGATAATGTGCACTGATCCACACATACGTGAACACATGAATGCCAACACCAAGGCATGCTAGCGCCATGTAGCAAGGTGCTGATTACCATACAGGTGTGGTAACACGTCATCAGGTAGACAGCGATCCCCTACTAACGACAACTACGGCAGAACAGGTGTGTACGTTTCATCAGATGTCATTGAGCCACGAATAATAGCAACAGTGAACACCCCAACATGATAGTGATATGTAACTTAATGACTCAGACTGGAGGAGAACAGGGCAGTGGGTCAGGGAATGACGATTTGGTCGCATCTATCCAGAACCATGTGTAATCAGTTATCTAACCTAGAGTGAGGATTTATGTCTTGTTCCATGTACCCCATTTATATTACTTATGTTGTCAGACGTACATGTATTTGGGCAGTTCCGCGAGTCCTTACGCATTCGCTGCTTTTATAGGCTTATCCCAGACACCGATTGGTTTGCACTATTGCTACTTTAACTGCTCTAATGTCTCTAACCACCCGGCTTAAAGCATAAGGTAAAGTTGCCAGTGACATGGGCTTATTAGGTTTTTTTCCAATAGCATTTCATCCCCCCCCCCCGCACACCATCCAATAACAACAGGATACTAACAAAATGATGCAAAATGGTAAACATTAATGTGCTTGCCTTATTTTTCGATATGTTATCCATATATGTTTGTTCAACCAGGCACTGGCAGACGCTAAGGTCGACTGGTGCAGGAATTAAATGTCTGTATTGTACGAGTAATTTAACAACACTTTCTATTTCCATACGAAAAAGCAAGGCATGTGAATAAATATCCACTCGTTGTGTCGTCTTTATGAAAGACTAATTAGGTACATGCATGAGACAGACCCTTATTTACCATGCACTTCACTCGGCTAAATGGCAACATTTTCTACGATTGAAAGGAATACTAATAGCATCCCATAATAACCAACTATTTAGGGATCATTTCGGAAGTTCACCCGACTCTCGTCTTCCTGACTTCCTGGCTGGCGACAATGCGATCTGCATATCAGTATTCAACAATAGGAAGACTTCGCTGTTAATGCCCCGGCCTCCTGTCGTAATGCAACCGCTTAGCGAAGTAGAGGATATCCCACTCTTTCCAAGCACACCGTCTAACCCTTCTAATGCCACACACTCATATATACGTTGTTACAACGCTAACCTGGGAAACCATGCATGCATATGTGCTTAAGAGATGATAGAATTATTTTAAAGAAGAGCCTGCTTTGCTATCATAATAGACCAATTACAAAGCTCTAAAATCATGCAGTTGGCTACCAAAATGTTTTGCTTGATTTAAACTTCATTTTGGTATGTCATATGACTAAGGTGGAGCAAGATTTGGTATTAGATCGTCGAACTAAAGCAAAATAGTACTGGATTTTGGCCAATAATTTCCATTAAAACTTGGCATTAATAGGCATTTGTTGACAAACTTACAATTTGGACTCTCAAAAGCTAATATTCAAAACCGAATATTTATCATAAACATATAATAGTTGCTACAATGTATCAAGTGCTATACTGAAGTAGGTAAACACAACCATATCAACTGTTGCAACACCCTGTCTGTGTGTCTGAAACTGCTGACTGTCATCCTCAATGCCATCACTCAAAGGTCCTGACGTCTGGACCTCTATCACCGCAATAAGAAAGGAGAGCAGTGTTTCCACGATTCCTGCAATACTTTTAAGCTGTTTCCACGTGGGAAACTGGCGGGCTTGAGTGCTTGCTTGTGGGATGCAGTGTTCTTGTTGAATGTATTGGACTATCTATTTTCTACTTGGCGCAATATTTTATTGATTTCCTCATATTTAGTGACAGTGTGTTCAATTGTTTACTTATTAGAAATGAACATATATCTCAAGTAATTTGGGATACCGTACACCTTGCGCCTCCCGGCGTTTTCAGTATTGGAGGTATCGGGATGGAACACATCGTCCGGCGAATTACCTCATCTAAATGCTAATCATTCGCTTTACTGATTGCATTATTTCTAAATTAATCTTCCATATTCACGGAAAATTAGCTTTCAATTTAAAAAAAGTTGTTTTGCTTTATCATTCTGGCTGTGCCCAGATGACGTCAAGTTGTCATGTTTTGTTTTGCGCGTGTCCCTGAATTAATTGTGACTACATGTTTACGTAAAACTGCCCCATGATGAGTCAAGCAGGTCTCTCCTGTCATAATGAGCCTCATTAAATTCATGACGAGCCACATCAAATCTAGAAAACGTGGCGTGCACGACTGGCTAGGGAGATGTTTTATGCATTATGCTTCCTAACGTATTTTTCTGTTGATCTAATGAATAATGTTTATTTCAACAAAAGAGGGTTCACATTGAGTGTTGATAATTATGCTGAAATAAACATTGAAAGAGTCTACCTGATTTAATGCACCAGCCTAATAGTATTCTGATTCCACCAGAATTGAATGAAGGAGATAAGGATGGAATACGAAGGGTTTCCATCAATGCTTTGGTATGAATACCAAACAAAGGAAATGCTGTATTAAAACAAACACAAAAATAATAATCCGTGGGTATAGAATAGTGTTAGTTTTGGTAAAATCCAACTTGCAATATAGCACAAGTGTATTTAATTTCAATTTAGGATTTCCTAAATTAACACAAAAGTTAAATCGTGACTACTAAGTGTGTGTGTGTGTCCTGCATTTTCAAATATGTCCTCCTTATACGAAATAGTTAAACATTAATAAGAGCCATAAATGTTCAATAGCTGTTTGCTAATCAAAGCTAGACTCCGCGAAGTGTGGGGTCTAACAGTATCCTTTACATTGAAATCTCGCCAATTTCTGCAATTCTCTGCGCATCGATCATCTTGACATTAATCTAGTTGATCAATTGAATTAGCCTCGGGGAACATATTGAATTAGCAAATCTAACTGCGACCAAATGCTCGTTTGATCATAGAAGTAAAAGGCCTGTAGATTGCTGTGTACGTTATAGATCTGCTAACTGTCAGAAAAGGTTGAGAGAACCGTATGTTTAACACGGGTCAACTGCACTTTTTGCTTTAAGAAAGCATCCGAGTATCTTAAAATAGGGGCCCACCGAAATGTATTAGGTACGGGGAATAACTCATATTCATTCTTTTAAAACGAAATATGATTATATTTTGATTTCACATTATGTACAAACCAAGAAATAGATTTGACAAATCCAAAGAAATGTATAAGGGACAGGGAATAACTCATATTCATTCTTTTAAAACAAAACATGGTTATATTTTGATTTTAAATTACTGACAAACCAAGAAATATATAAAGATTATGACTTCTTACCTAATGTAAAGCGTATAAAGCTGAGCTCTATCGTCGAGTCCTATAATATTCCGCTAAGGAAAACAGTATACTAGTATTCATTTCATGTATCAAAATATCCACTTGAATGTACAATGCAGTGATCTCCACTATCAAATTGCCTTGCTGTTGATTCGCCAGTAGAAATGGACGATTCAATAACATAAATTATAATAGTTGTGGGGGTTGTGTCGTTTATAGTTATATCGGGAGAGCGCATATTCATAAACATATTCAATAAAATTCAGGCGAGAGAAATAACACAAGTAATGTCAAAATCCACTTACAACCTAGAGACAAATACAATTTCCTCGTGCCTTTATTCCCCCGTTGAACCATGCATTTGCAGTTAAATATATATTTACGAAGGAGTAAACCGGAGAGTGGACGATTATCTGCAGTGAATCACCATTAGGAAGTTTACTCTTCCCAGTAAGAGTTAAACCCTTCCAGTTTTAAGGAATGTATACTCATATTTAACCCGTACAGAGATATCCTTCTATCTGAGTTAGTCAGTTAATTGTTCTTGTTCTTTTTATGTATATTTCATGATTTCCCAGTGTGGTCAATAAATATACATATTTACATATGTAAAACTCAAACGCCTTTCAATAACATTCCTCATTGGAACAAATGGATTATAGTGACTACTTTGGGTCGTCTATGGTTTCAGTTTGTTTCATACTTTTATACTTTCACTAAATTGGATCGAATCACTTTAATAACGACTCTTGATAGAAGGGATTCGGATACTGTGACTCATGTTATAGTTCCTGATGTTCTATACTCCCAACCAGTTGCTGTTTTTGGACCAATTGTCCAGATTTATTCTGATATATTTTTTTTACTTTTCTTTTTCCTTTTGTGTTCGCGTTCCGCATTTGTATTTGTTCTTTATTTTGCTATGTAGTTATTTGTACAATTTCAAATCTGTATGACTTGGTCAATAGATATACTACTACTACTGATCCTTCTGCATGACATATGCCGTATCCCGTAATCCTAGAAGTCATTGCAGATAATGATCAGTTATGGATGTAAAAGAAATACTTTTCCTTCCGCACAACGCCAAAAGGAAAATAGTTTCTTAACCCACCCGTGCTCAAATCACCTGGCTGTCGTGTAGTCCAAATGATCTAGGCACATTAGAATACTAGTATACCTTTTTAAATGAAATAAGGTATGATTTGAAAATGCCAAGGAAATTTTGTAGTTTTAGATCTGACTAATATTTTTTTTCAAATATGTTTTTTCAAATATTTTTGTAGGAACTATACACGAATCACCAAAATTGCCACGACTTTATTGGTGCGTGACATGCATTAATGCATTGAACAGTTATGCACCAGTCAATTGAATCCCTGGGAGGGGGGGGGGGGCGGGACTTGGCCGGGAAACACGGTGCTTCTGCCAAATACTGCTTAAAATAGCTGCCCGGTGTACTGGGATTACTATGATTTATTGCTGTCCGTCGTGGCGGTGCATGATAGGCGGGGATTTGAGTAGTGACGTCATATTTTTCTGCCACGATTCCAGTAGGCCTATCAGCCGGGCGCACCCTGCCTGTGCTAGGTCCACTGTGTTGACCAACTACGGACCTTCACCCGGGGGACTTCCCGGCGCGGGAGAATGAGTACACAAAAGCAGAATTTTCACAATCACATGGTGCTGCAGGTGTTTAATAATGGACGTCAGGTGTTTAATAAAAGTAATGTGAAGGGTGTCTTCTCCAAGTCTAAAATTTTAGTTTTATAACTGCTGAAGGTTTTGTTATTTGTGATGTAACTGCTAAGATTTTTGTGGTTTATTTTCACAAAATAAAAAGTTGAAATCTTAGGAACTTGTGTATTCTTGTTGAGCATGCCCCAGGGGTGGGGCATACTGCCACAGAATTGGTCCCTGCCAGTGGGGATGAGTGCTATTTATTGATTTTTTCCTGAGCAGTATCCCCGCATGTCCCGGCCCCCCCCCCCCCCCCCCCCCCCCCCTCCCAGGGATTCAATTGACTGGTGCATTACTCACTCGGACCTTTAAAAGATTGTTTATATGATCTTTGGCGTCTCGCTCCTCATCCTGGCTCCTTATCCTGGCGTGCAGGAAATATCTGTAAATGAGGGTATTGTGCTAAGTAGGTAAAACAAAGTTTTGCAAACAGTCGGTCTTGCGTCAAAGCTTTTAAAACTTTTTAGCACAAAGGAAATATTTTAGAAAACTCATAGTAGTAAATTGTAGTTGATTGATTCCTTTCAAAGCATTTTATATTTATGTAGTGTGTCACACTAACTTCAATGTAATATACCATAGACTATGATTCTAAATTGCAACATAAATAATAAATGCATGCTTGTTATAACCGTGTCGTAAGCATGCATGATTTATGGCACTAACTAATGACATTAAATCATGATTGTTCACACTGACGAATTTTGTTTATGTGGTACTCTAACAAACATACACGCGAAAGAGCCATTTATTAGATTTCAACATATTACGCTTTGAGGCATCTTGCAATACATGTTAGAAAGTGACTGTTATGTGCAGAAACGCTAATTTGACACGTATTTATAACTCGTCAGACATGCTCAAATATAACAGGCTGCTTACTGTATTACTGTGTAACTGGTATTTTCACAGGCATTCAATTTTCGCTAATTTTGCGCTCCCCATGATAGCCCTCAAAAAAATATCTATATAGTAACAAATATAGTGTTTGAATGCGAGAGCTTAAACTACCACGAATACCCTTCATATCTTTGCCAATTCACCTATTTCTACATATCTTCATTATTTCAAAGTGACATATGATCTCTATATAAAATTTATTCTTTTCAACTTAAGACTATCTAGCGATAGTTCATGGTGAAATTTTACTACTGTGGAAGTAAAGGTATATAACCATGCTTACTGAACCCCTGTTTAATGGTTGTTTAGTTCGTCATGTTTCCAATTGCATCCACATTCTATACTGAATCAATACCGAGTAGTGATTTATTTGTAGTGTGTATCGATTTTAAGAGGAATAGTGAGATTAAACGATTAACTGAAAACCAATATTTTCTATCTTGTATTCACTAAAAAAAATGTATAACCTCACAGAGATCCATAAAGATGGCATAATGTACAACATATATCCAATTTTCAGTTCCCAAAAGTCACTACAACGTAACAAGTTGGCAAATCCATAATCAACGAGGATAGGAGGCCTGTTTGTGCATTGCGATACCGTAGTGCAAAGCCACCTTAACCTTTCCAATGCTGAGGCTACGTTTGTCCTAAGATAAAGCCATCTAAACCCTGTCATTTTGTATTCATTAGATACTAGTAGCTCTCGCTGAGTACTCTCGGATGAGTACCCATGTACTCTCGGATGAGTACCCATGTGCCAGGGTTTCAGTCATTTAAAAGTTTTTTTGCATTATTTCCTATTGGCCAAATTAGCCACCAGCGGCATAAGGGCTAAGGTGCCAGGTGCAGAATCTCAATAATACATGTACGGTAACAGGTTATTCGCACACGTTTCACACATTACCTGCCAGAAGGGTGGAATAATACATAATGTACCTTAACACTTATCCGTTGTAACCTCCTCTGTGGATCGTCGGTATAGGTTGGAGTTCTATTTTCAAAGGATCAGCCTCCGCCCCGTTGGATGCTAATGTGGTCGTCTCATATGCACAATGGTCTTAAATACTGTAGATTCACAAACGGTTGTGTAGAGTAAAGTTTGCGGATTTACAGAAAATCGATTTTTGCGTTTTTAACTTTGCGGATTGGCCGCAACATGGAGTGCCAGCTATACACTTCAAGTGGCAGCACTAAACATTGCAAATTGTTATTTTGCGTCCGAGGTTAATCGCTAAAAAAACGCAAAAAATAAACTAACGCAATCTTTTCCAAATTAACAGTATTAGTTGATACTCTTCTGACCGCTGCATTTTACGATGTTTAAGTGGCAATACAATTAGAAACTTAACACATTACTGTTCTCTTTTGATAATTTGATAGATAGATATTGAGAAGAGGATGTGCTCACCTTATACTAAGGTGCAGGTGTCTTGATAAGATGACGTCAGATTTGTGTGGCAATTGCGACATTCTTTCCACTTTGAAGAACTGACATTGTTTTTCAAATTATTATATCGTTGATTAAGAAGGTAGTCTAGGAAGCATATATCAGTAATTGATCAAAATAACACATATTGCTTGGAACATACCACACACACATACATACGTACATTTATATATATATATATATATATATATATATATATATATATATATACATACGTACATTTATATATAAATATATATATATATATATACACATATGAATATATAAATATGTATATAAATATATATATATATACATATATATATATATACATATGTAAATATATATATATACATATGTACATATATATATATATATACATATGTATATATATATATACATATATATATATAGATGTGTATATATATACATATATATATATATATATATATATATATATATGTATATATATATATATATATATGTATATATATATATATATATATATATGTATATATATATATATATATATATATATATATATATATATATATATATATATATATATATATATATAATCGCTTCCTAAACCGCCTTACGTCCCTTCTTGCTACTTCCACTTGCCTTTCGTATCCAGTATTGTGATTGGCAGCCTGTGAGGAAACCCCGATCCCTGGATTACAGAGTGACTTCTCACCTTCCCTCCAGAATGGTCCATTTCCTCTGTTTGCCAGGAAAGAGGAAACCTTGTTACCTGATCTGCCTGTCCCACACCGGTAACAAGAGATTGCAATCTGATCATGATGCCTTTCAGGATGCAGCCGCCTGCAAAGCTAGTTGGCATTGCTACATGAACACGCAACTCGAAACTGGTTTTGTGGATTATGGCTTTATATTGATATTTCTATATTGTATCGTACTCGCTATAAATCATTCAGGTATATTTGCAGTTTCTTTTATCTAAACACATACATTGTTGCTTATTTTATATCATCGGTCATGCTATCCTATTTTATTGAATCATCACCATTGGATGACCCATATGCATATTGCGGCTTGATTTTTTGTTGAAGGGCGAGATATCAATCTTAGCTGGGGATGTCTTTTGTGTCGATTTCTTTACGACCGTGTTGGTGTCTTTTGGAAAAAATTTACATCGAAATTTCGACAACTAAATCCATGCTTTGTCTGAAATCAAGACTGCATCTTGTTTGATTCCTACATCTTCAATATTCTGATTTTGATAATTATTTTCTGAATTATTTTCTGGCCTAACATGATCATCCTCACTTGGCTAAACCTCTGATGTGTTCCAATAGGACTCCAAGCAGGTAAGAAAGCTTCATGAATCCCTAGAGAATCGTTTTCTCCGAGTACTCCCATTTCCTTATAACAATCTGTTTGTTGCTGTTTAACCTTGATATTAAGGAAAACGTGGGGATAAACGTAATCTAAATCACAAACTAATTTTATATTGTCCTGTTCTATTATACCACTAAAAAATGTCTAGTGGACATCATATTGATATTACTAGTATCCTAGTTTGAGTTTTATCAATGTGCTTTCGTAATCTTGCGTAATAAAAAGCGCCTGGAATTGCTGGGAAGCAATTTCACTAATAAGAGGATAAGAGATAGATAGAGCGACAACCCCGGATCTCCTTATAAATGTTACATAGCTACGGGGCTGACTCTAACAATTAACATCACAGAACTGGGGGCCGGGAAAACGTCGACCAGGACGTACCGCCCATGTCGCGCCATTAAGCCGCGGAATAATATATTGCTTTCCGTCCTTTATCCAGCATCGTTTAATAGACTCGGCGCGCAGTTAACCTTTAAAGTATCGCTGAGCTATTCATTCTCATATATCCGCACAGGTAGTGTATTCACCTAGGAGTGGGCTTAACAGTGCTCATTAAGCTAATATCACAAAAACCAGGCGTCGTCGAGGCACAACGCAAACCCTCCTACTCGTTGGAAAGATCTGTGTTGAGTAGCAACAGTTGGTCAACTCCCAGCGGAAATGTACATGTAACATACATCCTTCTTATATTCCTAGTCCGGTGTAAGCCAGAGGGAATCTGCGACAATGCAATAAAAAGGGATATTGAGTCGATTTCAGGTATATTCTTAAAGAAATATTGGATTACAAAATGAACGGATGCTGATTTTTGAACAATATTTATCTCCTTGGATAAACCCGCCCCTTTTACTTTCATTTCCATGTAAAACTAAATAACAGGTTCAGAGATAATTCTATTCAGTATGACTGATCTCAACAGGGGCATATTGAATCAAAATGCACCACTGTTATTGATTTGCCTTAGCATACTAAGTTGAATATGGTATTTTGACTGAGATCCGATCAAAAGTAATATAATTCACGGTGATGGTGGTGATAGTGGGCTTTCAGACGGCCTTTGATTGAATATCTTGCAATCGGGAGGTCACAGTAATTGCACAAATGTATTTGGTTTTAATGGTAAGGTCAAGGCGAAAATAAATGTTGCCCGGTCACATGGGCCATTACCATTTCCCCCCCCCCCCCCCCACCTTTTTACGGGGTGGGGTTTAGGGGTTTATACTCCTATTTATCTGACCCACGGCTGTTCATATAGATCAGGAACCTATGTGTATGTAACTTTTAGTGGGTCACCTACTCTTTTAGCCCTTGTGCTGCTGGTGGCTAATTTTGCCAAAAGAAAATGATGCGCAAAAAGTTGGAAAATGACTGAAACCCTAACACATGGGTACTCATCTGATACTACTCTTCGAGAGTTTTCCAACGAATACCAACATGACAGGGTTTTAAAGAATGTTCTGCATTCTTGTGCCTTTGACGAAAGTAGCCTCAGTATCAAAAGGGTTAATCTATCCAAGACGATATTTACCCCTGGAAAGGATCGTGTGGAATTCTTAGGGATTCTTATTGGAATAGTTATAGAATGAGAAAGAAGTAAGACAATTTCTGCCTGCAAGTTATTTTTTATTCTTGATAAAAAAAATCTTTAAAGAATTTTCTAGAATCTTCTTTTGTCCGCTAGACACACACAAGTGTGTGTGTGCTAGAATATACATCACGAAAGATACTCTCCCCTTATATAAATATATTTACGGAGGGCTTCGTAAATGAAAAAAGGCATAGAAAAAATAGAAAATAAAGAAGAACATAAAATATAATAAGAATTCTGAGTTGATTATCAATTAAGGTACAATCACATGATTGTGATGTCATTGCCTTTATATAAAATACAATAAGAATACTGAATTGATTATCAATCAAGGTACAATCACATGATTGTGATGTCATTGCCTTTATATAAAACATGCATAAAGAGTATTTGATAGTTGGTCAATGTTTTAATTGGCTTTGACATCTGATCATTTCAGCTGTCCAATGGATCCGTAGCCACAGATCCCTGGCCACACTGGGCAAATTACGCATTAAATTTTGATTCCACTTGTTCTAAATATAGAAGCTGTATTACATAAGTTATATAAGTTATGTTAACGCCGCATTGCTATAATGTATCTGGGTATACTCACTAATATGATTAATTTATATTTCTTTGTAAGTGGGCGTGGAGGCGACTGGTGCATTGGAAGCCTGGCTGACCATCACCTTTAGCACCATTTGTAAATGATAAGTGTGCAGAAAATCCAAGTATGGTACTATGGTACTATTGGTAAACCTACTAAAGGAATGGACAAGCCAGATTTGAACAATTTCTGGTGTGTTTCTGGATATGCTATTACCATCATGTGTAATAAGGCAGTCAAGATGAGGGAGGGTATTGGTTAATCAATCCCACCCAGTACACAGCCTTTTCCGGAAATATAGCCCGCCCCTGCCCAAATAATCGACCATTGACGCATACCATTTGGTTAACAATTTCTCTATCGAGTTACACCTGTTTTCTGTCCTTTCTTTATATGTAGTATAATCATTTGTATTATGATGTTATTTGAATATGGATGTGCCTTTCATATCTATAGTAT
>OZ012688.1:34576692-34583929 GCA_963942565.1 Maea johnstoni | reverse complement strand
CACGGAAAATTAGCTTTCAATTAAAAAAAGTTGTTTGCTTTATCATTCTGGCTGTGCCTAGATGACGTCAAGTTGTCATGTTTTGTTTTGCGCGTGTCCCTGAATTAGTTGTGACTACATGTTTACGTAAAACCGCCCCATGATGAGTCAAGCAGGTCTTTCCTGTCATAATGAGCCTCATTAAATTCATGACGAGCCACATCAAATCCAGAAAACGTGGCGTGCACGACTGGCTTGGGAGATGTTTTATGCATTATGCTTCCTAACGTATTTTTCTGTTGATGTAATGAATAATGTTTATTTCAACAAAAGAGGGTTCACATTGAGTGTTGATAATTATCCTGAAATAAACATTGAAAGAGTCTACCTGATTTAATGCACCAGCCTAATAGTATGCTAATTCCATCAGAATTGAATGAAGGGATGAGGATGGAATACGAAGGGTTTCCATCAATGCTTTTGGATGAATACCAAACAAAGGAAATGCTGTATGAAAACAAACACAAAAATAATAATCCGTGGGTATAGAATAGTGTTGGTTTTGGTAAAATCCAACTTGCAATATAGCACAAGTGTATTTAATTTCAATTTAGGATTTCCTAAATTAACACAAAAGTTAAATCGTGACTACTTAGTGTGTGTCCTGCATTTTCAATCAAATATATTATCCTTATACGAAATAGTCAAACATTAATAAGAGCCCTAAATGTTCAATAGCTGTTTGCTAATCAAAGCTAGACTCCGAAGTGTGGGGTCTAACAGTATCCTTTACATTGAAATCTCGCCAATTTCTGCAATGCTCTGCGCATCGATCATCTTGACATTAATCTAGTTGATCAATTGAATTAGCCTCGGGGAACATATTGAATTAGCAAATCTAAAAGCGACCAAATGCTCGTTTCATCATAGAAGTAAAAGGCCTGTAGATTGCTGTGTACGTTATAGATCTGCTAACTGTCAGAATAGGTTGAGACAACCGTATGTTTAACACGGGTCAACTGCACTTTTTGCTTTAAGAAAGCATCCGAGTATCTTAAAATAGGGGCCCACAGAAATGTATTAGGTACGGGGAATAACTCATATTTATTCTTTTAAAACGAAATATGATTATATTTTGATTTCACATTATGGACAAACCAAGATATAGATTTGACAAATCCAAAGAAATGTATAAGTGACAGGGAATAACTCATATTCATTCTTTTAAAACAAATCATGGTTATATTTTGATTTTAAATTATTGACAAACCAAGAAATATATAAAGATTATGACTTCTTAGCTAATGTAAAGCGTATAAAGCTGAGCTTTATCGTCGAGTCCTATAATATTCCGCTAAGGAAAACAGTATACTAGTATTCATGTATCAAAATATCCACTTGAATATACAATGCAGTGATCTCCACTATCAAATTGCCTTGCTGTTGATTCGCCAGTAGAAATGGACGATTCAATAACATAAATTATAATAGTTGTGGGAGTTGTGTCGTTTATAGTTATATCGGAAGAGCGCATATTCATAAACATATTCAATAAAATTCAGGCGAGAGAAATAACACAACTTAACACAAGTAATGTCAAAATCCACTTACAACCTAGAGACAAATACAATCTCCTTGTGCCTTTATTCCCCCTTTGAACAATGCATTTGCAGTTAAATAGATACTTACGAAGGAGTAAACTGGAAAGAGGTTTTCTTACATACACGATTGTCTGCAGTGAATCACCATTAGGAAGTTTACTCTTCCCAGTAAGAGTTTAACCCTTCCAGTTATGAGGAATGTATACGCATATTTAACCCGTTTATAGAGATATCCTTCTTTCTGAGTTAGGTCAGTTAATTATTCTTGTTCTTTTATGTATATTTCATGATTTCCCAGTGTGGTCAATAAATATACATATTTACATATGTAAAACTCAAACGCCTTTCACTAACATTCCTCATTGGAACAAATGGATTATAGTGACTGCTTTGGGTCGTCTATGGTTTCAGTTTTTTTCATACTTTTATACTTTCACTAAATTGGATCGAATCACTTTAATAACGACTCTTGATAGAAGGAATTCGGATACTGTGACTCATGTTATAGTTCCTGATGTTCTATACTCCCAACCAGTTGCTGTTTTTGGACCAATTGTGCAGATTTATTCTGATATATTTTTTTTACTTTTCTTTTTACTTTTGTGTTCGCGTTCCGCATTTGTATTTGTTCTTTATTTTGCTATGTAGTTATTTGTACAATTTCAAATCTGTATGACTTGGTCAATAGATATACTACTACTGATCCTTCTGCATGACATATGCCGTATCCCGTAATCCTAGAAATCATTGCAGATAATGATCAGTTATGGATGTAAAAGAAATACTTTTCCTTCCGCACAACGCCAAAAGGAAAATAGTTTCTTACCCATCCGTGCTCAAATCACTGCTGCTGTCGTGTACGGTAGTCCAAATGATCTAGGCACATTAGAATACTAGTATACCTTTTTAATCGGAATAAGGTATGATTTGAAAATGCCAAGGAAATTGTTTAGTTTTAGATCTGACTAATATTTTTTTTTCAAATATGTTTTCTCAAATTTTTTTGTAGGAACTATACACGAATCACCAAAATTGCCAGGACTTTATTGGTGCGTGACATGCATTAATGCATTGAACAGTTACTCACTCGGACCCTTTAAAAGATTGTTTATATGATCTTTGGCGTCTCGCTCCTCAGAATTCGACAATTATCCTGGCGTGCAGGAAATATCTGTAAATAAGGATATTGTGCTTAGTAGGTAAAACAAAGTTTTGAAACAGTCGTCTTGCGTCAAAGCTTTTAAAACTTTTTAGCACAAAGGAAATATTTAGAAAACTCATAGTAGTAAATTGTAGTTGATGGTTCCTTTCAAAGCATTTTATATTTATGTAGTATGTCACACTAACTTCAATGTAATATACCATAGACTATGATTCTAAATTGCAACATAAATAATAAATGCATGCTTGTTACAACCGTGTCGTAAGCAGCATGATTTATGGCACTAACTAATGACATTAAATCATGATTGTTCACACTGACAAATTTTGTTTATGTGGTACTCTAACAAACATACACGCGAAAGAGCTATTTATTAGATTTCAACATATTACGCTTTGAGGCATCTTGCAATGCATGTTAGAAAGTGACAGTTATGTGCAAAAACGCTAATTTGACACGTATTTATAACTCGTCAGACATGCTCAAATATAACAGGCTGCTTACTGTATTACTGTGTAACTGGTATTTTCACAGGCATTTAATTTTCGCTATTTTTGCGCTCCCCATGATAGCCCTCAAAAAGATATCTATATAGTAACACATATAGTGTTTGAATGCGAGAACTTAAACTACCACGAATACCCTTCATATCTTTGCCAATTCACCTACTTCTACATATCTTCATTATTTCAAAATGACATATGATCTCTATATAAAATTTATTCTTTTCAACTTAAGACTATCTAGCGATAGTTCATGGTGAATTTTTACTACTGTGGAAGTAAAGGTATATAACCATGCTTACTGAACCTCTGTTTAATGGTTGTTTAGTTCGTCATGTTTGCAATTGCATCCACATTCTATACTGAATCAATACCGAGTAGTGATTTATTTGTAGTGTGTATCGATTTTAAGAGGAATAGTGAGATTAAACGATTAAGTGAAAACCAATATTGTCTATCTTGTATTCACCAAAAATGTATAACCTCGCAGAGATCCATAAAGATGACATAATGTACAACATATATTCAGTTTTCAGTTCCACAAAAGTCACTACAACAGAACAAGTTGGCAAATCCACAATCAACAAGGATAGGAGGCATGTTTGTGCATTGTGATACCGCAGTGCAAAGCCACCTTAACCTTTCCAATGCTGAGGCTACGTTTGTCCTAAGATAAAGCCATCTAAACCCTGTCATTTTGTATTCATTAGATAGCTCTCGCTGAGTACTCTCGGATGAGTACCCATGTACTCTCGGATGAGTACCCATGTGCCAGGGTTTCAGTCATTTTTAAGGTTTTTTTTGCATTATTTTCTATTGGCCAAATTAGCCACCAGCAGCATAAGGGCTAAGGTGCCAGGTGCAGAATCTCAATAATACATGTACGGTAACAGGTCATTCGCACACGTTTCGTTATCTGTCACCAGCCGTCACACATTTCACACATTACCTGCCAGAAGGGTGGAATAATACATAATGTACCTTAACACTTATCCTTTGTAACCTCCTCTGTGGATCGTCGGTATAGGTTGGAGTTCTATTTTCAAAAGATCAGCCTCCGCCCACGTTGGATGCTTGTGTGGTCGTCTCATACGCACAATGGTCTTAAATACTGTAGATTCACAAACGATTGTGTAGAGTAAAGTTTGCGGATTTACAGAAAATCGATTTTTGCGTTTTTAACTTTGCGGATTGGCCGCAACATGGAGTGCCAGCTATACACTTCAAGTGGCAGCACTAAACATTGCAAATTGTTATTTTGCGTCCGAGGTTAATCGCTAAAAAAACGCAAAAAATAAACTAACGCAATCTTTTCCAAATTAACAGTATTAGTTGATACTCTTCTGACCGCTGCATTTTACGATGTTTAAGTGGCAATACAATTAGAAACTTAACACATTACTGTTCTCTTTTGATAATTTGATAGATAGATATTGAGAAGAGGATGTGCTCACCTTATACTAAGGTGCAGGTGTCTTGATAAGATGACGTCAGATTTGTGTGGTAATCCCTTTTTTGGCAATTGCGACATTCTTTCCACTTTGAAGAACTGACATTGTTTTTCAAATTATTATATCGTTGATTAAGAAGGTAGTCTAGGAAGCATATATCAGTAATTGATCAAAACAACATATATTGCTTGGAACATACCACACACACATACATACGTACATTTTTATATATATATATATATATATATATATATATATATATATATATATATATATAAATATATATACATACACACACACATATATAAATATATATATATATACACATATTCATATATATATATAAATATATATATATAAATATATATATATATACACATATATATATATAAATATATATATATATATAAATATATATATATATATATATATATATATATACATATATATATATATATACATATGTAAATATATATATACATATATATATAGATGTGTATATATATAGATGTGTATATATATATAAATATATATATATATATATATATATATATATATATATACATATATATATATATATATATATATATATATATATATATATATATATATATATATATATATATATATATATGTATATATATATATATATATATATATATATATATATATATATATATATATATATATATATATATATATATATATAATCGCTTCCTAAACCGCCTTACGTCCCTTCTTGCTACTTCCACTTGCCTTTCGTATCCCGTATTGTGATTGGCAGCCTGGGAGGAAACCCCGATCCCCTGGATTACAGAGTGACTTCTCACCTTTTCTCCAGAATGGTCCATTTCCTCTGTTTGCCAGGAAAGAGGAAACCTTGTTACCTGATCTGCCTGTCCCACACCGGTAACAAGAGATTGCAATCTGATCATGATGCCTTTCAGGATGCAGCCGCCTGCAAAGATGGTTGGCATTGCTACATGAACACGCAACTCAAAACTGGTTTTGTGGATTATGGCTTTATATTGATATTGCTATGTTGTATCGTACTCGCTATAAATCATTCAGGTATATTTGCAGTTTCTTTTATCTAAACACATACATTGTTGCTTATTTTATATCATCGGTCATGCTATCCTATGTTATTGAATCATCACCATTGGATGACCCATATGCATATTGCGGCTTGATTTTTTGTTGAAGGGCGAGATATCAATCTTAGCTGGGGATGTCTTTTGTGTCGATTTCTTTACGACCGTGTTGGTGTCTTTTGGAAAAAATTTACATCGAAATTTCGACATCTAAATCCATGCTTTGTCTGAAATCAAGACTGCATCTTGTTTGATTCCTACATCTTCAATATTCTGATTTTGATAATTATTTTCTGAATTATTTTCTGGCCTAACATGATCATCCTCACTTGGCTAAACCTCTGATGTGTTCCAATAGGACTCCAAGCAGGAAAGAAAGCTTCATGAATCCCTAGTGAATCGTTTTCTCCGAGTACTCCCATTTCCTTATAACAATCTGTTTGTTGCTGTTTAACCTTGATATTAAGGAAAACGTGGGGATAAACGTAATCTAAAACACAAACTAATTTTATATTGTCCTGTTCTATTATACCACTAAAAAATGTCTAGTGGACATCATATTGATATTACTAGTATCCTAGTTTGAGTTTTATCAATGTGCTGTCGTAATCTTGCGTAATAAAAAGCGCCTGGAATTGCTGGGAAGCAGTTTCACTAATAAGAGGATAAGAGATAGATAGAGCGACAACCCCGGATCTCCTTATAAATGTTACATAGCTACGGGGCTGACTCTGACAATTAACATCACAGAACTGGGGGCCGGGAAAACGTCGACTAGGACGTACCGCCCATGTCGCGCCATTAAGCCGCGGAATAATATATTGCTTTTCGTCCTTTATCCAGCATCGTTTAATAGACTCGGCGCGCAGTTAACCTTTAAAGTATCGCTGAGCTATTCATTCTCATATTTCCGCACAGGTAGTGTATTCACCTAGGAGTGGGCTTAACAGTGGTCATTACGCTAATATCACAAAAACCAGGCGTCGTCGAGGCACAACGCAAACCCTCCTACTCGTTGGAAAGATCTGTGTTGAGTTAGCAACAGTTGGTCAACTCCCAGCGGAAATGTACATGTAACATACATCCTTCTCATATTCCTACTCCGGTGTGAGCCAGAGGGAATCTGCGACAATGCAATAAAAAGGGATATTGAATCGATTTCAGGTATATTCTTAAAGAAATATTGGATTACAAAATGAACGGATGCTGATTTTTGAACAATATTTATCTCCTTGGATAAACCCGCCCCTTTTACTTTCATTTCCATGTAAAACTAAATAACAGGTTCAGAGATAATTCTATTCAGTATGACTGATCTCAACAGGAGCATATTGAATTAAAATGCACCACTGTTATTGATTTGCCTTAGCATACTAAGTTGAATATGGTATTTTGACTGAGATCCGATCAAAAGTAATATAATTCACTGTGATGGTGGTGAAAGTGG
>OZ012688.1:34544192-34571692 GCA_963942565.1 Maea johnstoni | reverse complement strand
TGGGACAGCCTATATGCAAATCAGTTGAAATATCGCAACGTCTATTAATTCCATATCATAAAATTGAGTATCTGCCCTCCGAAAGGACTAACTTTATTAATCAACCCCATACTCATTACTGGTATGCCGTAGTCTTGTACTTATCATATTTCAGCTTTCGAAGATAATTATTCCACCAGAATCATATTATCTTGTGTTGTAAGAAATATTTTGAAGCAGCATTAACAATAGAAAGGTATCACATCTTTTTGAAAGTTTCAAATGAGTTGTGAGCAGTTTGACACTACACCATATTAAAAAAGATATTTTACATCTGTTAAAAAGGCGTATGCCCCCATTCTTCTTTCTTTTTAATACAAAGTTCTGTACCGGACACTAATTCCCTTTCAGTTATAGAGAGCGGTGCAGATGACATTTCCTTTGTAGTCTGACGTGGATTAGGTCCGCCTAACAGCTGGGCGCGATGGCTAGGCGGCCTAATCCCATACCGACACTAATGCCAAAATTAGTTTATGCTCTTACGGCCCTACTCTCTGAGAAGTTAAGTGCAGAATCAGCTCTACATAACAAAAGACACTCAATAAGTACCTTGCTGAGCGAAATAAAGCTTTTAGGAAATAATTCTTGCAGGGTTTTTTGAAATGTTGCGTCACGTGCTTTTGTAAGGGTTCCTTTTATCGCCTCCACCTGTTGGAGAGCGCTCAGTGTCATTTCCTATCTCCTCGTCTAACGACGGCCGCCATTTTGACTTAGCGTTCCGCGCTTCACGGAGGAAGAACGTTCACTTACGAGCCATCCACAGGTGCAGATAAGTTGATAATATCCCGTTGCCAAATTACACAGTATTTCATATTGTGCCTACTTGTGAACATCATCATGCCACTACGAGTTCTCTAAAAGCCTGTGATTTCCTTTCGCTGCTCTAATAAAGAGCCGGGAATAGCACTGCTGTTTGGTAATCAAATCCCCAGGCAGACTGGACGAGAATATAAATCATATGATGTATTCAATATACCACACCTAGCTCCCAGCTACAAAAAGAGTATAACTGAATGGTAATGCTTTCTCTCTCTTCTCTATTTGATTTGTTCGGACTACACCTGTTGCATTAAATCCCTTTCATCTTGCCACGGAGATTATCTCAGTGGGATTTAATTACAATCCTAAGTCGTAGAGATAGAGAGGATTGCCAGGTCTCTCTATTGTGTTGCTGGCTTTGTTACAATAAAAACCTGTAGATTTGGATCTGTGTACCTTAACAGTAAATAGGCGCATTCAGCCTAATCAGATTCATCTGAGGACATTTTCCTTTGATGTAGGACAGGTAGCTTCAGGTACAGATTAGACAATGGCTTTGTTCCTTTCACAATCGTTTTATTCGCATACACCTCATGACTAAGTGTATTAAAACATCATGCGATAGACTTTACTTCCACTAGTACTAAGTAGGGAAGCATTTGCATCTATGTCTAGATTGTACAAAAACTATATATTCGCATTATAAAGGAAGAAACTCGAAAAAGAGCAAAACTAGGCAGAAAAACGAATGTGTATATTAACCCCAATTTAAAAGAAACAATAATATTTACTTTCATTTATCAATTTTCAGATTGTGGAATTTCAGGTATTCGTAAGAAGAACATGTAGTCAGATTTAGAAAAACTGAGTGCCTCAGATTCCCTATCTATTGCCTGCAAAATACTTGGCGTATTAGCCATTTAATTTAACGTCACGTCTTTGCTGCGAGGACTACATCATGACTGGCCAGTTATATAACGTGGATAAAACGTGAGTACCAGGCGAAAACGATTAACTTATTCCAAGTCACTGGCAACTTTCTCACGTTCGTCAAGCTGCATTCAAAGCTGAAACGTTTCGACATTGGTCAAAGACTGCAAGCTGACGTTGCGCAATACCTGAGACCACTCAGCTGTCTGGGATGCCCCTTAAACTGGTTGAGCTATGTAGTTTGACTATTATGATGTAATATTACAAGACAGAGATCGATTACATGCAGTACGTGGGTTGTATATTGGCTAAACAACATAATGGAATAGGTCTTTTACATTTCCGTCATAGTGATATCCATTTGGAATTTCGTTTTTCGTCACATCTATGCCACATATGGCTAATTCGTGACTAGCCAGTTGTAAGAAGTGGGGGAAACTGGACAAAGTGATATCACGTCGAGACCATATAAACACACTTTATAAAAACAACCTGGGTTCCTGGTCTTATCGGACACTTCAATAGAGTACATAAGTTTAAACACTACAGCCTACGAAAAGTTCTACATAAACAATTGTTCGATTTATAGAGGCTCCTATTTGTGCTTGCGTAGGCGAAACCCATTGCAATCGACCAGCATGGGATGCAGGCGTCCTTACCACTAGGCTAGCGCTGATCCCCCAACATACTACAGCTGAATGCATTGCCTATCAACAGGAATGAAAGAGAGTAATTCCTAAATCTAGATTAGAAAAGATTGAGGAGGAATAAAATATCTATCGATTGCTAAAGTACTGTGCTCGAACCGCCCGCAGTTTTTGTAGAAAGGGCGCACCGACAGGAAGTGGGTGACATACGGCCCGCAGTTAATGGATTCGTTCGGCACCATTGGTGGCAGACGTTTGTATGCATCCATCTCTGCGAGGCTGTGTGTGGAACACGGCTTAAAAGGGGAAGGGCATGATTCAACTGGCCTCGTCTTTCTATATTAGGCACGAACTGCTGTGTGCTGGATTTGAATGATTGCACGGAAATCAGTTCAGATGAATATTATGTTCATTCATTTATTCCTGCAATAACTCCTCGGACACTCAATCATCCACACACTGCCTTCCTCATTTCCTTGCTAGTAACTATATTGCACGTTCCTTATGTTATAGGTATATCTTCTTTTCGACACAATAACGCCATAAAGGAAACGATGGGATGCTTTACCGTATATTGTTAGGTTATACCGCAAAACTGAAAACTAAAGACATAATATAAAACGTAAGAAATACGGTGCAGACATTTAATTCGTGAACCAGTCGACCCGACGACTGCCATAGCCTGGTTGTTCAAACACCCATAGGTAACATGTTAAAAGATAAGCCAAGCACATCAAAGACCCACGTAGCTTGCAAATCATAGCTGCGTTCAGTTGTGAGGTCAGTGACGTGTGTTCGCATCTATGTATAGGAAACTGTGCGGCAATCCGACGTGTGGTTGCCCACGCATTTAGTGCAGGAATTAAATGCCGGCACTGTATATGCCTTGTCATTCTCCGGGGAAACTGTAATCAAGTCCTAGTATCCGCTTTGTGGTGTCTACTTAGACTTAACAATTACTTTTTGAATACCTATTCTATCATTGCTTACGTGATGATACATTTTATTGCAGTGGGTCGAACGACTCAACCATGGAGGTTGGCTGCCCTCTACGCCCATACAGCAATCCTGCAGTTGTCCCTTTATTATGGAAAATTCCAAGCAGAGCATTGAGCAATATCTATTCTTTATTATAGGGTACAAAGTAGCTCAGTTGGTCAGGTGTCCGACTAGTAATCAGTAAGTCGCTGGTTCAATGCCCGGCCAGGGCACTTTGGTCTGTCCTTGGGCAAGACAGTTTATTCCATATTGCCTCAGTCTACCCAGCTGTAAAATGGGTACCTAGCATTAATAAGGCAGTGCTTAGAGCTTGTGCGCTATATGCTGCCAACTGCTCTGGAATATCCCTCGGGGGGATTGAAATGGTTCCCGTGTGTACAGGCCTGCTAGGGAAGGAAGGTCATGTGAGCACTTCGGTGGATGCAAGACTATAAACCGAATACCTTTATTGACCGTAGCTAAACTACAAATTTCATATATAAATACATGAGTGTAAATGATATAACAACAGAGGTGAGACAATATGGGTTCTATGTGTGCCGAAATTAAGATATATTCTTTGCACACACTAAAGCCTGTGCAATGCATTAGACCACTTAAAAGTGGAGGCTGCCCTTATGACCATTAGACAACCTAGGACTGCAGTTGCTCCATTAGTATGGCATAATCTGAGTAGACTCCTACATGTTCTGAAGTTATCCTCTGTGTTCCGCACTCTTCCAATTAAGACAGGAGCGCTTGAGAAGGCCCAGGGTGATCGATTTGTCTTGGCCACATTGTTATAAAGGTCATATTCGTAACGTAACGTGAAAGGCTGTCCCGTGAGATAAAGGAAGATAGACAGTACGTCACCGCCAGTTGTTGCTGAGATCAACCAACCCATGTCCCTACTAATTGGTCGCTGTCTCGCAACACTTGTAAAGGTCTTTGGTTCGAATCCATCGCTGGACACGTGAAAACATTACCAGTAACACACACACAATATATATATATATATATATATATATATATATATATATATATATATATATGTATATATATATATATATATATATATATATATATATATATATATATATATATATATATATGTGTGTGTGTGTGTTCTACATATATAAATGTTCTGTATGTATGTATGTATATACGTATATGTATATATATATATATATATATATATATATATATATATATATATATATATATATATATATATATTATAACTCTTGTAGAATTCTAGGCCTCTAATTGGTCAGTTACAGACCCCCTATTCTGAATAGTATGCCTGTGTTTGGGAGGAGGGTACTATTGCTGGGCACTATTCGCCATGGATAGAGCATGGCTAGTGTCCCTGTTCGTCAATAGATGGCGCTTAAGTCCATTAATGAGTTCAAGTGAAATATCTTGGTCTATCTTACTAAATTTGTTTTGTGGGAAATGTGTTTTTTAATAGCATGAATTTCTATACTAAGAGGAAGCTAGATTATTACAAAAGCATTTCTTTAACTGATTTTCATGCACTTCCCATGATGCTCAACTTCATGAATATTCATGAGATGAGCAGACAACATGTAAACAATATGGCCGCCTCTAGATTCAGCAATGATCTCCCCAGTGAATTTATTCAGACAAACTTGCACAACAAGAAGACTAAGGAGGGGACCAAATATGCTTGCAACATCTTGAAAGACTTCTGTGCAGCTAGGGGAGAAGTTGGGGGTCGCTAGAGAGCTTGAACGAGGAAGAGTTAGGAGAACTACTCTGTGACTTCTATGCAAATGTCAGGAGTAAAGTGCAGGTACTTATTCATCAATAAAATGCATAATATACCCTCTATGTCATGAAGTTTTCTTTCTTAGATAGACATTCGGTATAATAAAACAAATAGAGCACAGTCCCTCGGGAACAACAAAGAGATAGGTCCCAGTGAGAAGCAATATTGCTTCTCACTGGGACCTATTTCTTTGTAGTTTCCTCGGGACTGTGCTCTATTTGTTAATTATATATATATATATATATATATATATATATATATATATATATATATATATATATATATATATATATATATATGTATGTATGAAGAGAGTAGTAGTAGAGTGTTAGTAGTAGTTTAGAATGAAGCATGATGGAGGAGGTGTTGATGGTCTGGTGTTGATAGGCATTATATCTTCTCATAGTTCCCATAACATGCTTTTCGAATAATGAAGATACTCATGCTGCGTCTAGGTGCATTTTGATTTCCTGAAGCTAAGAGAAATTCTCCCACAGTGAAAGCGATCCAAAAGGTCCAAATATTCGATATAGACAAATTTTCAATAGACATTTTCACGTTTATAAACAGTTTTCTACTGATTCTTTTCTTTTTCATTACAGAATGTACACATAATGTCCGTATACGTCTACCACCATCATTTTTAACAAACCACAGTGTAATGCAAAACCCGTAATCGCGTGTACCTCATGTGCCGGGTCTCAGTACATAAATCATTTGTGATAAAATTTAAGATTTCTTTAGCTGTTGTTTTTTATCCATTATTTTTTTTGTTTGTGTACATTTTTGTCAGTCATCTTTGACTTATGAATGATCAATATTGTGTTTTGCTTGTTATCTTGTACATATCAAGGCATCCAGACTTGTCCAGTTTATTCATAAAACATTTCCTGTTGCCCTTTCTAGATAAGGTAAATTGTTATGTACGCAAAAGTGCTGTATTAGATTGGTTTTCAGATGTGATTTGTTTAACACCCCTTTCTAAGTCAATATTGTAACATTTTAATATAAAATGTCAATCTATAACCAAATTCAATTCATTTCGCAACATAAACAAACGAAACGAGGCTGTTGTAATTCAAGATCGTGCCATAAAGGAATGCCATTAAACTGTTCTAAACTATTAGGTTTTACATATTTCCGGGATAAGAGATTACAGCTAAATGGATATCATGTCAAAAAAGTATGTTTATCAAGATAGACAATATTCTCAGGCAAAGTCATTACACGTATTTGGAATTTCTTTACTCATCACTGAATCGGCAAGAAGATTCGTATACCCTTTATACCTTTTAGAAATCGTACTCGCATGAGTTTCGTGAAGGTGGTTATGTTATGAAGCTACCTTTCTCTCTTATCTATTTTTCTCAGTGATTTATCGATGACTTCTTGTACTATAATGTACCAAATGTTCTATATTTCATTGATGCTTAGGGCATGTAATAGCCGGAAAGAACAAATGACTTTGGACTGTTGTAAACCTGGGGAAGAAAGATAGTATTATACTGATCGATGACAACTGACCTGAATACCTATGAATCAAAATCAAACTCTCGCTGGTGCGTGAATCTCGCGATATTTGGTGCAGCATGATGTTTACAGGGAGTGATTAGTGTGCCAGAACAGTCCAGAGATCCGATTATAGAATATCCCCTACTTTTATTCTGATCGATGATATCTCGCAGGAACGTATGGATCAAAATCAAACTCACGTTACGACGAGAATCTCGCGATGACTTCCCTCGATACAGCGTGGGGTATTCGAGCAATGGTTTTTACTCTGGCAGTTTTTGTGAGACAAATAAATTGGCTAGAATATTTCTATTATTATTATTATTATTGTTATTTTTATTATCATTATTATTATTATCATTATTATTTTTTCTTGGTAGTAGTGGTAGAAGTATATATATATATATATATATATATATATATATATATATATATATATATATACATACATACATACATACATACATACATATATATACATATATATATATATATATATATATATATATATATATATATATATATAGTATTGTTAGTAGTAGTAGTAGTAGTAGTAGGAGAATTAGGTTAAGGGGAAAGGCTGGGTTAATGTGAGCACTTAATTGAGAACTCGTGTATGTTATTAGTTCCCTTTGTAGCATTCAAGGTACATGCCGAAGACCTTATGTGTAACATTCAACTTGATAATATACTCCTTAGTTGTAACGAAATTTAATAAATGGTCATGCAAACTTACTCAATAGGGCAGTATTGTTGTTTGGTACCCCATTGACCCTACCAGAACCAGATCGATCGTATTTGATAGACGTAGGCGTCATCGATGTTCATTACAAGCCATGCAAATAAATACATCTTTGTAAGAAAGTGTTGACCCTTAACCCACAAAACCTAGCTGTTGTGCCCTATATATATATTTTATGTAGATACAGGAACAATTCAACCTTACTATATATTTAGTTTAAATATGACTTTAACTATATCAAAGGTTACAAAAATTTAATCACTTCATGGGAATGCCACAAAAGAGAATTTCTGAAAATTTGGAAATATTTCATTTAACGGTTTTGAGATATCTTGCAGCCAAGCCTGTCTGGACCAGTTTAGTGATTTCGATCAAATACGTCCTACAATGACATCAAAATTTCATCAAAGATGGTGAAAGATCCCATTAAAATTTGAAAAGATTTCACTGATCATTTCTTTGAGATCTTGTAGAAAAGTTTGTCAGTTCCAGAATGAGGATTTTGATCTCAAATGAAAAGCTATTCAAAATGGGTAGTAAGCCTTCACCGCTTTGCACTTTATGCGGAATAGTAGAAGACAGCGTAGAACATATGCTCATCAAATGCCCTATTTCAGAATATCTGTGGTGTGAAGTTCAGGAATGGATAGATATCTTTGCTTGAAGTAGCGGACTACACTTTGTCAGAAATTAAGGTAATAACTGGTGATCTTCGAAAAGCATTATGGCTTAACAGTATTATTATTATTCTGACAAAAAAGGTAATTCATAATTCAATGAAAGAAATAGAAAACTTTTATTTCCAGGAAAAATACAGATTCTATAAGAAGGGTAAAAACAACTATTTGAGAAAAAGTATTTTCGATTACAAATTTCTTATGAAAAAACAGTCACATGAATATTTAATATTCTTCTATGCGTATATATTTCTTTGATGTAGTATCATAGAAGAACTACTTATTGCCTTTGTTTTTCTGTAATTGCTGACGTGCATGTGGATTGAATAAAAATGATTAAAAAAGGATTTTGTTCCTAAACATCCATTAATGACATTGGAATTAAATCCAAATTTACCCAAATCTACGAAATTTATGGAAGTGCCACAAGAAAAGAACCTAAAATTTATAAAGATTTCATTGAAAAGATTTTGAGATACCTTGCAGACCCAGACGGGAACTGTGCCAAAACAACACGTCTTCCCTGATGAGGGAGAGACAAAATGATCCGAAGACCATTATGTGCAGGTTCTTGATGGAAACAGGTGAAAAAGACAAGCCCATTGTTATCTTAGCCCATTGTTATCCGGGCTACTCGGCGCCATAATGACTGCTGTCTGATATTGGAACCCGAAATCCTCGCATTGCTCTTCAGTTAATGAAATCCCATTTGTGTTCACTTGTTTCTCTCGTCTTGTTTAATGGAAAGCGGGCGAGAGTTGAATGAAAGTGCCTGCAGCCGGTAGCGAATGGCGGAATTTCCTGCATTAGGTGAGGAAGCGCCGCCAACCATTGTTGGTAAGAGCAGACGGAAGACAGTCGAGAAAGGGGAAGACAGGCGAAGACACCGCTACTAATGCACTACATGTATACCTGTCCTGTCTATCTAACTATGTATCTACCTGGGTCGACGCCCCTTGCATCGACGTATGCCGCTCAGCCCACACGTTTAACCCATTAGTGCTTAAGAGTTCCTTCAAAAATTGTTGTCTGGATCTATGATACTTTTGGCAATAACTTCAGAATTAAATTTGATTTTACAAAATATTCGAAGAAGAGTTGTTGGCAATGTTCTGAATAACATTTCTAATTCAAATATTTTCCCTGTGCTGCTTTAGCCTGCACGAATACATCAGAATTGTCAGGCTACCTTTGGCCGCTGTGAGCATTAATGGGTTAATACGTGATCGCCAGTATCAAATACAGATGCCATAGTGCGGGGGCAGGCTACACAAATTACGCCCCTCAAAAGGAGTAGACGCTTCAAAAGGGTTTAGAACAGATATAGATGTGTATATTATAAGTTATCCCCCTTGTAAAAAAGGGATACGGCCTGGTATCTGCGAGAAGCCAGCCGTATCGCACTCGGCCTCCGGCCTCGTGCGATACGGCTGGCTGAACGCAGATACCAGGCCGTATCCCTTTTTTACAAGGGGGATAACGATTTTATCATCAGTTTTTTTTTTTTTAATTCTTTAATTTTTTAAGAAAAAATTCTAATTAAAAAAAATCTATTTTTTTATCTATTTTATGTATTTTTTAATTTTTTTTTATTTTACTTCAAAAAAAAATATATTTTTTTTTTAATTTTTATTGATTTTTTTTGATTTTTTCTTTTTAAATTTTTTTTTTAATTTTTTTTTTAATATTTTCAAAAAAAAATTTATATTTAATTTTTTTTTTTTTTTTTTTTTTTTTTCTTTTTGTGTGTCTTGTAATATAAAAAACAACGAGGCTGTGACCTGTAAACTTGAGGTCAACCATAGTAACCATGGCGAAGGAGGATAAAACATTGAGCCTCGATTTCAAGAGTGAGGATAAAACACTTATCCCCATCCTGAAATTGACAAGTAATGAGAAGCAATGAAATACAATCCAGCAGTACCCAACAGCTATTGACCAATCAGCTGCGAGTATCAGAGTGAAGCAGATGATAAATATATATATATATATATATATATATATATGTATATATATATATATACATATATATATATATATATATATATATACAGTGTATATATATAAATATTATTAGTTACGCCCTGTTGGAAAGTGCGGTACGGCCTGATATCCGCCTGAAGTCATCCATATCCTATGAGGCGGAGCCGAGTGGGATATGGATGACTGAGGGTGGATAACAGGCTGTACCGCACTTTCCAACAGGGCGTAACGAATTTATCACCTGCTCTTTTATGGTAAGAAAAAAGAACAAATACATCTCATACGATACGGCTGGCTGAAAAAAAAATTCTTAAAAAAATATTTTTTTTTATCTATTTATGAATTTTTAAATTTTTATTTATTAAATTTAAAAAAAAAATTAATTTAAAAAAAAAGAAATTATTATTTTTTTTTTACTTTTAAATTTCATATTTTTTTAATTCTTTTAAAGAAAATTTAAATTTTTAATTTTATTTCATATTTTTATTTTTTTTGTCAGAGTGGTGATATCAAATTAAAGGACCTGTTCTGGTTTACTATACAAATTACCCAATTTTTTTCAAGTTTCATGAATTTAACTGAAACTCATATGATCATGTAGCTGAGGTATTGCTTGTTCATAATTGCTGACATATTCCACAACCCTCGCCCTGGATATTGCATATGACCACTCTGAAATGACATGTCTTAGCATATTTGCATTGAATCAGATTTCAGCTATAACTGTACCCAGTTGATCAAAAACATATTTTATTGGTTAACTATGAAGATTTTGGAAGAGATCCAGTAATGACATTTCATAGAAGACTGTATTTATGGATTTTTATGAAAATCAGAAATTTTCAATGTAGTGACTTTGACCTATGACCTTCAACAAAATGGCTGCCTCCATGCCTACTAATGAGATTTGAGCCTATGTGAAAATGGTTCCAAATAGTAACTTTGCCCACCGAGCACGTTCAAGCCAGGTTAATATGTTATGTATCATTGATAAATACAGATTATGTGAATTTCATTTGAACGTGCTCGCTGGGCAAAGGGTGAATTTTGTGATTTAGTGACCCCTGGTCACTTGTATAAAATTCACCATACTAGACAGTTCAAAAGAGCACATGCAGGGCACTCACACAAATGAAACTCAAGTAACCTGACCTGTAGCTGTTCCCTAGGGATTCTTTGTCTCTCAAATGACCTCAATTGATAGTGTATTGCCCTGCATATGCTCTTTTGAACTATCTAGTATAGTGAATTTTATACAAGTGACCAAGGGTCACTAAATCACAAAATTCACCCTTTTGCCCAGCGAGCGCGTTCAAATGAAATTCACATAATCTGTATTTATTAATAATACATAACATATTAACCTGGCTTGAACGCGCTCGGTGGGCAAAGTTACTATTTGGAACCATTTCCACACAGGCTCAAATCTCATTAGTAGGCATGGAGGCAGCCATTTTGTTGAAGGTCATAGGTCAATGTCACTACATTGAAAATTTCTGATTTTCATAAAAATCATTAAGTTAGGCCTTCGATGAAATGTCATTACTGGATCTCCTCCGACATCCTTATGGTTAACCCATAAAATGGGTTTTTGATCACCTGGGTACAATTATAACTGAAATGTGTTTCAATGCAAATATGCTGACACATGTCATTTCAGAGTGGTCATATGCAATATCCAGGGCGAGGGTTAGGAAATATGTTAGCAATTATGAACAAGCAATACCTCAGCTACATAATCAAATGAGTTTCAGTTAAATTCATGAAACTTGAAAAAATTGGGTAACTTGTATAGTAAACCAGAACAGGTCCTTTGTTCTCCAAGTGGTGGTATTGAATTCTGCCGTGTGGTATTGAATCTGCAATGGGTGAAGGGCTCCAGATCTAACACCTATTGACCAATCAGCATCAAGAATCACAGCATAGCAGGTGATAAAGATATATATATATATATAGATAGATAGATAGATATATGGAAGTACAATCGGCGGCAAAAATTGAAATCGCATGGTGACGAATTCTCTTGGTAATGAAATTCCTGGTTCTTGTAAAAAACTGGTTTACAACTTAATAGTGCAATACCTGCATTTTTTTGCCAGATTTTGTATTTTAAAGAGAATTACATTGGGGCGGGGGTCTAAAAGTTAATTAGTAGAAATACCAATGCGTGGTGATATCAAAATCGGCGCGAACCCCCCCCCCCTTGTTTTTCTTCTTGAATAACCTTGAACCATTCTACAAATTAGTGCTACATGTAATTACAGTCAGCAACGATAGTCCATGGCTGTTGCAGCCCCATAACAGCCCCATAACATATTTCCAGCAGCAACTAACACTCCTAAATCGTCAAGTACCTAATTGTCCCCGTGGTCTTAAGACGAAGTCCTGGCCGAATAAGACATGGCGTTAAAGAGCCCAAGAGACCGCTAGTTATGTTTGCTGAACTGACTGCCTGAACATGACCCGGGTGCGAATAGCTTAGTTTGGGCACCAAGCGTGCAAGAGCAACATGTTAAGGGCTAATGTGGGATTAAAAGGGGATTATCTGGGATATGTTGCTAAGCGGAGCTCATTCGAATCTCCTCAAGATCTATGGCTAAAGGGTCTGTGTGGGAGCAGTTAATCAATTATACATTCATCACAACAAATGGGTACACAGGTCACTGAGCTCAATATGCTACACCAGTCCTGAGGACTCAAGACTGTTCTATAGAATTCTCTTGAATCTTCTGAATGGTATTCCTTGCATTTTACTCAACATTGGGCACTCATCATAAGCCATTACTAGTAGGGAATAAATACAAATATGCAATGCTTTATTAATACCTGCTGTTGCTGTTTGTCCAGAGACATTTTGCTTCAAATCTGATGGCCTTTTTTTAGAAATTGATATATATATATATATATATATATATATATATATATATATATATATATATATATATATATATATATATATATATGTGTGTGTGTGTGTATATATTCATATATAGTTTGTTTCAAGTGAGCTTTAAGGCATAATGATTTATATTTTCATTTTAATGTGAAATCACCATACTGGTATCAAGGTGTTCTTAGAGTGCCTACTTTTGTATCTTAAATTTGCTCGATGAAATCCTCATAACTGGTACTCTTTTGTTTATGACAAAAACCTTTGTAACGTAGTACATCCTATCAACCAATCTATCATTGAAGCTTTGAAGGGAAGCGAAATACTTATCTGCCATGTGTTGCCATGTTCATATTTCAAAGCCCTTTTAAGAATTTTAGCAAAAAATGAAAATGCCACAAGTGATTGCTTCTTCATCAAGAAGAATGTCCGAATAGTCTGAATGACACTCTTAGAATTTGTAGTTTTAGGAAACTCACCGTCACGGTGTGTGATCACCAATGTAACAATAGTACCTGACATAGACAGTACATTTTCCCATGAGGTTGGTCATGTTCAGTAATACTTGGCTCCAGGTTTCCTAGCCTTGGGCCCGGTACATGTAACCTTACACCAAACCATATTATTCGCATAATAGTGTCTGTTATCTTGCTTCGTATCATGTGTTGCCAGTTAGATGTATACCTTGATAAAAAGTATTTAACTGCATAAAGTGCTAGCAGACATAATACAAATATGTACAGTACTGTTTGCGAGTTGAATGGAATGCTGGTCACTCCGGTAGAGCATAAATGCTCTTTATCAAGAAGAGTTCTTCTTTTATCATGTCGATAAAATCCTTATTTTTTAAAAGCTCATTGTTAAATTTCCAGAGTCCTTTTCCTCTGATTTGCATAGACTTGATAAAAGTTAATACTATTGGATTATGATCACTTTTATATGCTGGCAAATATTCCACTTTTGGGTCGAGGTTGAGTAAGTCATCGGATAAAAGGAAGTAATCCAGTCTAGATCTTCTACAAGGTTTATGTGATCTCCAAGTGAAGCCTTTAGTCTTATCATTGGCGATTCGCCATATATCAACCATACTCTCTTTTCTCTGGTTTTCAACAGTTGTTCAAAACAATGCTGATACCAGTTACTGTCATCAGTATTTGGAGCATAAACGTTTGCGATAGTTAAAGTAAATAGATTAGCAATATCTAAGTCCACGATAATGAATCTTCCTTCCTTATCTCTGGTTACTTTAGAGACACTGTACTTGAAAGTGTTGTTTAAGAGAATTGCTACACCTCTGCTATTAGTGGAGGATCCGGAAATAAAGTACTCTAGATTTCATTCTTTGATGAGCATATTAACATCCTCCTGGACTAGATGGGTTTCTTGGAGACAAATTATGACTGGTTGTTGGTTCTTAAAATAATCTATTAAGTCTCTACGTTTGATATTCTGTCGCAACCCCCTAACGTCTGCTGAAATTATCTTTATGTTGCTGCTAGTCATTGTCACACAACATTAGTGTTGGGATATAAGGGCACCCTGTCACATGTGGATGAATAGTTATCAAAAACATATCAATAAATAACAACATGAACTGAAAATTGAATATGTGCGGCTTAGTTTTAAAAAGACAATTTTTGTCTTTGTTTCTAGTGCCGCTCAACATACAAGAACTATGAAAAAAGAATAATCTGTCCAATTAACCTTAGCCATCGTCTTGTAGCAGGTTTTACAAACTAAATGAAACAAAACAAAGAAGCTACAGCCACAGGTAATCCTTACCACTGGCTGCTGTCGGGAGCTGCCACTTAAGAAACAATTTGGATTATGAAATTATATAACATATAGAACTAGATGCACACATTTTGTTGCGCCAATGTTGCCATCTAAACAAATTGAAATAGTATAGGCCATTGGTTGCACACGACCGATCTGTCTTACTAACTTACAAATACGACGCAATATGGAAAAGACCAATCCTTCCTCATTGCCTCCTAAATGCTGATCTGTATATTTAATGTACAGATGATGTAACTCCTACCTCTCTGAGGAAATGGAGTTCCAACAGGGCGAATTGACCGAGTCCGTGCAGACGGCTGTTTTTTTTTAAAGTATGGGCTTAGATTACCATAGGGACCATTGTGAAGCCCTGGACACAACTAATCTCACCACAGTATGACGTCACTAGCAGACAGACGAATGGGGGCTTTCGTTTATGTTTATATTACAGAGGAAATGGATCACTCGTATGCGCAGAGCGCACCTCTTGAGTGGTTCTCATCAACACCTGTTGAGCGAGCTCTGCTGGATGTGTATCCGGTGATCATTCATGTGTTGTTATTTGCTTTATAGGTAATTTTTATTCGAAGGTTTACATAAACCCAAAGCACAACTTGCCTCTTAGGAGTTGTGCAACTTAGCAAACATACCAAACAGTCCGCACAAGTTCATTGTCACTTTATCATGTGTGACAATCCAAATTGTCACTTCGCGCATGCGCATTTCGACGCCACATCTCGGTCCCAAATACTCATGCTACACTGGCAACAACTCCCTTAAAGAAAGCCTTTAAAAGACTACGGTCAGCATCTTTGACTTCGTTTGGTCCACTCCATTTAAACCCAGCTTTAAATAAAGCACTACGGGAGGACTTTTGACAATTGATTGATCAGTTTTAGTTTGAAAAAGTGTGGCTTGATGAAGTGTTCTCTCTAGCCATTAATCTTAAGTGGCAAGGGTGCCCAGCAGGAGGAAGTGTGTATACGGTTAACCAGCTGCTGTAGCGCGCTCTTCTATTCACTAATCCATCTTCATACTGTCACTAGTGAATAATTGATGCTATACAACTCCCTGCAGTCAAATGGCTGAAACACACATGTACCTTGCGAAAAACTTAATTTCCTCTCTCGGAGATTAAGCAGGATCTTTATAAAGATGTCGCATGCCGTTTTCTTAATCCTGACAAATGATTTATTAACCCTTTCACACCTGAAGCATTTATATATGGTCTGACATATTTGGGAATATCTTAATAACAAATCAATATCTTCAGAAAACTTTGGATGAAATTTGAAGTTCCAGTAGAATATGCTAATCCCTCTTGAAATATTCTTCAAATAATACTCTGTTTGATGAGTTATGCCCAAAGTTGCCAGAGGATGCATGCAATCCAGATACTAATTGGTTAAATTGCTTGACGCAAGTTGGTATTTTAAGCCAAAGCTCCCATTGTGAACTGAAAAACCAGTATTTGGTTCACAATAACCGATAACTTAGTATGCTTATGTACCGACAACTATTTGGTCTGTTTAGACTCAGAAGGGTCTGTTATTACAAGGAATGACTTCATTACACAATTTGAGGCCGTCAAAGAACACAGTTATCTTCTTTTGTGTATCCATGTATTTGTCTCCATGTTAACATTTGCTTAACGTGTAAACATTCACGATGGTAGAAGATAATGTTGCAGTGTATATTCCTAAATTCTACCTTCGTGTAAAACCCCATTTTACGAGCATATTGAGATACTGTAGAATGGCTAATTTTTCTGCGAGTTTTATTTTCCTGTTTTTTCCTGAATGCCTTTAAACGGGAATAAACAACACAGGAAAAAAACAATACAGAACATGTCCGGACTTAATAAACACGAGAAATCTTGACCTTAGTTTAATAGACTATACTCTTCGGTATACTAAACTTTAAAATTTACATTAAACGGGAAAATTAGAAACCGAAAACAAAAACATATGTCCTCTCTTCGGAAAGATTAAAAACGGAAACCCCCCAAAATGAAAAATTAGGGAAAATTGTTGCATTGAAAAATTAGCCATTCTACAGTAGTGTCCGGTTGGACAAACAAGTCAATGAAAAATCTCAATTTTTTAAGAGGTTAAAGTATCCTAATAGTTAAACCATATTTAACCATATCTAACATGGAGTTTTTGTCCCAGATGGGAAATCAACCCGTAACAAATAGTTTTAAAGTATAACTTTACTTGGTAAGTTATGGTCTAAATTGTCAGATTATGTCGTGCTGATGCAATCCGCTTAAATAACGCGCTTTAGTTTGTCAATCTTTTAATCTCTAAACCTTCCAATGCTGAGGCTACTTTCGTCCAAAACACAAGGACGCCAAGATATTTGAAAACCATCCAAACTTTTTCATGTTGGTATTTATTGGATAGCACTCACGGAGTACTCTCAGATAAGCACGCAACTGCTGGGGTTTCAGTCATTTTTCAGGTTTTTGCATCATTTTTTATTGGCGAAATTAGCCACCAGCAGCATAAGACTTAAGTACCTCACGCTTTTCATGAAAGATGATCAATTAACTCTTTTGAAACACTTTATGGCATGGAGCAGAGGGATGGGAGTAATTTTAGCCTTTGAATGGGGTGTAATGGCACTACTGGGATATGATGGCGATTGCACATCCTGCTCGTAATGTCTTGAACACTGATTACAGTTCTTGTTCCATAGATGAATTGGGAACGAAATCGAGTTTCATTCACTGTTCACCTTAAAAGGGTTTGGAACTTTCGTCCTTTAGATGAGACCTCTAAGTAAAGAGTGTCAGACTGATAAATTTGCCTTGGTGTACAAGGCAACCCCAATAAGCAATGTTTTATGAAGCTGAGACTCGAGAGAGCTGAACTATTATAGTATAGTATTATAGTACAGTACAGACATTTAATTTCTGCACCAGTCGACCGGACGTCAGCCAATGCCCGGTTATATAAAAACCATGCTAAGCTGTCGAGAAAATAATACAAACACATCAATGACACATGTACCTTGCGAATCAAAGCTACGTTCAGTTATAAGGTCATCCATACATCCATGCCAAGACAACTGGGAAGCAGTCGGGCATACGGTCACACTATAAACTATAAACTGAATAATTCATATAGTTTCTGTGTACATTGGTTTACACTGTGGACCCCATGATATTGAATGTAGGGGTTTCCTACACCACCGTATGGGTATTTCTGTAGGAAGCCTTTATACTAATGAAATGGAAAATCCACACTGTATACTAGTCATATTTTAATGTGAAACAAGAGTGTAACTTTGTTTTTGTGATGATTAGTTGGAAGCTTACGTCAGTAATCAATTTTAGTACCAAATGTGTATATACATGTTTCTGGTTAATATGTGTAATAATCTGGCTGGTCCAATGTAAATACAATACGTAATGAATATGGTGCGACAGCTTTAATCTGTATAGGAATATATTAGTTTACGACACCGAATATAGATGTCGCCCTATACAGTAACTGGGTGTCACAGGCAAAGTACGTAATATGCGATAGAACGAGTAATGAAAATGGACATGTGAATAATGTATTATTCCGAGTATGTATTATATGTATTATAGTGGTCTAGGAGCTCAGAGTAAGCTTAATATAAAGAGGAACTGAATAATTATATATTATATATACATAGACGAACAATATAGCCTTCAAGGCTCGTAGTCTAGTCCAGGCTCTGCCGAACTACCTTAAGACACCATGACATGTTTACGGCATAAAGATCAGATGCGTACTTGGTATGAGAACATTTCCCTTAAGGAAATAATAGCTATAAGTATCTTAAATACTTTTTCTAACAAACTCTTTTAACCTACTGAGGGATAACTTTAGGTTTACTCGAAGACCCCACTCTCAAAAACTCTTAGAACAAACACACATGGGCAGATATAGTAAAGTCTGAACCCAATTATATTATGTATTAAAGGTTTTTCAATTCTTCTCCAATTTCTCCCGTACTATCATGTATCGTACTTTGACGTCTTCGCACGTTGTCAATAAATATACATACACATTATGCCCGGGCTGCCCACCCATTTAGTGCAGGAATTAAATGTCGGCACTGTATAGTATGCTTATTGATCATATCATAACATTTATTTTGTGACATCTTAACAATTTCTTTTTTTTCAGTTTCTTTGTCCTTAATACATTTACACCAAGACATGATCAATATTTTGATAGAATTTCACTTTTTTTCGTATGTTGTCTTTTACAAAATAACAAACTGAGCAATAGCTAATCTTGTGAGGATGTTATCAAATGTGTATTAAAGTTTCAGCGCTCTTGGAAAAGATTGAAGGAGAAGGCTGCTTGCAAAAGGAATATATAACGAAAAAATCCACAAAGACACTGGTCCAAGCGTTCCAATTTTATTATCAATCATAGGTTTAACAGAAAAAGGCAGTTATAAGACTTACAAACACAGTAAAAAATAATATTAGTATGCAATAAAAAATGGTCTGATGACTTACGTACTCTAGAGTCGAGAAGGACTTTAAAAGTCTTCAAAAATTGCCCATCAGTAACAAATAACTACTAGGCATGGGAATAAAAACTGATTCGAGCTGCTTGCATTTATTGCGGTTCAGATATTAAAAAAACACTAAAACAAGCATTTATAGAATGCACAGAGACAGTACAATTATGGAAAGCTGTAGAGTAATGGATGCAATAGATTGGGGTATTAAGATTGGAGATATTAATAAGATATTTGGTATTGCATCATATCGCAATTTTTTATATACAGTCATATTGCTACTAAACAGGTTATCTATAAAAACAGACTAACAGGATACTAGTACTAGTATATGATTTGTGGGACATTGAATGAGTACTTTTAAAACAAATGCAGTTAAAGGAATACAAGGCAACCATTGATTGTAGAATAGATTATTTCCATAACATGTACAAAGTGTACATATATTTGATAATATAGTTTATTGGGGCTTTCTTATACACATATCAAATTATTGATCAATCTTGACAGGAAAGGACTAAGGTCCTATTTAGCCCCCTTAAGTTACTTTGGATTAGGCGATAGTCTTCCCCGGGACTGTACCTTGCTTTCCTTTCCTATTTGCAACTGGCTGGTCATGATTTAACCTTTATATGACAGAAAAAGTTACGGAAAAACGATATTCCAAGTCCAAATACGCAATACGGACTGAACATTGAGGTGTTCCATAGATGATTTAACCTAACCCTCACGGGTAGAGTGGGCTGTGCCACGCTGCCTAATTGCCAATTTAGCCGATGATTGCTAATTATGGTTGGCAGGTGCGCTGTCGACTGCCACATTTACACTCGAGTTAGAGGAGGTCGTTTTTCATGATTGGTTTATCGCCACGTGGTTTTATGTTGATTGATTTTTCCAGGGCGTCGCACGGTGGAGAACATGACTGATTTAGTTTCTCATAGCCACATTTATCAAGCATAAGTGCATGATTACACCGAGAAATGATTAAAGTACCGGAAAGAGAAGGAAATGAATTCGGGAATAGGAATAACCGTTATTTTTCTAGTGCGGTAATACAATTTTGATCAAAGGTTTCTGGCTCATGCCGCGCTTGATTTGCCGTCCCGAGTCATTTCCTCAAGCAGTTGTGTAGCGCTTCTTTGCAGCTTCCTCCCATCAGATAAGATAGCCAGAAGAGGCAATTTCGACATGGCTTCTATGGCTGAATTGTCTCGCCAGAGCTGCTGATTCTTAGGCTACGTCTAGCTACAATATGACGCATATGTACTTATAGATGCAATAAATAATCATCTCTTTGAAAATTAAAAAAGGTCTACCTAGGGGCGGGCCATTTGATATTCTGGGTGGGGGAGGGGGCTATCCTTTATAGGAGAAGAAATTTCTGGCCCTGAAAATTGAGGATTTCTGGCTCTGCCAGTGGAGAAAAAAAATCGTACCAGGTCGAAAAAGGATAGTCCCCCTAGAATATCAAATGGTACGCCCCTTAGCTGCCCTTATACATGTAACGCGATGAGTCGGCATAGGTGAGCAGATCATATAGTGGGGTCATCACCGATAGCCCAGTGGTCTAAGGTATTGTGCAAACTACACATTGGCTTTCACGATTACCAAGGCTCGCTATTCAAAAGGCCCCATTTCTGTGCAATAGCTAAGTGGTTTAAGGTATTTTAGTCATCATCAACCAGGTGTTTTGATCTTTTGTTTTCGAGAGAAGCCTATCAGCAATAACGAAGAACATTTAAAACACGTTTGCACGATTTACGTGAATAGAATTAAAACCAAGTTAATATGAATGAAATTTCCACATGTGAAAGGCAGTATGTATCTGTATTGACTATATCAAATATATAAAAGGGTACAGGAAAACAAGGGAAGTAATACAACAAAAAAAACAACATAAAGGTTAACAAAAGAACTAATACTCAAGAAACATATAGCGAAATAGCTTGCAACGAGCAAGCAAAAGGAAAACAGAAAAAGACTTGCAAACTAAGCAAAACTGCTAAAGGGACAAAAGGGGGTGGTCGTTGTGTTAGGTGGCGTTAGTAGTCGTAAGAGCAGTAAACCTGCTGAAGTCAAGGATCCTAAGGTTCCGTCCAGGGATGTGAATCAGTTGTCCCTCATGATTTTCTTTTTCTCTGTTTTTTTCTGATTCTGATTTGTTCCAGCATAACACAGGCTACTTGAAGTCCTTGAGAACTACACCTGGGCAACAAATAGCACACTTTTGGATTGATAGAATTATAACTATACAAGTCTTTGCGGATGAAATCAGTCGTTGTAATGTTATTCCTTGATCTTTCTGATCCGATACAGTTTAACAGACTTCTACCTGGACACTATAACTGGGCGAGTTTTAGTAAAAGTTATGTTTGACAGAATTTTAACCACGCAAATTTTCTAGATCAAAATCAGTCATCTCTGTGTTCTGAATTATTTTTCCTGTGCTGTGCTGATTCGTTATTGTAAGGGGTGCGTTTTATTACATTTGAGGTTTAACACAACTACAACCACTAACGTGTTTCACATGTAAGTGAATGATTTTAAGTGAGTTAGTTGTAACTGTCCTGATTTCATTTTCTGTTCTCTCTGATTCGTTTCAGTTTAATAAGGACTCATTGAAGTACCTGGACACAATACCGGGGCGAGTTTTAGTGGTGGTGAGCGACGGCGGAAGTGGACAATCCGCGAGACTTCTGGGACTGAGTGACGAATTTGTCCACCAATCGTGCAAGGCCTACGGCGCCGTTGCGGCCGTGGAGCGGACAGACCAAAGGCAGGTGCCGACACCGGAAACACGGATCCACGGGATATACTTTGACCTTGTTGCCTATGGCAACGACCTTCAGGAGGAGGAGTACCCGGCAGCATTCCATTTAAAGCTCTTCGGCAGCCTTCGAAATCGCTACATGTCCCTCGCTGTCCCCAAATGCGAGGCCAAATTGGTCAAGATGCTAAAAGTTGTTCTTGATCAGTCGGTAAGAAAACTGCTCATACATACATATATAAATATATATCGTTTACTGTTGAAGAAGCCTGGGTATCGAGCGTGCTATCAAATAATGTCGGATGCGAGTCCGGCAGGTCCCCAAAAATAGCGTTGCTTGATCGCTATACAAATCCGACTGCCTATGTTACTTTCGCAACTGAAAACCCTTGAGACTGTTCATGCAGAGGAGAGAATTTCTCCTTGGTTCTATAATCGTAATTTGCCCTAATAAGCTACTGGATTCTTTGCAAATCTTATAAGGCAGACACATTGCACACATTGAGCCTAAGATATCTTAGCGATTGAGAAGTCTGTGAATAGAACTACAGTTCCAGAAGTCTTTTTCAAAAACATCTTGGGGCGCCAGTTGATATAAGACAAATTTTCCAAAAAGTGAACGTTTATTTGTATTTCAATGTACTTTATTGTATCATATTGTACTGTATTGGATTATGATATCGTTTCGTTTATATCGAATTCTATATTGAGCAAAAGCCACTCATTTGGTCCCAACAACGTTTCTCCAACGTACCCTACCTGTGAAACTTTTAGGCTAAACTCCAATAATACTATTGGATTTGAAAAATATAATCTCTAAGAATCATATTTGTTTGCACCGGATTCATGAAGATGACAAAGTATATTTTTTTCTGAAAATGTCCGAGAAGGATACGATACGTCTTGAATTTATTTGATATAAATGTTTTTGCTTATCGATTTTTTCTTTATTTTCCAGATCATGCGAAACATATTCCAAGCCTGTTTTAATGCGTATAAGAACGACTCGGAAAGTCCTCTAACTGACCAGGCAGCTTTGAAATCGCTCAAATTTAGTCCGAGATTATTTGAAATCAAGCTGTCGCAACGAATGGAAAGTACCATGTATATAGAGGACGCCAATGTGTTTGTGACGACCGAGGGCGAATCGGCGAGATTTCTGAACTTCCACTCAGGTAAGCTAAGTACAGTAACTATTTAAAAATAAGAAAAGTTAAGTAGAGGTAAAGTCTTCCTGTTTGCTGTCACAGGCTATCAGCATTCATATTGATTTGTTATTGTATTTTACCTTATATATTCTTTGATGAGTATGTGATTACCTGTGATTGAAATACGATATGAAGACGCATATGCACTTATAGATGCAATAAAAATCATCTCTTTGAGAATTTAAAAAAAGAGTCATATTTGAAAAACGGCAGGCGTTGGCTAGCTTATGGATGAGATGAATGTTATGTCGTTAGTTTACTAGAACATAACAGAGGCATATGGCAATTGCGAAACGAAATTAAAGTAGAGTTATAGATTTCGTATATTGTCGTTTTTTCTGCTATTTTAGCATTAAATCGTAACAGAACTGCCTTCCAAATGATATTGGGTGTATGATAATGGATGATGAGGAATATATAGAAATATTGATGCTTATTGATACGTATGTACGTAGGAAACAAAGACTTTATATTGTATTTGAAAACATATGTTAATTTGATGGTACAAAATTACGAAAAACAACATGCTTCTGCTGGGAAGGACTTTGCTCGAGAGCTACCGAAGTGTCTTAATACCCATTCCATGTGGAGTCTACATATAATCCGATCAATTTGAACACAATCCATCAAATATGATGATGTTGGGAACAGATGAATAAATGTTTGAGGCTTAAAGGCACATCGGCACACCAAGGCCATTCAATGCCATAAAGTTTTTGAAAAAGGTTGTCCTTTGTCACTGTTGAAGAACAATGAATTTGAGGAGGGATTGTTCAATATTCAGTCAAATATTTTTCGAAATATTCCTCTGTTGAGATATTACCACCTGTGCTGGACAATGTCTACGTTTCGGATGTAAAACGGATTAAAGGGAAGGCTAGTCACTATCTGATGGACGTTTATTCCGATAGTGAGGTACTCGAAGATTTCGTGCTAATTACTGGTGGAGTAAAAACAGTTATCATCAAGCACAAATACACTGACGTTACTGATATATTTGCTCGTCTTATAAACGTGGTATAATCTTGTCGGTGCAATTATATCATTATATTATTGAAATGATTTTGTAAAATGCAATATTTACAGTCAATAAACTACAATACTTCAATACAACACTAAACAATTATTCTGCGGGACAAGAAAGAATTAGCGCATTCGTAGTCTGAAAATGAGTTGGTTATTTTTTATGAATTCACATTTTGGTTTCTTAATGACTACTGAGGAGTCCTATATATTCGTAATGAGTTTACATTCAGGTTGCTTACTGACAACAAAAGATAAGAATTCCCATCACACGTTGGTATTTCTCTGGCTTACTACTCTCACAGTGCTAATAAAGGTTTAGCGCCGTCGTCGAGGGCATTATTGGATGATGGACGCAATAGTAAAGTCCTCTTCGGAGGTGTTAAAATTGCCATTTTCGCTTGCCTGACAGATTTATCCGCAGACATTGTCCACAATGGCGTGTCGTTATAGCGATAATAGTCGTGGCCTGGCACTAGAGATGTAATACTGAGCGACTGCCACACTCCTGGGCGATCAGGACGCGGCAACCAGCCTGGGAACACGGCTCTGTGGCTACTATTACCAATAATCATCGCTTTCTAGGACTCTACTCGCGCCAGGTTTCAGCAAGAGGGGAGTGATGATTGCATTGTGGCCTATTTCCTGAGCCTGGTTAACTGTTCGCGGTCGCCCAAAGGTCAGCCTCACCTTTTTCAGGTTGGCCGGGCTCCGATCGCTAAAATTGGATTTGGAATTTTGCCTGTCTGACCACTTTCTGCCAAATTAAGGCTAACTCGTAACTAGCTAGATTTAAGTGTTGTGGGATCGATGGGGACGGGAAACCGGACTATATTGTGAAAACCTCCACGTTACCCCAAGTCCCTAATGTCTTAAGTCGGCTTTGAGACTGGTATATTTTGCAGTGGTAAGAGACGAGTAGACATTGTGCAAGGTATTAGACCACTCGGCTATCGGGGAATCCTCCTGGCGCTTGAATTATACGTCTGAGATTGAGACAATGGGTAGGTCACTGGGTCTTTTTGGTTTTCTATGGCATCTGCATTTACATCCAGACCATAACAAAAAACGGGTGATAACCCCATTCAAAATAGGCAGATATGCAGGAATGTCGAAAATGCCCGGATGAGTGAAAGAAAATGCTTGTGTGTGTATCCGTGTTGACTGTATAAGATATCGCAAAACTATCATACTAATAAAAAAAATGTGTCAATAGAGTGAAGCAAGAAAAGAAAATCAAAATCACAAATTAATTCCTAAGGATAGCTGTGTAATGAGTAAACCAAATAAAAATGGATGGCTTAGAACACGATACATATTTACAATGCCATCTAGTGATGGTTGAAATTGCAGACAGTCGAATATCCTAACCACAATCCACCATCCATTATTATATCAATTTCGATTGTTCGTCACTTATTCTGCCATATGTGGGCCAAGTCGTGACTAGCCAATTGAAATTGGTGGAGGAAATCGGAGTGCCCGGCATTAAACCCCAATTCACTGGCAACTGTCCCACATATCCCGGCCGGTATTTGAACCAGGTCAGTTGTGAGAGACATTTAGCAGTCAGTGGCAACTCCTTAGATCACTCGGCCATCAGGACAGGCTCCCATTTTTGAGAGAAAGCTAGCCGTCAGTCTGGCAACGCCTAGTACCACACGGCCACCAATGCAGGCTGCCCCTGATGCTATGAATATGATATATCGCTGAGAGAGCTATTGATGATATGATCATTCAGTGCAAGACAATTTATTGCAGGACTTGTATCAGTTATGATACTGATTTGCGTATTTGGCTGACGAAACAATATATTGCAATACAAGGCAATACGATATTAACTTACATTTTACTAGCAGAGCACGAAATGTATCTCACTAATTTAAAAACGGTGAGTGTGCTTCCTTACGTTCTACAGCAAGCCTCACTCGGGCGTCTATACAAAATGCTACCACCTACCTCTAATGGGAATGTTAGTATGGATCCCGTCTTCAACTACATTATGTTCTGATTTAAATGAAAGAGAACTACTATTAGATGTGTTCCCATCATTATAATGGGTAGGGTATGTAACTTATCCCAATTATGCTCTCAGCGACCAAAAGCAGCCTGACAACTTCAATGAAACCTCTAGGGAAAGCAAAATTTGGAAAATATTTGGAGAGGAAATGTTAATCACAACACTACCAACAACTTTCCTTCAAATGTTTTGTAAATTCGTTATCAATTCCTAAGTTATTGTCGAAAGTACTTTAGATCCAGACGATACTTTCTGGAGGAATTCTTAAGCATTAATGGGTCAACGCCCATGCGCAACACTGTCAGCTTGTCGCCGTGTCTCACCTCAGCACGCGATCGGAGGTCGAGACTGCCATGCACACAGCCCGCACGTAGTTGTCAGAGCTCCCACAGGGGCCGTGAGGCGCTCATTGAATTTCCCCGATATGATACAATAAGCATTCGTCTCATCAAGTTCGCCTCTCGCTCTGATTGCTATATGAATCTATCCACTTGCTGTGAGTCCGAGGGGAATGCTAACATAATAAAACCGAGATTCAGTGCCAACCTGCCAGGTCACCTAGCTCTTCCTTGTAAGGCTGGCAGTTTTTTGCTCTGCTCCCGCGTTCAGTAACCTTTAGTAAAATTGGTTTTATGGGTGTGAATATTGCTTATGCTAAGTGGTATCGGAACTGATAATCTGGCAATTCTGACAATATATTCGCCATAGGATGCAGTCTTAAAACCCACTATGCATTTCCTGAACGTCACATATGTATGTTATATTTTATCTCATATTACGTACCCGTAGCTGCTGTACTCAAATTTAATCAGTTACATTATATGTACGGTATGATATAATTCCAGTTGATTATCAAAGGTTGAAATTGCACAATAATAAACGAGAAGCAAACTGTTTGTGCGTTCAAGCGGGGCATACACCTTCACTGAGAATGGAATTAGAAATACTATCCCTATTTGTATGTTCATGTTTTTATTTGCTACATGCATATAAAGGTGCGTCTAGTGGTTTAACAGGACTCCATCAGAAACAGAATGGAAAGAAAAACTCTCTACAAATTAACTTGGATGGAGTGTAATTTTAGCGAATTCAGCGAACGGATCAAGGACGCTAATTAAATAATCGCTAAGAATAAATCACAAATTGAAACAATAGTTTCCATGGAAGCATGTTTTAAAGGGGTACGATGTTCATATTCATCAATCGTTTATGCCAAATTTCGTTAAAAGATACGAAGTTGACTTT
>OZ012688.1:34529192-34539192 GCA_963942565.1 Maea johnstoni | reverse complement strand
AATAAACGGAGCATGGCGCCATTTCAAGTTTTCAGGGGGCAAGTGATGAATGGAACATGTTGCTATTGCAAGTTTTCAGAGGGCAAGTGATAAAAGGAACATGACTCTATCGCAAGTTTTCTGAAGGCAAGTGATAAGCGGAACATGGCTCTATTGCAAGTTTTCTGAGGGAAAGTGATAAGCGGAACATGTCGATTTTGCGAGTTTTCTGAGGGCAAGGGATAAATGAATGAAACATGGTGCTATTGCAAGTTTTCAGAGGGCAAGTGATAAACGGAACATGGTGCTATTGCAAGTTTTCTGAGGGCAAGTGATAAATGGAACATGTTGCTATTGCAAGTTTTCAGAGGGCAAGTGATAAAAGGAACATGACTCTATCGCAAGTTTTCTGAAGGCAAGTGATAAAAGGAACATGGTTCTATTGCAAGTTTTCTGAGGGAAAGTGATAAACGGAACATGTCGATTTTGCGAGTTTTCTGAGGGCAAGTGATAAATGGAACATGGTGCTATTGCAAGTTTTCTGAGGGCCATAGATAAATGAAACATGGCGCTATTGCAAGTTTTCAGAGGGCAAGTGATAAATGGAACATGGTGCTATTGCAAGTTTTCTGAGGGCAAGTGATGAACAGAGCATGGCGCCATTTCAAGTTTTCTGAGGGCCATAGATAAATGAAATGGTGCTATTGCAAGTTTTCTGAGGGCAAGTGATAAATGAAAAACGGCGCTATTGCAAGTTTTCTGAGGGCAAGTGATAAATGGAACATGGCGCTATATTGCAAGTTTTCTGAGGGCAAGTGATAAATGGAACATGGTGCTATTGCAAGTTTTCAGAGGGCAAGTGATAAACGGAACATGGTGCTATTGCAAGTTTTCAAAGGGCAAGTGATAAATGGAACATGGTGCTATTGCAAGTTTTCAGAGGGCAAGTGATAACGGAACATGGTGCTATTGCAAGTTTTCAGGGGGGCAAGTGATGAATGGAACATGTTGCTATTGCAAGTTTTCAGAGGGCAAGTGATAACCGGAACATGACTCTATCGCAAGTTTTCTGAAGGCAAGTGATAAGCGGAACATGGCTCTATTGCAAGTTTTCTGAGGGAAAGTGATAAGCGGAACATGTCGATTTTGCGAGTTTTCTGAGGGCAAGGGATAAATGAATGAAACATGGTGCTATTGCAAGTTTTCAGAGGGCAAGTGATAAACGGAACATGGTGCTATTGCAAGTTTTCAGAGGGCAAGTGATAAATGGAACATGTTGCTATTGCAAGTTTTCAGAGGGCAAGTGATAAAAGGAACATGACTCTATCGCAAGTTTTCTGAAGGCAGGTGATAAAAGGAACATGGTTCTATTGCAAGTTTTCTGAGGGAAAGTGATAAACGGAACATGTCGATTTTGCGAGTTTTCTGAGGGCAAGTGATAAATGGAACATGGTGCTATTGCAAGTTTTCTGAGGGCAAGTGAAAAACGAAACATGGCTCTATTGCTAGTTTTATGAGGGCACGTGATAAACGGAGCATGGCGCCATTGCAGGTTTTATGAGGGCAAGTGATAAAAGGAACATGGCGCCATTGCAAGTTATCTGAGGGCGAGTGATAAATGGGACATGGTGCTATTGCAAGTTTTCAGAGGGCAAGTGATAAATGAAACATGGCTCTATTGCAAGTTTTCTGAGGCCAAGTGGTAAACGAAACATGGCTCTATTGCAAGTTTTCTGAGGGCAAGTGGTAAACGAAACATGACTCTATTGCATGTTTTCTGAGGGCAAGTGATAAAAGACACATGGCACCATTTCAAGTTTTCCGAGGGCAAGTGATAAACGAAACCTGGCTCTATTGCAAGTTTTCTGAGAGCAAGTGGTAAACGAAACATGGCGCCATTGCAAGTTTTCTGAGGGCAAGTGATAAACAAAACCTGGCTCTATTGCAAGTTTTCTGAGAGCAAGTGATAAACGAAACCTGGCGCCATTGCAAGTCTTCTGAGAGTTGCAGATTGATATCTGCAACATGAAGTCATCGAGCCTTTTCTCAGAAGACGACGAGTGATAATTGGAGCATGGCAAGTCGAGGGTGTTCTCTGAAGGTGGCCAATGATTAACTGTCTCTCCTTACACACCACAGTCCTGTAGGAAACTGATTGCCGAGAGGATGAAAAGCGTTTCATCAATACGTAATTGAGGAGGCTGTATATTATTCTCATAACAAACATGCATTGTGCACGCTAATGGGCAGTGGGGAGCAGTGGGAATCACATCCTTAGATCCTTAGGTGGCGTAGACTGTTTGATTTTCTGAGGGGGGGGGGAGCTATTCGTGATTCATTCGTTTTCTTTTTTCTTCCCTTTTAATTCTCAAATTTTAGGGCCATCCTTTTTACCTTTGAGGCCAGATAATTTTTCTTGAAAACAGATACCCCGTGTAGGGGATGATGATACTCACAATGAATTAATGGATGAATAATAATAATAATAATAATAAAAACAACAAGAGTAATAAAAACGACAATAATAATAATGATAATAATAATGATATTTGTTTTCTTATCTTTCAGGGATGGATATCAATCTAGGTTTACGTGGACTCCACTCTTTAGAACAATTCATCAAGATGGCGGCCGGCGCAGAAACGGAACGAACTGTCATGAACGCGTTAAAATTTAAATACGATCATAGCCGAAAGGTGGCGCAGCAATTTATTAAAACTGGGCTGCAGGATACCATGTTCACCTGACAGGAGGCGCCGGAGGGGGCTCCGGAACTACAGAAAGGTCCTCAGAAAATCACAGTGTTTCAGCACTAAAAAGCTAGGCGACGAAACCTGTAGGAATACCACACTTCTGAGTGGTAGCTGCTATCGTCTAGAATTAAGACTCTCTTTGGCTGAACATGTTGGATATATTTATATCTCAACTTAATCTGAGAGATAGCACGAAGTGTGGGCTATGTGGAGAACTACTACACGATGAGCTACAAATGAGCATATAGTTCGAGTTGGTCGCCGGGCAGAAACTTTCACGGAAATACCCGAAGCGGGACATTGGCAAATGTTTTTCATTATACTACACAAAGATATAAGAAAATCCCCGAAGTATGTTATCTACTTGTCTGTTATTCTGGTTGGAGACACGCACTTATTTACATTTTCTGGTAAAAACATGTCAGGCGTATTGTTTTATAGACCACCAGTGTTGATAGTTATGGGAGGTGCAGTTCAGGTGTACCGTGTCGGGTATTTCCGTAGAAGTGAGTTAACAACTTGTTGGAGTCAGACCAAAGCCCTGCTGCATCTGTGTATCACGTGACATAGTACACGAGCGATCAGTGACGTCATGGGCGAACATGGAAAAACAGCCTCTTGCTCACCTTAGGAAGAGAGTTATTCAAGGAGGGTCAGTGAGAATTCCGGTATATTTCAATTGAGGATTTTGTTTTGTTTATATGTTGTATTTATTTGGTGTTTAAATTGCTTTTGGTCACTATTTCTATGTATGATTGAATAAGCTAAGAGTGCAATGGACTACAAGGAACGGTTGATGATTACAATCGTAGCAACTACCCCCAACCCAAATAGAGTGGACCAGTGCAAGTTATCCGAGTAAGCATCTTTCATCCGAGGTAGGCGAGAAGCCAAATTAGGCGAGTTCGAGAAAGGTGAATTGCCTTCAGTTAAGACGCACAAACATGTAAATGCATCATCAGTATCCATTGAATAGACGTCATTTAGACGTGACTCCAATAGTGAGAGGACCATGGATAAGGTGCTGCGCCTGTAGCCCATAGGTGCAAACAGAACGCCTCGACTGTTCGCTGCCTCTAACCGCTACCAAAGGTACGGGTTTGAATCTATTGGGGGACATGTGGGAAAGTGGCAAGTGACTTGGATGTTAGTTGGTAGTTTTCTTGTATACTCCAGTTTCTGCCACCAATATTAAAGGGTGAAGTAGAAAAATGGGAAAAACCACCGACCTACGGTAAATCACTGGCAACGTGTCCAGATGCCTTGAATCGGACTCCTTGGACGTTGTGAGAGAAAGCTAGCAGTTTGCTGCCCTAGACCTCTTGGCCATCGGGGCAGTCCCGCAGCCACTGGAGTATACAGTCTAGACAGTGCTGCCATAACACGCCCAGTGACGACCTGGCCATCGGGGCAGTCCCTCAGCCACTGGAGTATACAGTCTAGACAGTGCTGCCATAACACGCCCAGTGACGACCTGGCCATCGGGGCAGTCCCGCAGCCACTGGAGTATACAGTCTAGACAGTGCTGCCATAACGCGCCCAGTGACGACCTGGCCATCGGGGCAGTCCCGCAGCCACTGGAGTATACAGTCTAGACAGTGCTGCCATAACGCGCCCAATGACGACCTGGCCATCGGGGCAGTCCCGCAGCCACTGGAGTATACAGTCTAGACAGTGCTGCCATAACACGCCCAGTGACGACCTGGCCATCGGGGCAGTCCCGCAGCCACTGGAGTATACAGTCTAGACAGTGCTGCCATAACGCGCCCAGTGACGACCTGGCCATCGGGGCAGTCCCGCAGCCACTGGAGTATACAGTCTAGACAGTGCTGCCATAACGCGCCCAGTGACGACCTGGACATCGGGGCAGTCCCGCAGCCACTTGAGTGTATACAGTCTAGACAGTGCTGCCATAACGCGCCAAGTTCGCCACGCGTAATGTGAACTGTGTGCATGATGAGGGAAGAAAGCGGATATTGTATTCCCGCCTTGGTGTTTTATTTGTGCAAGAATTTACGCAGAGAAAACAAAGGTCTTTCACTTTACCAGACACCTTCGACCATTCTAGATAGAATTATTAAAATTTCTACTTAAAACAGACTGGTTTTGTTGAGCATTAATCAAAGATTAATTACCATGTGCTTATCACGTTGACCAGTATTAATTAACAATCTACTCATGTTTGAAAAAAGATACTTATCAATACGTAATGATAGGTTGTACTTATATTTGTTTTTTACTAAGTGTTATGTATTGGTAATTTGGCATTTCATATGGTATTATTTGTATATGTATGTTGTAATAATTTGAACAGGAGGCTTTGGGAGAGTCTTTAAATATCCGCATCTTAAGATCATGCAGTTGAGATACCTGAAAGAGGGGAAGTCATGTCATCTATTTTAAACACTGAACGTCAGATTTTAGCATTACTTTATTTTGACATGAATATTCTACCATCACCAGCTCTTTATCTATTGCGTATCTTCGTCATATACTAGTATATAGAATTAGTGTGAAACTAATAAAGAGCATAACTGGGAAACAAAGGAACTTGGTCTGCCATATATGGAGATTTTCTTAGGTAGTCTCGAGATGCAAATGGCTTAATGGGTGTACTTATCAATGTGTTACATAGTGAGTACTTATAACTATTTGGAAAGAGTCAGATATTCTATTTTCATACGCTTGTGGTAACCATGTGTAGGGTGAAAACAGCTACCTCTCGACCGATCAATGGGTGTTTAAACGCACATCAGCACGTAAAGGCCATTTAGTGGCAAATACTTTTACCAAAAATATGGTCATTTGTCATTGTTAACCCTTATGCTGCTGTGGCGAATTTGGCTAATACATAATGATGAAAAAACCCTGAAAAATGACTGAACCCTGGCAAATGGGTACTCATGTGAGAGCGGTCAGTGAGAGCATTCCAATGAATACCAACATGACAGGGTTCAGATGGTTTTCAGAACCTTTGCGTCCAATGTGATTTGGACAAAGGTAGCCTCAGCATTTGAAGGGTTAAACAACAATGACATAGCAGTAATTGCTCTTAGGAGATTGAAGAAAAGGAGAGAAAGTAAGAGGAGAGTCTTCAGATACAAAGAGGATTAAGGTATATTTAGATGCATGGCATCCACAGCCAGATCCACTCATCCCCCTTCTTTTATAAGGCGAGCAGGGTGCCACACTAGACTAGGCCCCTAGCCCCTAAAAGGTTGACATCCCCTCCTGTGCTGACCAAGCAGTGTGGTGTAGTACCAGATATGGTAGATAGATGGCACCACATGATCCTCTGATCTCTTGAGGTTTAATTCAAACTGAAACCTGGTGAGATAAGTGTAAACTAAATTGACCACTTTGGCCACCTAGAATATTTGGTGCTTGGTAACAGAAAACACATAACGAAAAAATGCATATGACGGCCTAGAAAGCTAGGCTAGGTGCCACACCAGCTTAGAGTTCCCGGGAGGTGCCAGCTCTTGTTGCGCACCATTGGGCAAGCCAAGAGAGTGTGCCCCTTGTGGGGTTACCTCTCGAGGATGTGCAACAATTGTTATTATCCATAATTAGTGCTGAACTGATGATTTTAATCATAAGAAAATGAAAGTTGTTTCCATCAGCCTCATGAAAAAGAAATAAGGCACCTTATTTTGTGCTATATCGTTTTTAATTGGGCATTTGACTTGTACGTTTCTTTTGTCATATTGGATAGTATTGGGATCATTAAAGAGGTATGGTATATTGTGACAAATTGGAATGTGTGGTAGCTTGTGCAATACTGTAGATTCACAAAAGATTGTGTAGGGTAAATTTTGCGAATTTACAGAAAACCGATTTTGCGTTTTTTTAACTTTGCGAATTGGCCGCAACATGGAGTGCCAACTATACACTTTAAGTGGCAGCACTAATCATTGCGAATTTTAATTTTGCGTCCAAGGCTAAACGCTAAAAAACGCAAAAAATTAACTCACGCTGTAAGTTCTGTAAATTCGCAAAATTTACTCCACACAGTATTTTGTGAATCTACAGTATTAACCGATGCCAGATCTATATGAATATGTTTGAGTTTATTTTTGCTTGAGACCCCTCTTACCTTAGTTCAGTGACACCCGGTGCGTGTTAGAGACATATAAAGTTGTCTTCTTGGTTCTAATTGATGCATATCATGTATTTGTTGGATGTATGTGATGTTTTAAACTTATCTTTATATGTTCTATGGTTGTTTAAGATATACACAACATATCTTTTTATATCATTTCATTTGATATCATTCCACTTACCTTATCCTGCTTAGACTATACACTTCTTTGTTTGATAAATCAAGACCAAAGTTATTCTTTGTCTTACTAATACCGCCAACCATTTCCTTTGTCACAAATTGGAACAAAAATAATATTGCCAGCTTGCACATTTCATTTCTTCATTTTCTGCTAATGTTTTTCTGATAAATCTTCCTTAAACGAAATTTTGAATGTGCAGGAGAAATATAACCATACGCAAATATCGCCTTCGAATTAATCTTATCAGTTTTGTTGACAATGTTAACATCGAATGAGGTTAACGTTTCCCAATTTTGAGGAAATGTGATATTTTTACGTATAGTATCTTTTTCAGGGGACGAAGATGGCAGAAGAATCGGTAAGACAATGAATGAAACTGACCTGGCACAAATTGAAAATGTTTGGTCAAGGAGTAGATACAGGGAAAGCGGGTTAATAACTGTTAAGCAAGAATGAGTGATACTGGTATTTAAAAAAGTGTATGTATCGGAAGCTAGTAACGTGCGGGGATTCAATTTATAAAATAAAGAATCAGAACATTCATACTTTTATTACTGTTAAAAAGTTAAATATAATATTCTTTTAGCAATGTTCCATATCAATAGTAAAAGTTTAGATGAAAAGTGTAGATGAGTTTTGCATCGAAAGGGGTTTTGTTTAGTTTGTGATTTTTAATTCAAAGTCAAAAACAAAGACGCGAGGGCATTTGAAAACAGAATGTCGAAATACGTAGGGGTATACATGTAGTTATGTGTTCCCTCGCAAGCGTGTTACTATCTTTCTTGCGCATGCGCGTAAATATCTCGAATTTGATTCGCTTGCCATTTGTGAAAAGTACGTGATCATATTTTCATGTGATGGTTTATTATTGAAATAAAGTATCAAATGTCAATTCGTCGCATTTTTGCTTCTAGAGAGTAGTGTTTCTTGGCCATATTTAGATGTGGTATTTAATTTATTCTAGGAGTTTATAAGCATATTTTTCTGATTTTAAACGGAACTCCCCAAAGCAATCGTAAAATTCTAACGAAACACGTTTTATGGATTTTCTCTCCTATGTGAAATGTAATGGTCCTCTATTCATAGTTGTGGACAGGATGTCCTTTTGAACCAGATGTGGATGTAGCTATTGATATGATTGTGTGCAAGATAAAGCAAGCAGCCGAAATAACTCCTGGTCGCTGTATTCACACACACACACACACACACACACATTATAAATATATATATATATATATATATATATATATATATATATATATATATATATATATATATATATATATATATATATATATATATATATACTAGTATATATATATATATATATATATATATATATATATATATATATATATATATACATACATGTCTATATATATATATATATATATATATATATATATATATATATATATATATATATATATATATATATATATATATATATATACACATTGGTTCTTTTACTCCTTTGTATTTCTTTTGTGGAATATTACCATTGTCAATTGATTGAGCTGGCACTCATAGGAAATTAAAAATTCTAACAATATACGAAGCTCTGTGATTTTTCAATTACAGAGAGAAATTAATTTCTTTGAAATAATCAAAATGGTCCTAAGTGATTGCCTGCTATTCCGAACTTTTCTGCAAGTAATTAATTTGAAAAACGTTTTGCAAATGAGACCGCGAATGCAAACCTATCATGTGGGACTGGTGGTGCTTGGACTTGGATTTCAATAACATCAACAACAGATAACGTTGAACCTCGACAAACGCAATTCCCAAACCAATTTCAAATCGGAATGCATGTATGTATGTATGTATCTTTATGAGCTATACATTATGTGTAAATGGTACACCAAACAGTGATATTGATAATTCAGCCCTGAGACACAAAGGAGATAATTTTGTTTGCGAAAGAATTCATAAACGCCAATAACCCCTTACAGCAAAACTTCTTTTCTATGAAAACACTCTTTTCAATTCCTTCTAACTTATCAGTGCAAGTCAAATTCTGGAAAACCAGCTTCAGAGTTCCTCTGGGAATTGCTGCGTGGATCTACGATACTTTTTATATAACTAAGGAGTTGATAATGGTTTTACAAAATATTTGAAGGAGAGTTGTTGGCAGTGTTTAGATTATCAACTCCTCTCTGAATAGTTCACCAAATCTGCTTTTGCTTGAAATATTTCATCAAAATTGTCTGGCTGTTTTGGCTGCTCGGCATTAATTGGTTAATATACCAGTATGACATCCCTGAGGGGAAATGATTCCTGGTGGACACCCCACAGGGATGTCATATTGTTTTATTATACCGAACAAAATACAAAACACAAAAGGGGAAAATGTCGCTAAGGAGTGAGGAAAACATGACGATTACTCCATGGCCCTTGACCAACCAGAATCAAGAATCTTCACGATAACACAAAATATTTCGGCGTGCCTATGTGCTTTATCACTGGGCCATTGGGCCAGCCCCCTGCAGAATGGCCTCCTATGAGATATTCCGTAACGAATGGGTAAAATGGCCTTGTGTATGTAGTGCCTGTTTACCGTAGGCAATGCTTTGATTTGGCTGCGGCAACACAATCAACTGATATGGTTATTTGACCCAGAGTACACGCTAACATTAATAATAGTGCCATGCGGTTATTGTTATGCCTCCCCAGCGAGCCTCAATAGTACAGAGTAATTGCACACATAGCAATATGGCAATATGTGGCAATTAGGTAATGCAATATTGCCTCATTCAGGCCTTTCATGTAACCGCCTTCTTTTGAAGTTTATGAATTGGTGAGAAATACCATTGACAATTTTTCTCTATTTCACAACAGGTATTTGCCAGGATTAAATTATCCCTATTCCTCATTTCTGACATTGACGTAAAACCATCTAGTGCAATTTGATATGGCATGTATATCTTCAACAGTGATATACGTCCTCTAAGATGCGGCACACGCATGCATATACTTAAATACATA
>OZ012688.1:34455992-34528992 GCA_963942565.1 Maea johnstoni | reverse complement strand
TATATTATATTTATATATATATATATATATATATATATATATATATATATATATATATATATATATATATATATATATATATATATATTGCTAAATTAAATTGAGGCATTTATAGACCATTAAAGAAAGTCAAAGTCTATTCTCATATGTTATTGCTGATTTCGAGTGAATGATGGCATGAAGGAATATCTTGCGAAATTACTATGGTGGACCATTTAGAGGGTATTCTTTCCAAAATATTACCAATGTTCCAAAATATTTCAAACCCTAGACACGATGTCTTAAAACTATCAGTCCCAGGACTGGTTCAACTGACGATATTTTCCATAATTTTTTCTATGGTTTAATCTTATCTAACTAAAATTTGGTAAACTAAAATTTTGGTTAGTCTGTTGATTAATTTGATAAAATAATGAACGTTTCGGAGTACAGGAAGATAAAGAAATCATCGCTCATCCAATAGGATTCAATCATCCGAGTTACGCTTTGTTTGCACTTCTAAGAGGCGAGCATCACAGGCCGATTTCGATGGCAAAGTATTCAATAATAATGCTCTGCTCCTTCATCAGGGTGGACAATCCTGCTTGAGCATATAAAGATGTCACGGTCACACGAGGCAGTTTTAAAATACACCCTTTTTCGCAGGGGGCTGCCCCAATAGCCGGGTGGTCTAAAGCATTGCCATATTGACTGCCTGCTGTCTCTCACCACCGTTATGGTTCAAATTCGTCTCGACGCATGCGTAAAAGTTTCCAGTGACTTGGATATAGCTGGTAGTTGGTACTCCGATTCGCTTCACTATTACGACTGACAACTCACTACTTAGGTTCGTTAGATAAAATAAAATTGCAAATTCTAAGTTCTAGAATTTTCTCCATCTCATTGAAGCTATCGAGAAGTTAGTTAGCAGCTTCTATCCCCTCTAGGCTACCCCTACAAGCCTGCAAACATTAGGGAAATTGTAATCTCGAATAATCAACCAATTTCTTTTTCACATTAGTGTCGGAACAATACAGCCTCACGGGCAACGATGGTAATAACCTGATGGATTTGATTTGTTGCATTTGAAGGAAATAATGACATACAGGAGTGGAGCAGACATCCGCAACAGCTAATAATCTCAATCTTCTGCAGAAAATGATGTTTTGCCGCAGGAAATTCGAGGAAGCAGGGACCGGATCTGAATTGTCTTTCATAATTACATTTTCCATACATAATGGAAATTACGCTTTTTTTTACCTCAGGTTGAATTCATCTCTCTCTCTCTCTCTCTCTCTCTCTCTCTCTCTCTCTCTCTCTCTCTCTCTCTCTCTCTCTCTCTCTCTCTCTCTCTCTCTCTCTCTCTCTCTCTCTCTCTCATACACACACACGTTTATAATTCTGATATGTAAGATCGTTCCCTAAATACATACATACATAAATAGATACATACATACATACATACACACACATACATACATACATAAATACATACATACATACATACATACATGTACATGATATTGCTATTCATTTAGGTGTTGCCGACTGTAGGCTGCAAATCACATGACCTTCGTTGTACTCTATCTATCATTTAGTACTGGATAGGGTATAATTACCGGTGTTTTTGTGCAGGTAGTAGTTTATGAGGCCTGGACTTGGGAATTTCGGATATCGCCACTTTTTCTGCCATCATCAGGCTGAACCTTTATTTCGCTTATTGAAACCTTAGTGGGGAATAGTTGATAACTCGCTGGAAACCATTACCTAAGTCACTGGCAAGTCACTCAAATGTCCTAAGCCGAATTCGAATCGAAGAGGTGGTTAGAGACAGCCAGCAGCCAGTGGCACCGCACTAGACTATTCGGCTATTAGGGAAGGCCCTTTTAGTTCTGTAATTGGATATGTTTATTTCTTAAACTATAGTTCTTAGAAGGTGACTTATTTTTAACTTTCTAACGTGTCAGATGGTTGCTTTACCAAAATGGATTAATCTTAAATCCTCATAATATGATATGTGCGAGAATGCTTAAATGCCAGATCATGTCATACGTTCAGATAACGATAAGCCATACCTTTTACGATGGCAGAATGTTTAAATGTCAGATCATCACTTTTAATGAAATTGGTAAAACCATTTGAAACGGAAAGGTCATAACATATATAAACATAACCTTAACCCGAATACTTTTCAGAGTCAACTGTTTAGATGTCAGATCATCTTATATCAAATTGTCTTATACCCATACCTTCACGAGAGGAACACTACGAATACCACTGATGAGGAGCTACCCTGATGACCGTGTGGTCTAACGTGTCGCCACTGACTGCTAGCTGTCTCTCCCTACTGCCCAGGTCAAAATCCCGGCCGGGGCAAGTAACGAAGTTGCCAGTGACTTGGGTTTAGGCGGTGGTATTCGCCAGGTACTCCGGTTTCCTCCACTATTTACAACTGGCTAGTCACGACTCCATGCAATATGGCAGTAAAGGTGACAAAAATCGAAATTCCAAATTCCAACCACAGAGGGGACTCAGCGACTTTTACCGTAATGATATACTGCAACCCATTTGCACTTCAAACTTATGCTACAGGCTCGTTTACCACAACCACAACGCTAATGGCGAAGTCTCGTATCTACAGTAAATAATGTCGGCCTGAAATTCTCTACATTTATACCCACGTTATTGAGGCATTTCATACTCCAAACTGCTTTGAGAGATATAAAGCTTAATGGTGGAGGAGACGAGCGGTGTATCTGACACACCATAATTGGAGGGTGTCAAAATCTGTCAAGTCTGCAACAAAGAGTGTCTGGTGTGGCTTTGTTTATTGCTTGTCATGATGGATTATCACTTTAAAATATTGGGCCGATGTAGAACCTGGCACTCTTGGGTAATAAAGAAAACTTTTTATAATCGGATGCGCACAATTCACTTAGTTAATGTTACAGTCCTGGTGACCTCGGCTAACCCACAAAAGTAAAACTTGATCTCGTGTTTCATGGCTACATACTAAAATAAAGGAAATGGCTAATGCTTGTATTTCTGGGAATAATATTGTTAAAAATTGTCAAGACTATGACGCCGTTAGACGTGAAATTCTTTTTAAATGTTCATGGACTCTCAATAAAGGTTCAGCGTTGTGCAAAAAGACAAAAATATGCACATCCAAAACTATTAATCGGCAAAGTTAACATACACAGTGTACTTTATAAGTATACAGTGCATAATGTAATATATGATACAACATCTCTACGTGTGCAAACTGTGATAATAACGTATATTTTACTGTGGTCGCATCATATTCAATCGGCATATGCTAATTAGACAAACATAATTATGATAAGAACAAATTAAGTAGTTTTCAATATTTAGAGAGCACCTCGTCACGGAATTAGAAATTGGACCATCACGCTCTCAGATCGTGGCACCATAATGAACTCAATGTTAATTTGCCTTTAATACGAAACAATGGCACCTTTTGAAATTTAACCCTGTTCTTAGTGTTGTTGAAACTAGATAACTAGAGTCTGCGGACTACCATCCGACGAGAATACATTTTGATGGATTTGATGAGCTTGTTCTTATGCATTGCATAAAATGCGGCGTAGTTCATATCCCTTATAAAAGATGGCGCTTCATCCAGACCCACGTTTATAGTGAGTTCGAGCAACTCTTGACTCCAGTACACTGCCGTTGTTTCCCTATATGCTATCATTTTATTTGGCGTGAACCACTGTTAGAGTTCACAGCAATTAGTCTAAGTAAGCATGTGCGCCAAGAAAACTGGGTCCTCATATTTAAAGCTAGAAGCAACCGCTATAACTAGCCATATTCATATCATACCTTGTTTTATAGTATCATTCTGTCTGTATTTGTTTGAAATCGCTGTTAGATGACTGTTTGGCGCAAATTAAAAGTTAAAGCGAAGGAAATGTCAAAAATAATGAAGAAATTTCGCCATCTGCGCATGTGCACATAGTTAACTTCCACATATTATTTGAATTCTTCTATTGCCTCAACTTCTGAATTGCGCCAAACAGGTATACAACCGATTTCAATATAATAAAGACAGGATGTTATTATAAAACAAGGTAGGATGCGAAAATGGCTAATTTTAGGGGTTGTTTCAAGCTTTAAATAGAGGTATAAGCGATCAGTTTTCTTGGCGCGCATGCTTATTTTAATTGCTAGGAGAAATCTAACGGCAGTACACGCCAATAGATAGAACATAGTAAACAATGGCAATGTACCTGAGTTAGAGTTGCTCGAACTAAGTTATAGTTATCTGAAAGTTCATATGAAGCGTTTTAATTAATGTAGAAAATTAATGTAATCAATGTAGAAATGACAAGGGAAATCATACGTATATATCAATGTTTATGACATTTTATTACAAGTTGATAAGAAGTGATTCCTTTCAATCACCGTTACGTGGAAGGCATTTAACATGCATACATAAAAATACCCTTTGCACTGAAGGATTAATCATTCAAATATCACAATAGTTATTAAGGAATAAGAAAGACATCCCAACAAACAAACCATTTCGTTACAATGCATATTAATCAGTTAGACAGTCTAAGTATTTAATTTCGCACTCTATGAGAAGTGCTTTCTTACTGTGCAACACTGATTGCCTCAGTAAATTGAACTTATATTTGAGAGAGTTCTCTCGCATTTCCGGCATTGTAGCTAACAATGGTGACGCAATTATCAAGGTCAAGGTCGCACATCTTATACCAACGTTAGGTTACTCACATTGCTCGATAAGATTTGAGCATACATTAAATTTGCGTAGACGGGCTATCTTTGAGTTCCTGTAATACTTTCATTGGAAAATTCAGGGTAATCGTTTTTCAATGATTGTTTCTCGCATGAGTCCTAATATGTACAATCAGTAAAACAATAGACAGGTCGCGTTAAGAGTTCAATACCCTATTGCACCACTAACCCCTACGAAGAGGAAATAGCTAGTACGCATGCGTCTGAGTGGATAGCCCATTAGCTTCATCTGGCACAAAGAACATGTGTTACTTATTCTGTAACACGTACAGAACATTTCAAAATCAAGTTCAAGTAGAATTCGAAGGGCAAGAAATCGTTCTGCAAGTACACTACGAGCATCATATATATATATATATATATATATATATATATATATATATATATATATATATATATATATATATACATATATATATACTAGTATATATATATATATATATATATATATATATATATATATATATATATATATATATATATATATATATATATATATATATATATATATACATACATACATACATACATACATACATACATACATACATACATACATACATACATACATACATACATACATATATATATATATATATATATATATATATATATATATATATATATATATATATATATATATATATATATATATATATATATATCAAATAACAATATCAACTTATATTGTGCGTTACGTATCACTCGGGCAACTATTATCCTTCCATTTCTATTACATGTAACATCTAATTCAATCTACGACTAACAAATGATACGCTTTGTATTATCTTAGTTGTATAAAAATCATATCCCAATATCCCATTTGCGTTTGTAAAACAGTACGAGCATTATACACAAGGGAAGTAATCGCCCAGAAATGATTCCTTGCAATATAACAAAACCGATTTCTGGACAGAACTCGGCCAAAATGGATAGGCAAAATATGTTCAAGTTAGGCGAAGTCCGACTTATGAGTATAATGAGTTGAAATGGGCAGTCTCTCTCGACCAAAGTTTTGTCAGAGATTGGCTAAAATCCGAGTTACGCAAGTTTGCTACCATCCCAACTCACATATCTGCATAAACCCTTTTCAACAACAAACTTCTCGACTCAGTTGCGAGTAAAAGGTGAACATTTTGCCGTCTGGCGGAGGTTTCCATAACTATGTTTAAGTCTTGTGTAAAAGTTCGAAACCATGAACTGCAGTCGATTCGATGGTATACAAATATCAATACTTCACGGTCAAGACTATATGAACCACGAACATCGAAAGAACACGTAGATCTGTACAAACGTTAGAGATTGAACAAGCTCGTACAAAAACCTGAGTATGATAGTTTGTAAAAGAATGGAAATAACCATGCCCACATATATATATGTATATATATATATATATATATATATATATATATATATATATATATATATATATATATATATATATATACATATATATATACATATATATATATATATATATATATATATATATATATATATATATATAGTTATATATATATATATATATATATATATATATATATATATATATATATATATATATATATATATATATATATATATATATATATATATATATATATATATATATATATATATATAGTTCATCCCTAGAAGTTGTCACACGTTTCTTGGCATTGCATTCGGAGTTTATAACAGTATTGCTCAGTAATGTTGGTGGGGACTGCCCCATAACTGTGTGGTCTAGTGCATTGGACAGCCACTGCCTCTCACCACTGCATATTGCCCTGAGTTCTAGTGACGATTTAGCTTAGAATGGTTGAATTCCATTATACTTATTAATTTCATTCCAATTCACTTCTGTTAAGCAAAACATTTTCATAAATTTGTTTAAGAGTGCTTTTACATTTCAACTACTAGGGCTTTTACGCGACAGGATAGAAACCAAGGATCCAAACAAACACCTTAGTCTCCATCGAAATATTCTACGCGAGCATTCAGATTTAAAATGCCACACATTATTTATAGCGACCAGGCTAACCACCTGTAGGACATGACCCCGGTATGCCACAATGTATGTATCCAAACAGAGCTATATATACCACACGTTTCTATAGCCACCAAGCCAATCTGCTTATTGGGGTTAACCTGAGTGTGCCACAAGGTATGCATTCATATACAGCATTTCATGTCAGACATTTATATAGCGACTAAACCAGCCTACTTATTGAAGTTAACCAGTGTATGTAGCGCATGAAAAATATGCTTTCTGAGCCAGGAATTTCTCTCTTCGGCATTTCATTATATCGGAATTAACAGTTCTCTTTTTAGTATTTTCGTGGTCACCACTGTAAACCGTATCAATATTGCAACAGTTTAATTAATGCGTACTTAGTGCACCCCTGGAGTCTGCATTAATTAAAGTGCGCACCATTATTTGGACATCCTATCCCTATGCTAGTGTTATACAACACACTGACATCCTTGGTTGACATTCAACACATGTACGCAAAAATTAAACCGCAACCAAGTCAGCTGCCTGCTGAGCGCATTACTTTACATGCGGAAAAAACATGGTTTACCTTAGTAGTACAGCAGATAACCTGACCTAAGTGACCAATTGATGATTGCAAGCAAGCAATTATGGCGGCCAAGAAAACAAGGCTCATTGACATGGGACTCACATATTCTCCGTGTGTAGCATTGTATACCGCATTGTAATGAGTGCGGGTTTAATTTTTGTCAAGTTCACAATTGAAGGTAATACTTATTTGATGCACACAGTGAGAATAATATGATAATGTGTCTAGGCCTGGCAAAAGGAATTAGCGCATGTATATCTGTAGCGTACACATAATCTGAAAGCTTTTGATGTTAATCAACAATTTCAGTTTTTGATAAACTTTTCGACGAGGGGTCGCTTGATGCAATGAGAACAACTTTCAGTCAAAAATTTCTTATAAAGTCACTTTGATATCAAGACATTTCCATGTGTGTATCAAGCATGTGAATAGCAGCTCAACTACGTGTATAGGGCAGGAGTACGGATAAGCAAAAAGTTATATAAAAGCAATAAATACCGTAAATTCTCGGAAATTTAGACCAACCTAGGAATTTGGACCATTATTATTATTTTGCAAAATAATTAATGCGAAATCTGGGCAACCCTCGATCTATCGCCAGTTGCCATTGCACAAAATATGGACCTAGCTGTAAATCTTGCTGATACAGCATCAAGGTATTTTCAGAAAATATGGGCCACCCTGAACCCATAAATATCGTTATTATTTAAAAGTGTCCCAAATTACTGAAAATATACGGTACACTGTGATATGCCATCTCACAGTTAGAAGTAACTATTGCTTCACAAACTTGAGATGAAAATAGACCAATAGAACAGCAACTTTATCTTCTGCATAGCCATGAATCTATAAGTCCCTGAATGAAAAATGCTCCGATAAGATGGCACTCTCATATTTGGAATATTGACACCCTTTGCCATCGGTACAGATGGCTTGCCAAAAAGAACTCAAAATAAGAAAAATATAAAATGAAAAAAAGTATGATCAGATTTAACGTTAGATTCAACAACATTATACTAGTATGATCTACTGAAGTACTGATTGGAAATCAAACGAAAACATTATTACCCTGGGAAATATCACAATCACATATTGGTAGAAGATAATTATAGTTCTTTACTTCACTTCCAAGAATACAAAAATAAAACAATAGGTACAACATGAATAACATAAGTAATGTCAATTGATAGAGTCTGTCAGCATAACACAATCTCAATGGAGATGGGTGCAAATCCCTAGTCATTGCTATTCGAGAATGTGTTTCAAGCAAAGGTATTCTCTTTGCTACAGATACTGATATACTGTAGATTCACAAAAGATTGAGTAAATTTCGCGAATTTACAGAAAATTGATTTTTGCGGGGTTTTTTAATTTTGCGAATTGGCCGCAACATGGAGTGACAGCTATACACTTTAAGTGGCAGCACTAATCATTGCGAATTTTAATTTTGCGGCCGAGGCTAAGCGCTAAAAACGCAAAAATTAAACTAACGCAATCTTTTCCGAAATTAACAGTAGTTTTGACCCATTTGCATCTGGAGGGTACACAAGGTCTTACAAAGTTGGAAATAACTGCTCAAAAATGAAGAGTTTTGCTTCATAATCGAGGAGTTTCTCAAATACTGCTTTTATCAAGATATTTACATATGTATCAGTCCTTGTTCACGCTTCAAATGTAAATGGGTGAAGCGACCACTAACATAAACTGTGTAGAAACTGCTTGCTCATCGATTAGTTAGATTTTACCGAAATATGGACAGTGTATGAAAGGAGCAATCTTATCCTATAAAGAACAGGTGTGCAGTATAGTTTTGGGTCCACGTAAGAGCATTCAAGAAGAGATAAAACGCTGAAGTGTAGTTCCTGCTCTAAAACATGGGCAAACCAGGCATTATACACATACAAACAACCGAGCATTGCCTGGCTGTCTGGGCATAGGTAAGATCGCCTCTTTTGACATCACAGCTAAAGGTAGCTTTACAACGCAACAATGTGGATTAAGAATATGTGTGACTAACACTTATGTTATCTTGGCCAGGCCTCCGCGAGCCCCGGACACTCAGGCAAACAGACAATGGAAGCCGCGTGCAGGAATAGAATGTTGTTACTCAATGATTTGCTTTTCCTGAAATTCCTGGTATAGATAATCCCTATTGACTGACTCCCAGGTGAAGATGGCCAAACCCCATCACTAATGTAAAACAGTACAAGTCACATTTTGATATTCAGCAAAAGAATATTATTATTCAAAAACATATTGTCTATTCAATTTCACCTTCTTGTCTCACTCGAGAGATACAGTCATATCATATGAGTATATTTCGAATATCTTAATTTTGTGTATCCTGTTTCACAAAAATGGCGACGTCAACCTTCAACCATGAGTCTCTTCTTTCCTTAGCGTATATTGAACTACTCAGTACTGAGCAGATATAGCAAGTAGGTTCATATGTATGTCGTTAAAAATACTTTGAAATTTCTGATCTATATCTCTCACGATTAGTTATGATTAAGCTATTTTCATAGCCCTGGTATTCTAGATACCTGATAAAATGTGACCTATCTAAATAAAATTGAAACAACAATAGAAATCTTGCTTCTCAACAGCTACATGTGTTAATGTCTTTAAAACAGAAGCAATGTTTCATATTTATAACAAAATCATAGTAGCGAATCTCATCATCTCTGTATGAAACGTTGGAAAATACTGGAGCATGAATGGGACTGTAAAACAGACAATTTTCACATTTCTTAAAAATTGTGCAAAACTGCAATTTTGAATAAATGTTTAAAACAGCTTTCGCGATATAATCACACTTTAAACATTTATAGTATGCGAATGATTTGCATCTGCAGGCTCATTTCGCAGATTCACAAAGTAAAAACCCGCGCCAACTGCTCTTGTTGTACAGTGGACTACAATAGCGGATCCATAGGCAGGGCATACATCGGTAATACACCTCGTGGGTCAGTCACTACCCTTCACAAATGTACAAACAATTGATACCATATATCAACTTTCACCATTGTACGCGAACCAACATCCAATGCCAGAACCGGGCTAAATACCTCATGATGTAAAAGTAGCAGGGCTCTTTCACTTGCTACACCACAACAGTATCCATTTCATCAGAGGCAGGCAGCAGATCTCTAGTCTTGGTTTTCTGATGTTTCTTCCTATAGTCATTGTAACAGAGGCATGCTATTGTGGATCCCACGAAGAGAAGGGCCAGGGCGATGAGTGGGGTAAGGTAATACTCTGTCTCAGCTGCAGGGGCACCACAGTCTTTAATACCAAGAACAGCAAGTCTGGAAAGAACCAACAACGAAAATAAATAATAAATAAATATGTGGTAAAACATAAGGCTTGCAACCTGGAAAGAGAAAGGGTAATTATGGTCTCATGAATGTCAGTCTTTAATACCAGGAATAACAAGTATGGAAACATACATGTAAAAAGGAAATAAAACGTGTTGTAAATTGCTCTGAAACAGGAAAACAGACGAGATATTATATATTATATGTTCGTGAAAAGTAACAGAAAAAGTTACAATAATTTAAATTTCAAAACATATAAAACAGATATCAAAGTATCAATTTTACCACATAACTACTCCCATAAGTAGTTTTAACTGGACAAAATAGCAGCAATCTCAGGGAATAATTGACCTCTCTAAAGATTTATGTGTCAACACTATAGAAGTATAGATATTAGCAACTGCTATACTATACTGACTCATACAAGTAAACACCTTTTACAGACTCCTAACTGCTATATGACAGCAGGGTATATAATAACAGTTGATATCAATAGTGTTCTGCAAGTACATAAAATAAATATAACAAACCATTTGCAGGGAGTAGCTACTCCAATACATTTCAATGTGGAATTAACGATACTTGAGAATCTGGACACGTAGCCAAACCAACAAGCCCCAACAAATTTAAACAAACATTTGCCCATTGGATAACAGGATATAAAACAACTGACCAGTAGCGATATTCAATGAATGAATGAGAGTTTAAAGACACATCAGCACACAAAGACCATTTAGTGCCATAAAATATTACCAAAAGTGGTCCTTTGTAATTGTTGAAGAAGAATGACAAAGCATAATAATCCTAGGTGAAAGAAGAAAAAGAGGGAGAGTAAGAGCACAGCCTTCAGATCCAAAGAGAAGCCAGGGTTCTTTTAGATGCATGGTATCCATAGACAGATCCACAAATCACCCTTCTTTTACATGGTGAGCAGGGTGCCACACCAGCTTAAGGTTCCCTGGGAGGTGTCTACTCCTATTGCACACCGTTGAGCAAGCCAAGAGGGTGTGCTCCTTGCTGGGGGTAGTGATATTCAAGTAGCTGAGGCAGTGAGGAAAGAGTGGACAAAGGCTCACACCAACTACAGAGTACCGGTATATGATAATCTGAACAAAAGGATTTAAACTCGATTCTTTATATATTTATTATTGGCAACATTACTATTATTTCTAGAACTTTCAATCGCTTGAAAATACTTTTCAAAAAATCTACAAGGAATGATATTCAGGCAGAAACAATTTAGTGCCATAAAATCTGGATGAAATAATGGTTGAAAGTAATAAATAAATACAAGTTGTTCACAAAATCATGAACAGTTTCAGATTATGAGTAGTGCATACAAGGTTGTTTCAAAAGAAACAAAATTCTAAAAATGTGTCACAATCGGTAAAACAGACCAATCTCATGTAATAAGATAAAATGCTTTCTGGAAGAACCTTTTCAAAGAGTTCATTAAAGCAATCTATATTAAAGTGTCTTTTTCTTCTGGTTTCAATAAAATCAACACAATCAAATAAAATATGTATGATGGTCAAATGGCAATCACAAGCATTGGGGAGGGTCTTCCTTTTTCAGAAGGAAGGAGTGGGTCAAGGTGGTATGGCCAATTCTTATTCTTGCTAAAACACTTTCCTCCCCGGGGGGGGGGGGGGCCGCACCCGCGTTACGTATTTTGCGGAAGAAGGGATCTTTTTTAAAGACCTCCGCATGTCCGCGATTTTGTAAAAGAAGGGTACTTTTTTGTACCCAGGTACGGGGGTCAAAATTGCCTTACAATCCACGAAATATACGCGGCTCTGATGCCGAGTGACTCCCGAAGTGAGTCCCTGCTTCATCCCACTTGGACTGCCACATGCATTTTAAAATGTCATTGATGTTTTTTATTTAAATCACCATATGGAATTGTAATATTTGAAACTCTTCTCAATAGGCCTGCTTTGGCAGCAGCATCTGCTTTCTGATTACCCCTGATGCCAACATGACTGGGAATCCAATAAGATAATATTCTTTTCTAATAGTACTTAAAGGCATTCCAGTACCTTAAGGACAAGAGGATGAGCCCAGTCTCGGCTAATACTTATCAATCAATCGTGAACTGTATAATAAGATTCAAAAATTTCTGAAAAGCTTCAGATCGGCAAATTTATGACATCAACAGGCAAACCAGATGTCAGCCGTGTGACAAATAAACAGGACACATTTATTACATTCCGATTGAGGTGTTGACAGGGTAAAGTGTAATTGATACTGACAAGATCCTGGCTGTCTACTGCACTCATCAGGAGCAGAGATGAGCGTGAACACCAATAACTTGTATTTTCTGATTTTCCGATACTATATTTATGTATATGTGTGATTTTGCGTTTAGGCTTAGTCAATAAACATACAAATACAAATACCAACTAGTGTATACCAGTTGTACAGTGCCAACTCGACTCTCGGCTTAACAGTATAAATTTTCAATCTTCCCTCTCTGATCTTGCAAATCTAATCATTTTCATTATGATATAGGTAGATGTGCTGCTTTGTCCTCAGGACATCATCCGTGGTGTACCTGGTTACCACAATATGGTCAATGTGGTAAAGTTCCCTGCTGTTTTTAATTTGCCGATCACATGTGATCAAGATCGCCAAAATAAGCTTAGGAAAGATCAGTTAAGGCCTTAAGGGCCAGATCATCAAATTTTGGACATGGAATGAATGAATAAATGGAGTTATACGTCACTTTAACACATGGTAGGTCGTATTGCGAAAATTATCAAGATCTACACTACCTAATAAAATGAATAGGTTAGGTAAAATTCAATAACAAAGCTACATATCTTATAAATAGGTTAAGTGAAATTCAATAACAAAGCTCAATAATGTGTTAAGAGTCTTTAATATGTTAACAGTCTTTTATTCCACAAATTACTCACCTTATATTTGCAATGACTGTCTTAATCCCACTATAGTATGCTCCAGTGCTGAAGTTGGCTCTTGCTTGTGAGTACATCTCATGAAGACAGTCTCCTCTCGATGAAAGTAATCCTTTAACCATGGGGCCTACTGATGCATAGACCTAGTAGGCAGTAGCAGAAATAGGAAGCTTCAGTTATCAAATAGCTTTTTCACAAACATACATTTACACAAACAGTAATTTTGGATTTTTTATTACTGTACCCACCCTAATTTCAAGACATATCATAAACAGGATAATATGGTAATGTATCCTGGTTCACAGAATGTACAATACATGTATACATAAAATTACATCCAAGATTGATATAACTAATGTGAAGATTGTGACGCTTAAATTTCTTTTTTTTGCTAATTTACATTCTACTCTTTACCCACGACTACCAGGCACTCTTGAAATATTATAATAACGCATTGCTTTACTGCAAATGGTGACGGCATGCATGTAGGTTGAGTGATCGAGGATTTAAAGGCACATCGGCACACAAAGGCCATTTACTGCCATGAAATATTACCAAGAAGTGGTCCTTTGTAATTGTTGAAGAAGAATGACAAAGCATAATAATCCTAGGTGAAAGAAGAAAAAGAGGGAGAGTAAGAGCAGAGCCTACAGCTCCAAAGAGGACCAAGGGATCTTTTAGATGTGTGGTATCCATACACAGATCCACACATCCCCATTCTTTTATAAGGGATGCCACACCAGCTAAGGTAACCCTGCGAGGTGCCAGCGTCTATTGCACACCATTGAGCATGTCATGAGGGTGTGCCCCATGCTTTTACTCTTCCTCTTTTTTCTCCCGGAAGTATCACGCTTTGTCATTGTTCTTCAACAGGACTACTTTTTGGTGATATCCTATGGCATTAAATAACCTATATGGGTCAATGTGCCTTTAAACACTCATGTTTTCATTTAAATGTTGTCTATTTTATTTCAATTTTGTATTTGTATATTGTGTATCTCGTGGTACAGTCAATAGAATATATTGTTATACCTCTCACTATATTAACTGTCATGATACCCTATTGAGCATAAAAACAGTCAATAATTGTTTGCATTATCTCATGGCATCTGGATTTGTTTCATATATACCCAATTACATGTGGCACATCCCTAAATATAAATTGTAGTGATTGTATTAATTTCTTCTCTTTTATTGTTTACATTAATTTGATTGTTTTGATTATTCCTATTTTAAACCATCAATAGAAAGATTAAATATGCATTCCTATGTTATATCTATGTATGAAGAAATGAAAAATGTGCCACATGCACTTGGGCATGTATGAAACATATCGAGCTGCCATGAGATAATGCAAAAATTATTGACTGCTTTTTCAAATTCAATTACTGGTTTCAGGAAATCTCTTGTGCAACTGATCGAGACCAACATTTTATCTTTCAGAATATACACTAGCTGTCATAGGTTTTTAACTATTGATAGTCCTATGAATTTGCAAGAAGGCTACCAAATATAAATGCAAATTGGTAAAATAATTAGTACCTGATCAAAGTTTCCCATCAAATTGGTGTTTGGTGCTTTTTATTTTGTTCGGTATAACAAAACAGTCATTGACTGGCTTATTGGTGGATAGTGCAGATTTTGACCCCTCAGGAACTATACTTAACTATATAAAATAATGTAAATCGTACACCGGGGGGGGGGGGGGGGGGAGATTATGTAAGGCAACCAAAACGATAATGCCATAAACAAACCTGTTGATCTTCTTCTGATACTGCTATCACGATATCTTCGCCACATTGACCAAAGCTTGACCACGACTCCAAGCGAAGATAATCTGCAAACTCTTGTAAGGCTCTTAGTTTGTCATAATCACGAGCATAAATGGACCTACAAATAGGAAATCAAAAGCTTTACATGTATGTCATAGCGTCATTAGTAAGTAACGGATATTAAGCTTATCATATATTAAGCTATTAAGAATTAGAGCGTTACAAGGGTAAAAGGTCAGATTGGAAACTTCATATCTCTCTCAAGTCGCTTTTAAACCAGTAGTATCTCTAATGCTGCCTTTTTAGTTCGAACTCGGATTTTTCTACTTCTAAACCTTTAACCATCAAAAGGTTGCAACAAAAACTGGAAAAATATTTTGTCTTGAAATCCTTATTAAAAATTGGGTAGGTCCTATCACATCTCAAAAATATCCATATGCCCTTTCAAGAACTTACATAAACATACAGAGTTTAATAACGGTCAATGTGGCATTCATTTTTACACCCATTTAGGAGATGTGCGGTAACCCAGTATAAACAAAAGGAATGGGCTATATTTGGAGGGCAGCAAATCAAGTTGGTTATACAGATGAACTTGGATATGACGGACCACTGTACGACGGATTTTTGCATATGACGGACGATATGCTTGGTCCCAGTTCGATGCATATCAAGTATTTGTCATATGTATAAGACGGATTTTGCATATGACGGACCAATTTTCCTGGTCCCATTGAGTCCGTCATATCCAAGTTCACCTGTATTTTACATCGCCAGCTGCCCTCTCTGACACAGGTTTCAAATTTGATCAATAACTAATAAGATATGTGGATGTCTTGGTGTTTGACTTTAAGGGTTTGGATGTACAAAAGGAAGACTATACACCCAGGAGCCTAAGGTAATGTCAGGTCCCTAGATTTCACTGTGCACTTTGTGGTTTGGATGATTCAACTAAAGATAATAGAAATGGACTTGTAAGTTGAACTTTGTGTCAGGTTTGATGGCCATGTTTATCTCTTAGCCAGATTACATTCTATCAAAAGTTACAGCATACTGAATAAACACCAAAGACAATTTCCAAGTGCGACACAGTAAGGCGGTCTAGTCCAGATTTAGTCAAGAGTGGCAGAGAAGGTGACGAGAAACAGAATCCCAATTCCCAAATCCTATTAGTACATGGTATTGATGATACAACATACGCACTGTTATTACTACATGACATTGATGGTGTGATAAATGTACAGTCTAGTGACGTAACATATTAGTATAAATATAACATACGTAATGAGTATTCCCTCCATGATAGCAACGGATACCCTGTATCCGGTCGATACCGTCTCATTGCACTTTCCGCAGGCACAGCGAGACTGGGTCGAGGAGTATAACTCTTGCACCTGCTGGTCTAGGAGGTTCGCTGCAGAGAAAAAACAAAACAAAAAATAAACACAACATACCACAACACAGCCTCGATGCATAAACCATGGAGAAGCTTCAAAATATAAACGACGGCCCAGGGCAGGCCCCTACAGCCAGGGTCTTAGCCAGCAGGGTGTCTGGGTGTCTTTTGGACTCTCTGCTTCATGAAAATAGCTGATTTTAGGTAAAAAGACACCCTAGATTTTGGAATGGTTTTTTTATAAATACTTATTCTAAGATGAATTTCTAGAAAAAATCTTAACTTCAAAATAATAACAAAGACATTTCTTAAAGAACTAAGCATATAATTACTTTATTTGTTAATGTACATAATCAGCGTGATGATTTTTACTTTTTCAATCAGGGATTTTGGACACTCTAAATGCTTGAAATTCCAATTTGGACACCCTGTTATGAAAATCCTGTCTAAGTCCCTGCCTACAGCAGAGGGATCTAAAGCGTTGTCATTTACAACATGGTGTCTGAACTTCTCAGAAGATATGCTACGTGCACTTGTTCATTTATGTTTATATGAAATAGCAAATGCGCATCTGTGTGCTCATCCATTTTGAGTGTTTAGTTTACTTTCCTAATGTCTTTACTTCTTTATTCTTATAGAAAACAGTTGCATAGTGTATGAATGTGATCTTATACTCTAGGCTCTAGCAGTTTTAGTCAATAAACATACACTACAACTGACTGCTCTCTGTCTCTCAGCACTATCCAGGCTTGAGTCCGGATCGAGAGATGCGCGGAAATGTCATGTAAGGTTGTTTCGCGTAATTTAGTATTAGGCATTCATATTATAATGAACCATATTCAAGTCATCAGGCCATGAGTACAACCTATATGAAAATAGTTAATAATATGATAAACAAAGTTCTATGTCTAGAATCTGGCTATTGAGATCAAACCTACTCAGAAACCATTCAATCGATCAGTTATTATTTGGATTTGGAATCTAACTTGAAATAGTGTATCTATCCAACTGCTGAAATCAATAAGAAAGCGAAGCCACACATCTGATTCTTGTCAACCACGGATAACCTCGGGATACGGACAATCTAGGCATGACCGTTCGGTATGTTGGGTGCGGACAAAAGTGTTTGTCGATGACAGTGACAGCCTCGATAGCAGAGCGGTCTAGGGCATTTCGCCTCCGCATGATAAAGATAATAAGCGAAATCCAAATTCAAAATCTCCCATTCCTCGAGCCGGCATTCAGCACAAAGGCATTGGCTATGGTGGAAGGCATCAAGCAGTTGCAGTGTGCAATGTTTAGACCACTGTGTGGCTAGCCAAGGTGAAAAACATTACACAGCAAAAAAATAGTTTAGGTATATTTTCATTCAGTGAAAGTTTTCGTTCAGTAAAACAAAATCATTCAATAAAATGTTGATCGTAAAATATCGCATTAAAATGTATTTGTTCAGTAAAATATTCAATCATTAAGAAGATCGTTCGGTAAAATATCTGCTAGACCACTGCTCAGGTTCGAACCCCGTCCGAGGTATATGAGAAAGTTGCCAGTGACTTTTGGGTTTGGCGGTCATTTTTGCCAGATTCTCCGGTTTCCCCCACTACACCATTTACAACTGGCCAGTCATGACTTTGCCTCAATATAGCAGAAAGAGTGACGATACTTGAACTTCCTAAAAAGACGTGACAACATTGATTGGCCCGAAGAGGGTATCTGCCTATAGATGCTTTGGGGCAGGACAGACATACAGACCTAAGGAAATTATGTCAATGTCAATTCAAAGCATACTTATTTGAAAGTTTTACCTCAGTCTATATGAAAAGTCGCAGGAAAAGTCTATATTTTCGAAAAAAGGCTGATTATTCATGGCGAAATAAGTATACTGTAAACCACCTTGAACAAGCCAAGGTTGCGCGGTGGTTGTCCACGGTCACTCCGGATCCATCAACCATTTACAACTAGCCAGTCAGCCTTAATATAACTGAAAAAGTGTCGAAAAAACACAATTGCAAAAATTCTACCTTGAACAATAGGCCACCGAAATTATTAAAGATTGCACATTTTGGACACCGAGTTTAAGAATCTTGAGAATGCACAGCTAGGGGATTGTCTAAACGCCGTAAGCGGCATCCCCTCGTGTTGATTACCCTTACAGAACGTGTATCTCAGCATGTGCAATACGCCAATGCTTTTAGAGGCTAGCATTCGGTAATTCACTTAGTAGGGGCTGATAATAGTCTACAGATGCTATAATAGTGATTAAGACTGGACAAATGGCTTGTTTGTGGAGTAGTGATATGTCCAGAATGTTATTCAGTTGACCTTGGTCTTGGTGGTAGCCTCCCAGCAAGGATACTTGACACCCATTGATGCAAATCTAGGTGTTTACCAATGGAAATCTCAAAGGCAAAGCACACGCAGATGAGTTGTTTACATGCTTTGGAAAATAGCATGTTCCTTTTCTGGACGTTGGCTGGTTTAAATAGAAATTAAGATCATTTTCTAGCAAATGTGATAGTAACCCTTCCTTTAATGTATGGAATATGGTCTTACAAACAGACGAGAGAGAGAGAGAGAGAGAGAGAGAGAGAGAGAGAGAGAGAGAGAGAGAGAGAGAGAGAGAATAAAATGCAGAAGAAAATATATTCAACAAACTGAGGAAACTAATCAACACGTAAGAGGGATAAAAGAACAATAAAAGTAAACACATGAATACAGTACAGACGGTACAGCATTATGCAAATAAAGATAAGAAAAGAGAATCAAAATGTGTGTGTGTGTGTGTGTGTGAGAGAGAGAGAGAGAGAGAGAGAGAGAGAGAGAGAGAGAGAGAGAGAGAGTCGGCGAGGTCTGGATTCCTAACTGATAAACACAGCCAGACGTCTGATGCAACTTTTGAGGAAACAGAGACCTCTAGAATGATATTAACTTCACGTAAGTGTAACCGAACAGATATAACCCCACCAGCGAGCTCAGTGATTTATAACTAAAGCATAAAGGACAGGTTCAAGTAAACACAGCAGTATATAACACGCATCAGTCAATGTGGCAGTGAGTATCCACCTGCCCGTTCAGGGGGAAAACTGATACGCCTTCCCTTTGCTGCGATCTAATACTGGGACAACATGTACAGCGGTCTAGAACGATATACATAACTCCCAACTAACCTGAACAGGTAGTATTACAATGCCACTCAGTACAAACTGTTACTAATGACATTATGACGTTGCTCGTTACAGACACACAGATACATACATACATATATTATAGTTTATACATGTACATAATGTGGACATATGTATGTATAATTGTGAATATATGTATAAAGAAACTACGATTAGTATGTTCTGAAGCTTTGACATTTAGCTTAAGGTTATCTCACGTAATACCGCGATTGGTATTGATTACTGATACCTGTTGCACCAACAGGCTTAAGGCTTAAACCGAGACTCATTGTGTATGTCCATTGTCTACGACAATAGCATATGTTGCTGTAGACAATCAGGTTAAGCCTTAAGTCTAAGTCTAAGCCTAAGTCAGGTTAGTGCAACCGGCCCCTGAGTACACATACTGATACATACATACGTCCATACAGACATAAGTGTAGATACCTCTACGTAAGTATGTATAAGTAATATTACGTATGTATGCATTCGTGATTTACACACACACACACACACACACACACACATATATATATATATATATATATATATATATATATATATATATATATATATATATATATATATATATATATATATATATATATATATATATATGTATATATATATATATATATATACACACACATATATATATATATATATATATATATATATATATATATATATATATATATATATATATATATATATATATATATATATATATATATATATATATATATATGTGTGTCGCTGCGTAGGCCTGGTGGTGGTGGTGATTGAGGACACAATCCGAGGCTGATTGACATGTACTTAAAACTGACAATCACCGGCAGTGGGCCAACCCCAGGATCAGACGATACTCGAGTCAGCAATAGTCTAATTGTTCGCTGGTAGGGTCACAGATACAGCATATACGAAAACACTCGTGTCGGGTTAGGCAGGGCTGCCTTTGATGAGGCGATAGACAACGAGAATATTGATAACCCTAACTCCTGGTGGTCTAAACACTTCACAGGTGATTATTGTACCCGTCTTTTTATGACAGCTGTCAGAAAAGAGTATTGGGAACTGGTGAGGGAGTAGGCGTATTACCTATAATACTGGTACATATAATATCCATAGGAATGATGGAAGGAGTATGTTTTCCAACAATGGTAGGTTATTTAATCCTTTGACGTATTGATCCCAATTGATTGTCAATACTGACTCAATATTGACCCACTGGTTCGGGTACGCATCCGCCCTTTTAACCACTGCCATAATCCCGATTGGTAGTCATTGGAGCGGATGTAATCAAAGCTGGGTACAAAGAGAGATCAATGGGTTCTACTATTAGTCAACATGTTGATTTCTTGCTAAGGGTGGTAATTTTCCCATTTCCCTTCAGGTTTGCTCAAAACACGTGAGGGTCTATGTACTGCTAAGACGGACCTACCCCCCCCCCCCCCCCCCCCCCCCTAGACAAGGAGACTTGCCCCCTTAGGCTGTCCGAACCGTTGCCGTGGTACGTCCCGTCAGAGCAACAATATCATAGGGGCGTTACGTTGCGGCACGGAGGGTCTACCCCCCCCCCCCCCCTCCCCTTCCATCTGGGCTACCATCGTCTCAGCCCATACAGAACGAGTCCTGTACCCAGATATCCCGGATCCGTCGCTGTTATATAGCGCCGTTCAGATAATATTCCAACCATCCAGGGTAATTTTACCAATTGCATGTACGTGTATGGTCATGTCAATAATTTATTTAAATATTAATTGATCCCTTTTCTTGTCCATAGAATCAACTTTGTCTGTGTGTGGCTTTTCTTGTATAATACGTAACAACAGAGCTATACTCCCTGGTATCAACGAATTCCGATCGCGATGTGCAGCTAACACCGGCATGGGAGGCTGCTTAAAGCCTTAAAGTCATCACTAAATCAACTCAATTTAAACCACAGCACAAACGGACTCAATACTACCATCGAGACCGCTTGCCTATAACACATCATTGGGTTTTTAACCAGAAGTCACGAATGGAGGGCAGACTGGCAACCGAAGAGAGGCCGGCTGATTTACTGCTATCATTTACCACTGGCCCGGGGAACAGGCGCCTTCGTTCGAGGGTGTCAACCTCTGGCCCTGCTTGAATAGCGCCCCTGGTCAGCGCGATGGCGAAGATGATGAAGATGACGACAACGATTCGCCACTACTCAATCCTGTATTCCATGAAATAAACCGCATCCTTTGTTTATGCAACCTATACATTCTCTGCGAAGGCAGCGCTCATTTCTGTGCATCACTCGGGGTTTGGAAAATAATGCCACAAATACCTACCCTCTTTGTAGGAAATAACGCCATCTGGATCGCACGTCCATGACCGCATCCCGAGCCTGCCACACTGGTCCAGATCCTTGCGCGGGTTGGGATACGTATCGTATCTCCATTCTCCGTGGTGCGCCTCTGCGTAAAAACCCTTCCACCCTACCCACTCCAGCAACACCAGCAGCGCCCACAGGACCACCATCCGACCTCCCCACCCATTCGTGGGGTTCATCCTACCCCTACATGAAGGAAAAGCCTTGGCCGTGGTTGGTCGGCGGCAGCGGGTAGGACCACTAGTAGTGTGGTCAGTTGCTGCTGCTATCGTCACGACTAGCGGGGTCAGGCCACTCGAAGCTCGCTCTCTCCTTGTTGCTTGCCGAGGAGCTACAGTAATGGCGTATCACCGACAGCCAGCTGATGGGAGTTGACCTCCATTTCGTGCTATTTATAGATGTTATTGTGGCAGCGGTGGCGAATGTAGGTCTCGTTGTTTGTGTTTTTGTTCTCGAGCGGTTGTCGCTACGCACCGCGATGGGCTTAGGGTGATATAATGCCAATAAGTTACCGTTCGAAGGGAACTCCAACTCGCGTTATAAGGGGGTCGGCGAGGGAATAGAAATCTTTATCTCGGGCAAATTATTGGAACATATTTGAGGAACCATAATTTCATTTTGGACTCCTTAGTCAGCTGAACCGTCCAGTCAGTCTACCACTTCGGACTCATAAAATACATCATATCACATATTCTTTGATTGTTAAATACGCAATTCCTATCCAATGGTACAGATAAGCTTGGGTGAGATAACAACTGGAATGGAAAATGGTTCGAAACTGGAGGGGCACTGCACAATACATTTTCATTGGCACTGAGACAATAAAAGAGGGGGTGTGTCAGCTTCCAGCCAATCAAAACTATTTAACGATAGGAAGCTGATTGGCTAGGAACTGACACACCCCCAACCACATATATATTTTTTGGTCCAAAACTGGTACTGTGCTGGTTTGAGCTGGATGAATCTGCAAATATCCGTTGTTGTTTTTTATATATTGAATATATGCTGTTACATGTATGTGTTAAATCCTATATCTATCATTGGTGTACCAGTTCCGCAATATATAATGTGTGCCAGGGTTTATTTTCATGGCTTTGAATGGGGAAGAATACTGGGGTTATTGGCCAAAATGTGGTAAAAAATTATGAAAATTGCTGTAAAAAAGAAAAAAAAACATTCGGTGCGATGCCGTGTTACTTTGAGTGATTTTGCGCCGTCGTATGCAGTCAATAAACATACAATACAATACAGACGGAAACGGTGGAACACATGATATTTGATTGTCCCCCCCCCCCCCCCCGCCCCAATAAATAAACTATGGTCAAATTTGGCTTTATGGATTAGTCAAAAAAAGTGTAAGGCAATTCATTATGATAAAGTGTCAACTTTACCAAGCAACCCAAACAATGAATTAATTGTAAATGTTATGTTCATTATTACCAAACAGGAGATTCGCAAAAACAAATGGAAAGGCGCCAACAATAGCCGAACTGCACTAAATGATGTTTCCAACATCATATGAATGTGTGTAATTACTTTATTAACTGAGTCCAGAGGACACAAAAAAGCACTCACAGCATAGTAAATAACAAAATGTCAAAAAGGTCAACGAACGAAATGATATAATAGAAAAGAAGGTAATAGCGGCTACCGGTACGCAGGGCCAGTGACAAACAAAAACATACAGATAACTTGGAGGAGATAGGGTATTTGTTTACTTATAAGGAGGAAGTAAACTTCATGAAAATAGAAAATAGTTAAGGAAAATGAAATAAGATAATATTGATAGTATACATAGATATATTGATATCCATTTAGGGACAACACAAAGTATGTTACCGAAAGCCCTACACAGGTAAAAATTGACGGGCCCGTTACGAGCCCGTTACAGGCCCGTTATAACGGGCCCGTATAAATAATAAAAATAATGGGACCGTTACGGGTTTTCAAGCCTTGAAATGTAGATATATTGAGGGATCGAAAAACGGGCCCGTGAATTTTTACCTGTGTAGAGTAAATGGGCATCTTTTTTTACAACGAATTGAGAAATGCTTAAAACTGATTATTGTATGGGTATGTTTATGAACCACTGCTTGTAAATATGTTATCCTAGTATGGACCAATAACTCATGATATATAACAATGTGTTATGTGTAATCCTCTACAGCGTTACATTCCGAGATAAGAAGGAAAAAAGAAAAAGAAAGATATATAACATATACACATATTTACATACTTTCAATTTATTTTATCAAACCATAAAAGCTCTCTTTGTGTCTTTGGTGTGTTTTACCCCATGTGGGTATCTATATGAAAAAAAACTATTGACCAAAATAGTTGAAACAACAGCAGTAGATCGGTGATGGAAAAGTTCCATTTGAGCAAGGCTACGTTATTAATTCTTTAGTATTCTCGTAGCCTGCCTCCCAGGTCATATTTAAATGTCACCCCTTGTGGATAGATGGCACTGCAGTATACTAGGAGGGTAGTTGGGAATACATATAGTACCATTACAACCTCCTCGTGTGGCAATTGTGTGAACGTGATGGCCAACAGTAGGCCACACGTTCCTATGTAGTAAAGTTGAAGGCAAGCATTGATATATAAAAAAAGTAAAACACAGCAAAGCATAGTAGCTAGGCTAGTATTCTCGTGAAACATTGTGTCTTCAAAGGTATTTCCACCGGAAAATAACAAAAAGGTAACATCCACAGAATAGAATTTCCTCATTTACATCAGGATAGACTTAGTTAACGGATCAGTAAAATGTATCGGTGTGAAATAAAGGATACTACTGAAGTGTTTTATAGTCAATGCGACACGTCACTAACTCACTACAATGGGGCTCATAATTTGCCCTCCATATTAATCGAGCGATAACCACCTAAGGTTTCAAGTTTGATTGTTAGCTTTTATGTCAAATATATGTGCCCTTAAAAGTTCCTGTTACCATTTAGCACCACCAAATATTTATGTTTATCATTTATGAGCCAAACGGTGGTTCAATAGGTCATCAATTGGGTACGCACTCTCCAGAAATGGAACAAACATTTGGGTTTAGCCACATTTGCAGATCCCGGACCCAAATACAAAATAACACAATTGTTGCCATTTAAATACAAAATAACACAATTGTTACTATTATTGATCTTCACTACACCAACTTCCATCCATACCTTTTTTTTATCTTATCTTAGCATAAACATGACCACGTTCATTTATATGGAAGGCCAAAGTGGACAAAAAGGGCATTTATTAATATTAATAAATGATTTATTAATATTAATAAATCATTTATTAATATTAATAAAAGATTTATTAATATTAATAAATCATTTATTAATATTAATAAATGGCATGATTTATTAATATTAATAAATGATTTATTAATATTATAAAATCATTTATTAATATTAAAGGGGCCCTAAAGGCTCACAAACATATCAGCTTATATGAAAGTTATACACTTCAAGAACAGGATGCTACCATTCTTTTTCTCTCAGTGATCCCGTGAGGGGAGATTTTTGCGTATTGTCATCCTCCTAGACAGCCTCTGCCAGCCACTGGGTGCGGCCATGATTTTCAAGTGCTATCAGCTGTGACACAATCGGGTGGCAGGGATCACATCCTGTCTCCAAGCTACCTCTGGGCAGTGTATCTAACAGCAGTGCTCCTGACAAGAGCTCTCTGCACAAGTTGCATAAAAATGTATATATCAAACAAGAAAATGGTGAAATCATGTGCAGCAATTGGCTGTAAAAAAAGACACGGTAGTGGAGAAAGCTTTCATAGATTTCCTAGTAGTAAATTTAGACAAAAACAGTGGTTAGCATCCATGAAACTTTTAAACCCACCTGTCCTGAAGTATGCATATGTATGTTCAGACCACTTCACTGACGAGGATTATGTCAGGAATCACACACTGCAGTCAGGATTACTTCAGAGTACAGTTAACAAGGTTCTGAAGAGGGATGCTTTTTTAGAAGGTTTGGGTACTTGTGAAATAGGTGTGCATAATCTCTCACACTTCTTCAAAAAAAGAAACAGTCACAATTGATACACCTTTTATCATGCTCCATGCGACTCCTATTGCATCTAGTCTTACTTTCTTCAAGGATATAATATCTGGTAACCAATTTTCATAAATCTCTTATTTCAAGCAGAAGTGATCTTGCAATTTATCAATTTCGGGATTTATTTACTTTATTGGTATACATTTACTAGTCTCAACATGTTTTACCTTCATTCAGTTGCTCAACGAATATAAGCACAGGTGTATGCATTAAATGTTTAATATTAAGCCAGCATGAGAAGGGTAAATATCATTCCCTAACTTACAAAATTGAAACAGCTAAGGTTATAGTCAGTCATGACCCCATTTTCACTGGGAAGAAATACATTTCTAAATAGTACTGCAATATAGAGGAAGGTTGAAATCAAAATATCTCAAATTGCAAATGACCCTTTCTTTTATTTATGATAGAATAAATGACATTTTCATTTACTCATTACCAACCTTCTCTTAATGACTTATGATTAATAATCATACTCTTCATTATTATGATCTGATGTACAGACTTTAGCAACCCTAACAGCTAACTTTCAGAGTGAATGGCAATTTTCATAGGTACCTCAACATAGTCTTTATTAATCCACTGAGAATAGACTGTGCAGGATTTTGTTAGTTGTGTTACAACTGAGGTTTTGTCTTATGTCTAGGTCCCTAGGGTAATAACAAAAGTAAGTAAAGGAAAGGGACACACAGGGTAATTGACCTTGTCCAATTGGCATTACACATCTAGACCCCATGGGACACAAGGTAGTAAACACAGGAAGTGACTAGCAGTACTGGGAACAGCAATCATCTTCATTTCCTTTAGTAATTGTGTACATATTCATGAAGATTATAGAAAAGAAATGTCAAGAATACCTTTGGAAGGGGCCTGATAATTTAAAGAAGGAAAGAAGTCTGACAGGTGCACCACAACATGCTATTTAAGCGCCAGCCCTCTGTTTCCACATCTTGACCATCAAATTCATCAACACCTTGAACTATGTCCATATAATCCACCTGATCACCTTCAGCCACTCTTGGTTCAAAGTCGTAGGGATTTGCATACCTAAACATCTTGAATGTGCTTCAGAGCAGTGAAATATCTACCTCCTAGACAGAGCTACTGGCTTTATCTAATACACCCACTAAGCTGCTTGCCACCCATTTACATAGACTACAGCAGCATGAGTTGACTCAAATCCAAGATGGCGGCTGCCCTGCCTCAGTGGAGGTGCTATTCACTAATTGCAATTTGAGATTTCTCTTTGTGTGGAGCTCTAGGGCTTCTCTGTTTATGACAGATGTTGAGCTATGTTCATGAACTTTCATATAAACCTATGATGTGTTTTTCCCCAAGTTCCCCTTTAATAAATCATTTATTAATATTAATAAATCCTCAGCATTTATTAATATTAATAAATGATTTATTGATATTAATAATGATTTTCTAATATTAATAAATCATTTATTAATATTAATAAATCATTTATTAATATTAATAAATCATTTATTAATATAAATAAATGGCATGATTTTCTAATATTAATAAATCATTTATTAATATTAGAAAATCATTTATTAATATTCATAAATCATTTATTAATAAATCATTTTCTAATATTAATAAATCAATTATTAATATTAACAAATGCCATGATTTATTAATATTAAGAAATGATTTATTAATATTAATAAATCATTTATTAATATTAATAAATCATTTATTAATATTAATAATGGAAATGATTTTCTAATATTAATAAATGATTTATTAATATTAATAGATGATTTATTAATATTAATAAATCATTTATTAATATTAGAAAATGCTCTTTCTGTCCACTTTGGCCTTCCATACATTTACCTCCTGCTTTCTCTCCCAACTGCCTGGTTTCGAGTCCCGACCGGGGCATGTAAGTAAGTTGCTATTAACTTGGGACAAGGCCGTGTGTTTTCCTCGGGTACGTACTCCGGTTTCCTCTACCACTTATAACTAGCTAGTCAAAATTTAACCACAATACGGCAGAACAAGTGACGATAATCGAAATTCCAAATTCTCCTACTTCCCATATTACATCAATGTATAGCGTATACACCCCACTTGCCTTTTCAGCTACTTTTCCCCCACATATCATTACAGCACATTTTGTAAGACTAAGTTTGTACATACAGGCAACTCTTCTTACTCCGGGTATGTGTAAATTTAGGGTCCACATCAGTCGAGATAAAGCTGAGTTGCCTGTATAAGGACACAGTTGATTAACAACTTCCAACGTTATCATGTTTAAGCTTCACATGAAGGGCACTTCGATTATCCCCTTTCTAATAACCAGCGGTGCTAACTTTCGAATAAAGTGGAGCCCCCTACAGATTTTTTTTGTATTAAAGATATGGTTAACCTGTTGTATTTCAACCTGCTGCAGGAATGTTAATATAACTTTTTTAAATGTGCAAAAGGCGTGAGTCTACTAGTTGTGGATGTCAACTAGGTACATAGATATAGAATTAACCCCAAAACGTATTGGGCAAATTTTCAGAAGGCGTGAAAAACAATATCTTTTTTGTTTTTGCAACATTAAAAGTCATATGGAAATGATAATCATAGCATTACCAAATTATTCAAATTCACTTCAACTAGTCCTTGCGATATGCAGATCGAAATAAGATCAAAAATAGGGAATTCCATGCTCGTTGGCTCTGCCGATGCTCTCCTAAATAGTCTCATTTTTTGGGCCTTAACATAATGTGCCGGGGGCACAAACTGACAAAAGAAAAATTTGTCGTGCAAAACATAATTAGGATATTACCAAATATACTTATATTTGTCATTTTCATTATTGTGCACCGTGCACTTCAAAGGCGAGTTTGTGTCCTTCTCTTACCTTCTTATATATTGCTAGGACATATTTAATAAGTCTTAAAACGGACATAGACCAACTTTTGAAGCAATACAATGGCCCTCAGGACCGACCCATTTCCCCATTTTATGGTGAAACAGGACAGGGTATTTGACTACAGGGCAGGTTCAAATAGAAGTTCCAATTTTTAGTTCCTCCGCTCGCCACAAGGCGTGCCTCAAATATGTCTTTGATATCGTCCGTGTTTGCTGACCATCAAGTGTGAAGAGTCGTCACCACTCATTTCATTATACAGGGGCCAAATTATGGAATTCTCTGCCAGATGAATAACAGAGCATGACAACATTACCTCATTTTAAGCAATGTGTCAAACTCCATCTATTGGACAAAGCTTAGATGACCAAACACAAGTGGATTCGAAACCAGCCGGTCAACCTGAACATGCTAGCCTCAACCAGTGTCAACTAATAGCCGCCGATAGGCCAAAATAGGTGCTCTGGGCACCCACAGCTGGGGATAAGGTTTCTCAGTAACGTAATCGATGCGAGAGCCCTGATTGGTCCTTGTTCCCACGTGACCTCGCGCTGATGCCTTATCTGGTACTCCTAGCATGAGTCCAGCACTTAACTATAGGGCATATAGTTATTGGTCTCTCGCTACATATCCATTCTTTTCTTCATCCAAGAACAAAGTAAGGCAGCAAGAATTGTCAGATTTTATTATGTATTCTATCTGTGATATGCCGACTAGTAATATCGACTACCTGTGTTCACAAATTGTTAATTTCCTAAAGTGCCAATTAAATACTAATATTGGACCACGTAAATATCCAAATTATAATATGATACCTTGGTAACTTATTCATAAGTTACCAGTGTATCATATCATAATGATTTTGTAAAGTTATTGCATGTATTTCTCTTCGTTTCAGCCTCGGATCGGCTACGAGCGAAAATCAGGCTATGTCGGTATATTGCCGTATATAATCTCCAACTGCGAATTGAACTATTGCCGTAAATTGGCAAATATTCAATTCGCAACAGGAGCAATATCATTTTCTTTATCACAAATATTATTCTGATAATTATCAACAAACACATATATGTATGTTGATAAGTTATCGATTGTTTCCATCGCAACAGCCGTCTTCCTCTCGTGGTAGCGTCTTTTGTATATTGACCGCGGCCACCTTATTTCTCGTAAGAAATTCATATTAAACTTGGCACAGATATTCCCGAAATTTGATAGGTAATCATGCGAATTATGATATGATACATTGGTAAATTATTCTTAAGTTACCAATGTATCATATGATAATAGTTTTTTGAAGTTATTGGACGTATTTATCTTCATTTCAGCTTCGACCGTCTAGGGGTGAAATTGACCGACCGAAGCGCCATCACCTCCAGTTTGGGATAGCGTAACTATACAACCAATTGATCGCGTGTGATAAGTTCGCGAGTGCTGTACCAGTTCGGGTATTCGCGAAAAAATCGCACTCGCGAACTTTGCCTGTTCTACAGTACTGATATATCAACAATTTAATACATGACTTATACGTATGTGTTGCCAATGGGAATTGTATTGTTAAAGGGGACCACCATGCTATCCCTGGGTATAATTTCCTAGGGTAATTGTGCAATAGCATAGTGTTCGTATGTTGACGCTTTGCAAAATGTATCAGCAGATTTCCGTGTATTTTACATGTATTTTTACCTATTATGTGTTTTATACCTCAATAAATATCAATCAATCAATCAATCAACCAAAATTAGCCAGGAATATTGTCAACATCTCATTGTGGCCATCCGGTGCCCAGAAGTATGGATGCCTTGCCTACAGGGTTTAAGACAGCAGGGTGTCAGCGTTATGTGGAGACTCTAACCCTTAAAAGTTATTTCTCAGAATGGTTCTCCTTGAAACTTTAAACGCTACTCTGTTTCATAGCCTTCATATTCACCTTTTAAACAATATTATCAATAATACCTCATTAGGCACAGTTCAGCAGTTGTGCTCTAATCATGGTGACTTTGTAATGATCCCTTTGTCATATTGTGTTATTTAATACTTAAATGACTAGATGGTCTCCTATGTACAAACAACTTGCTCAACATACATTCCAGCTTATTTCTGACTATATGTATGTGACACATAGTTATTATGAGATATGAATAATTATATGTGGATTTCCAGTTGGAACTGGTAGACTTAAAGATTTAGGGGTATCATCATTTCCATGAATGATCTAGGTCGATGTAACCCCAGGTGATTAAAATTGCAATTATAACTTCCTGTAGCGACAGACTGTGTCAATCCTCAAGTGCACATACATGTACATGAGGATTTTTGAGCATACTCTGAACTCAAGGAGACCAAATGTTATGCTCATTTGAAAGGCCTTTTGGATGGGTGAGTTGTTTATCAGATTATACTGTATAAAGTATTGTGGGTTTGGTATTTTTCAATATCTCTTTAATTTAAACACCTCTGTAGGCTATAGGTTTTCAAGAGGCCTGTCTCAAGCTACACATACTCTCTTATTGTCAAATGTATAGCAGACCTCCTTAGGTGGAACATTTTCTGAATCATTTTGTGAATGCGAGGTGATCAAACACCAGGGTTCTTCTGCACATTTGTTCTGTACTGAATTACGGAGGGATTTGTGCATTAGCCTTTGCTCCAGGACTTAAATACTAGGACACCCCTGTTTGCCTTCATTAATCAGTACCTTTGACTCAGATGAACCCTTTATTAGATGAACTCCTGCGTAAGTAAGTAAACATATTTTCTTGTCAACAAGGTATTTAAACAAAGCAGTGTCCACCTTGTGTATGGTAGACAAAATATGTATCATTACTGGGGTCAGTAATCTTTGTGGGATTATAGAAATACAGGTCCCCTATTCCAGGTAGGGAACCGCTTTCTATTTTTGATATGTGTTTATCTACATTAAACTCTTCAATTCAGAACTATCAGCATATTACACACATTAAGAAGTTGGAAAAACATACTCACACTGAATAAAAGACGAGTTATGACATTTTGACAAAGGGTCACATTCACCGTAGATAGAAAAGTAATAAGTAATTGTAATATATTACATTTCAAAAGTAATTGTAATAGGGACGGTGATTTTCAAAGGTAATTGTAATAGGGCCAATACAAAGTAATAAGCCTTTTGCTCATAAGCGCTAGGGGTGCAGCAGGGGTGCAGTTGCAGCCGGCTGGGCAGCCTGGACCCATTAGAATAGCATAGGGAAGCTAGGGCAGGCCCCCTTGAAGTTCCACATAATGTGCTTAAAATGTCACTTAGTATCATCAACTTTTCCTGAAAAGATGAATGTGACCTCAAGGGAATATTCTGTTGAACACTGTAAACTTTATTTGGGTAATTAGACTCAGATTTCGTGTTGTTACAAGAGTGTATCTTGACTCCCTTCAGCTTCTCACTGGGTAAAGCTCATACCAGATCAAATATGATGTCTGCTACAAATTTGTTTCAAATCATTTACTCTCCCTGTTCTTTGCAATTTAGCCAATGGAATAAAGTCAATATATATTGTATCCCCCTTTTCATATAGTTGTACACCCTTATATGCAGAATTCCCTCTCCACATGGCCAGTACTAGTTCTGTAGACGCCACTGAGCAGTCAGGTTATCTCACAGAAATGATTTGAATGATAAGAAGTTAAAAAATTTAAAAAATGTGAACTGTTCCCAGCTTTTTATAGATTACAGGGTTAGTGGTAATGAGGAACACCTTATTGCTAGAGCATTCTCTGTATGGAAATGAAAGCACCTGTTGTCATTTCTTAGAAAGAAAGGGAAAGGATATTAGCCAGATCATGCAGGGATCTTCTCCTAAAGGGAACTTACTGGACCCTTTGACAGAACTTGACCGTGTTGGTGAATAGATATCCTGGTGTTAACAATACTCTGTTTTCGAATAAGCATAGTAGTAGTGTTTGACAGTGAATCTTAATCACCTAGCAAATAACTTAACCCTTTAACACCCAGAGCAGCCAAAAGAGGCCTGACGATTTAAGAAATATTTAACTTACAGACACATTTTCTGGGAAACATTTGAATGAGAAATGTTGATCACAAGTCAAACAAGAACTCTCCCTCAAATATTTTGTGAATTTTTGTTTTATTCAAAAGATATTTTCAAAAGTATGAGAGTATCAGACGACACTTTCTAGAGAAACTCTAAGTGTGAATGGGATAAACTTATGGACAATAAAATGAAGGAAACTGATTATCCTTTTATTTCCCATTAATTTCTATTCTTACTGTGTCCTTAAAGAGTTAATCCATCCTAAGTATGGGGTTATGAATAAATTTGTTTTTGTCACCCCCCCCCCCCCCCTCTGCACACTCCTTGAACATATCCATGCAAGTTACAGAATTCCCCAGCCCATTTTCTTAATTTCCGCTTGCTATTATGGCAGCCAAAAACAGCGCAATTAGTATTATGTGAGTATGATGCGAATCAATTACCTATATTTCATTCAGCCCTAGAGATTCTAAGGAAAGAAAAGTGTTGAGAAGGTTTTAAATTGTATTAGTCTCTGGTATATATACATACATCTTATCAGTATGTCTATCTCTAAATGCTTAATATTGAAAAATAAATTACAGTATCTATGCAAAATACATTTAATAGATGTTTGATAAGCTCAATGTTGAATGATTTTCCTTAATACACCCTTGGATGTGTTGCATTCAATATGTTAACTGATAACCCAGCACTAATAAACTAGAATGTAAACAAGGTAGATGAACACCTATGGGTGATCTTTTCAACAGATAATATCTCATATGAGGGCTTTTGAATGGATGCAAAATTCTCATCATATGTTCATAATATCCTTACTTCGGTAGACATTGCTGCTTATTCACAAAATCCAGGTATTTTTACCGCAAACACATCATTTATGATGGACCATGCATAAGCTGCACTGGTCATCCTATGTGTTTGTATGGAAAGGAAGTACTTCCGGGTCAACATAGCACCTTTTGACATCTGGATTTACATAATGGCTGGCCACATGGGGGCTTCTACGCAAGTCGCTTATTGTAATATATTACTTTCAAAAGTAATTGACCCCATGCCTAATATGGTCCTAATATATCTCAGGCCAATTCATATTTCAACAGTCCTCCATTCACCTGGTGAGATGAATGAACTAATTCGGACAACTTGACCCTGATATCTGAAGGTGACAGAGAAAATACCAATGACAGCCTAGAAATCTAAGCTACCTCAGAGAGGGGTCTTATACTTACTCTTTGAAATTCTGAGGACTTAATACTGCATATGTTGATTGTCAATTATAAACATTTCGAGGATGTGATTTCTCTTTTTTGGGAACAATATCAGATTTAACAGTTTTGTCATGTTTAAATGTAAATTGGATGGTCTATCTATGAAAGCCTGCAGCGCAAAACAACCTCATGATAAACTCTTCATGGTTTTCATATTAAGGATTTTGAGCTGGGCTCGAATGAACTATTCACACCTTTAGTAGCATGTCAGTCTGACAACCAAACCCTAGTAAATCACCTTTCAAGACACTCCTAAAAACATCCGATAAATTTCTTAGAATGTAAAGCATAATTTTATTATCAACCTCAATATAATTCCCAAGGCATTGTGCCTTCATTCATCTAGGTAAATAAATATTTATGGTTTTAATGAAGTATATGGTGGTCTCCCTTAAATAGGACACCCAAAGATTTCAGAACTACCAAATTAGGACACCAATTTTCTTAATCCTGGCCAAGATTTAGGTTCAAAATGAGCCAATTACAAATATAAATAAACTACACATTGAATCATTTGTGACCTACGGTCATGTCATGGAATTTTGTTAGTTTCTGATGAACATTCCTCCCAAATAAAGAAATGCTTGTCACGTAAGGTTTAACCAAAAGACACCATTTTGAATATGCATTTCAATTTCAACAGATTTGTACTGTTAGTACAGGTGAACTTGGATATGACGGACTCAGTGGGACCAGGAAAATTGGTCCGTCATATGCGAAATCCGTCATATGCATATGATGGACTTAGTCTGTGATATGCAAGTGTGTATCTTATTGCATTGGGGACCTCAGTTGATCTCTAAATAAAAGTCAAAACAGCGAAAGAATATGCCTGCCTGGACTTTTATTATACATTTATTTGTCTGCTGAGAAATACCAGACAATGTGTACCGAGTTCTGTCTGGCCAAACGTAACTCAGCACATGTGTTAGTCTCGGCGAGAATAAGCCGACTGCTAGACACGTGTTTGTCCGTCATACACAATGCTAATTACATAGTAAATAGCATAGTGTGTGCCGTGATATTGGTCCGTGGTAGCCGAGTTCCGTCATACGGAATCCGTCCTACGCATGGTCCAATACATGTAGTTAATATGCATGGGACTGGGACCAAGCATATCGTCCGTCATAGCCAAAAGTCCGTCGTACAGTGGTCCGTCATATCCAAGTTCACCTGTAATACTTAAATTGAACATTTTTGTGAGGTGGCTACAAAGGATCATCAATTTTGGCACTAAACAAAAAGCCCATTTCTTCTGCACTTAAACACATGGATTATATTTGGAACACCTAAGTTGATTAACTTTTGAGCAGAGGTGGTTAAGGATTTTCGGACCAAGAGTTGTCAAAAATTTTAAGAGGACTATCAATTTTTTCTCTATGATCAAAAAATACCCCAAGAAATTTATTTTGGGTTCAAAGAAACAAACCTCTAGCAGTGCACAATTTATCTTCAAAGAGGATGCCTATATTAATTGTAGAAATGCCCATTTCTATAAGCTAGGTGATAAAACATCACATCCTGAAACAAATTTTCGACAGCTGTATTAGTATAGGGTTGGATTTGAAGGAATCAACCACTATCAGCAATTGATGCCTCAAGCATAACATAACAAACCAGCAAATTCACTTGTCCAGCCACTTATTTATTAGTTTCTCCGTATTTTACAATGAAACAGAAGGACATCAAGTCTCTATTTGTCCTCCTTCTTGAGTCTCTGCTTTTCCCGGACGCCTACCATCTTGGCATCCTGTCTGAGCTTCTTGATGGTGGTGAAAGCCTGTGTGTTCTTGTCCTCCTCAGAGATGGCACGGGCGCTCTCTGGCTTGTAGATGGTGGTGATGGGCATGACCATGCCTCTCAGCTGGGTGGCTCCACGGACTTCCTCCTCCTGAAATAGCAGGAAAAATAATAGTTAGTTTCTTCTCATGTTGGCCATTTATAATAAAACAAGAAGCAAAATATACAAAACGAATGTCTAAGCCAGGATTTAGAAACTGGGTGTCCATAATTGGTGATTGTAAAATGTTTGAGCATACTATTTCTCAGAGGAGACCACAATACACATAGATAGCTACAATAAACACATGCCCTTACTTATGTAAATAAGGCATAAATCACTTAAACAATGTCATTTAAATAATATTGAGGTGAAAAAAAATTCAATAATATCTTTAGTAATTTCTCTCAAAATGTTATGGGTGTCCTGAGGGGTGATTTATGAGGGTTTGGGTGTCCAAATCACACACACCATCTTACAAGACATGGATGGTGTGTAAAAAGGCCTTGTTGACACAATTTTTCCTTTTTTTTTTTACTAATTACTATATTTGGTCCTACAAACCATCTTCCCAGACATGGATGAAGTATATTGGTCTTTCGGTTACACTAGGCTATTAAATGTGATTTAATAGTACAAAGATGTAGCCGAGTAGACAAATCAGGAAATTTTGTGAAGGCTGTATTGGACAGACTTTTTTTAAATCCTGTTTAGACTCCGATTCAAAAGAAGATTAAGAGATACAGGATTCTAAACCCCTGATACCCCTATGCTTCGAGCTCCAAGATTTATGTGAATGGGTAGTATTTTGCAGGTCCAAGAAGGTTTTTTTTTCATATGCAGGTCTTGAAAAACTATGTAGCCTATGACTACGGTGCCAACTAGTGTCATGCCAATAATTGAAAATTCTCACTTTAATCTAAATTTTAGGACATTGCTGAGCTTTCATTTATTACCTTCAAACAAAAGAGCTAGATGTCGCCTGTTGCCCAATAGTCCAAACTGCCCTACACCTGATAAGTAATTCAAGCCCTCAGGGATTGACTTTATGGTCGTTTTAGGGGCATTTGCCCCTGGATCAAGTGATTTTGCGACCATATGTTAAATTATAGAAGCCAAGTTTGTGAATGGACATATCAATTATCCATTGGAGCACCTTGAAAAAAAGAATTTTTTTTTTTTTTTTTTAGATCCATATTTTAACTAATAGTGTCAAAAAATGCATATGAGAGATCTATTTTCCAAATTTTACTGGGAAGCATGCGACCCCCATAGCCTGGACAGTGCGACTGTCTGTTGTAAAATCTTACCGGCGTGGTGCCCGCATCAGGATTTGTTTGTACCTACATTTAAAATTCTACGAGCCAAATTTGCTCCTGTCTGAAAATGTTACGGTCAATCCCTGGCTCTGGGACTTAGCCAGGACCTGTCATGCCTTTCTTTTGGACAGACAAAATATTCAAGGAGGAATCTTTAATTTTGACTTTTTTTGACAAATATTTTCCTAACATCTTCTGTAACATGGCAGAAGTGTAAATTGCCCTTTTTGACAGAAAAAGCTATCAAATGTAGTTGTTATTTGAAGTAACTGGGTAGCTAAATGTGGAGGGGCAGAAATTTAGAAGTTGCTGTTTTTGACAGGGCACTTAGTATTAAAATTGCTGGCTAGACTAGCTGCTTATTTGGGCGAGGACAGAACTAAGAGTAGGTTGGGGAGGATATGAGATGAAGCACTACTCACAACTTGCTACACTAGGCACAGAATGCACCATCCACGCCAAAAGAAATTGTTTTATTCTCAGATTGGCTGGACAACCTGACTTGTTGTCCTGGCAATTTAAATGGCAGGAGCACTGTACATTTATATGGTTATCATAGGAATATGTTTATAGGCTAACCTTTTAAAAATGGTAACTTTCAGTTGCCCATTTTCAGCTGATGCAGGGTCTTAGCCAAGATTTCAAAAATGCCTGTCCAAAACAGCAATTTCAAAAGTTCAGCCCTTCCAGATTAAGCTACTAATCAACTTGAAATCCTTATACCAGCTACATTTAATAGCCTACTGTGTCAAAAGGGGCAATTTACACTTCATCTACGTCTAAGATAAAGATGGTTTGATAGGAAAATATTTGGTTATTACCCCCCCCCCCCCCCCCCAAAGTAAAAATTGAAAGATCTTCATTGAAATTTTTACCTGTCCAAACAGGAGTTTTTTTTTAGGAAACTACCTGTCCAAAAGACAGGTAGGACGGATCCTGGCTAAGTCCCTGACTGCTGATGTAACAGTAAATCTCAACCCCCCCTCCCCCTTCAACCATGGGGAGATATTTTTTATAAGAAATCAGAAATATTTGCTGATATTTAATTGAGAGGGGGTTCCTGCATGCAGTGTATACTTACTGTGGCATCCTTCAGTTGAGGGTTTGGTGACTTTGATGGGAAGAGGATGAGCTTGGAGGTGTACTCCTTCAGACGCTGCACGTTCCTCTGGAGAGACTCCTGTGACTTGTTCTTCCTCCTGTAGTCCACAGCGATGCCAATGGTCCTGGCAAACTTGAATGACAAACCGGCATTCTGGAAAGGAAGAGGGAACATTTAGAAATATGAACAACAAGACATTTGAATTGTGATACTTTCTCGGACATGTATTCCAGTTCAAATAGGAATTAATACTCTAATAATTCAACTAACACCAATTATAAACCTTAGACGTGTGTCCCTGTTAGCTGTAGTTTTTAATTGCTGAAAATTATATTGAGGGCATTTGAGGCTCAGATCATAATTCTAACCTGCTAAATACAATTCAGTCATTGGTACTACGGGGGATGCAGCAGGGATTTATGGCCATTTGCTCATTCAAAAAGGATTGTCTCCAGTGTCTTAGCCAAGATTTAGAAACTGGGTGCCTAAAATTGGCAGTTGTAAAATTTTGAGGCGTCCAAATTTTTAAGGGGGATCACAATATACTCATATTTCAACCATAAAAATGTACAAATTCATCAAAATAAGGCATGATATCATAAAACAATGCCATGGGAATTATAAGGAGGTGAAAATATTCAGTTATGAGCTTGAGATTTTTAGAAATTCCACACAAAAAAATTGGGTGTCCTGAGGGATTCTTTTTAAAGGGTTGGGTGTCCAAAAAGGCACCCAGACGCCCTGCTGGCTAAGACAATGATTGTCTCCTTAACCAAACTGGTCAGTAAAGAACAGGGATGGTTTGACATTCCCAGGGGAATGCCCCTAAATATTTCGGACTAGGTGACCCTAGATTTTCCAAAATAGTACATAAAATACCCAGAAATCTTGTTTTTGATCATTATTTTTCGTCGAAAGACCTCTGACAGACGAATGGCTCGATTTTCTATTAATCGATAAGTTGTGCACCTCAGAGACCTGTCCAGACTTGTTTAGCTAGCCTCTCCAACAAACTAAAGAGAGGGAAACGAGCACAGACCCAAGATTGACAGCATCCAAAATGGTGCAAATTTCCTAGGAAAATATGCCCAACCCCTATCCCCCACCAGGGACTTGGCCAGGATTTAGAGACTGCGTGCCCAAAATTTGCAATTGTGAAATTTTGGGACGTCCATTTCTTTAGGGGAGACCACATTTTATTTACATTACTAGTTAACTTCTATAAACATTTATGTACTTATTCAGAAAATGTATACTATCCATATTCTATGCCTTGGGAAAAGGGTTACATAGCTCTATGGGTGAAGCTGTATGGTACGATGGAAACGAGTGTTATAACTGCACTGCTATCTGTATCTTGAACTATGCTTACTCGCTTAGTACACATTTAGCTTAGTTCTTGACAGAAATCAAAACACAGAGAAAGGTTGCACTTATCTTTATGGTACCGTATACACCCAGATTACAACCACAAACATGTTTAATTATATTTGTGTTTGCAAACCTCTTAGAAGCGACAAAATTCTATATGTGTATACCTACTTTCTGCCTCAACCCATTTAGAGGTTGATTTTGCTCATTAGGTACCCATTGCACACATACAAATGTGAGCATCCCCAGTGGAATTTTACAATGGGCATCTAAAGGGTTGAAACAGAAAGTAGGTTAATACTTTCTTCACAATCTTTTAAAGGGTGACATCCTGAGGTGAATGACGGATGCGAAGGGATATCCTATGATCCAACGACACCTGGTCCAATGGTAGAATATGTAACATATACATGTACCCAATACAAATGTGGACATCATAATCAATTAATCATACATGTTTCTACTGTCAGACTACACTTTTACAAGTAATCCATCACTTGATGTGGCTGAATCTGTCTTGTGTTGGCAGCCTACACTCTATACTTACTTTGATCTCCTCCAGGGTAAATCCTCTGCCTGCTCTAAGTTTGCGGTTGTATTTGACAGTTGGGCATCTAATAACTGGTCTCAGAGGTCCTCCAACTGGTCGGGGTTGGATTCTGACGGCTTTCAGTGCACGCTTGTTACGTCTCCTCTGTTTACGTGCAGGTTGGTTGAACCATGTTTTCACGTACCTTTGCCAATCCTTATGGAAATGGGCATTAGGTATCATATTATTACGTTTGGCCGGCATGATTGCGCTGGAAAAGATACAGAAAAACGGTCATTTAGACAATTTTCACAAAATATATATGCGATCTTTTGGTAAATTCGTTTATGTTTGGCAATCTACTAGCTGAAGACCACTCTTAGGATAGAGAACTTGAAGTAGAACTCGTCTTCGGGACCCAAATGGCTCACGCTTTAGGAGGCATCAACGAATTAACATCTAAATTACTATTTATTCACAAACATCAGTTACCAAATAATTGGACTAACATCAGGTAAAGAAGATCATTTTTCTAAATTTGTAAAATATTTTATGCTGGGATTAAGGATGGGGGAGCTTTTGATGGATTTATTTCGAATGTATTTCGTCGCCTACCTTTGCTGGGCCTAACCGGAAAAAAGGAAAGAATTGTGGGATACGTCACGTGACAAAACATGTCAGCGGCCAGCGACATGTGAGTGTCATAACATTGAGAATTATTTTAGGTTCAATTATTGAAAGAGGTGGGTGAATTCATAGAATTGCATATCGAAACTCGTGACAAATGTACCGTTTTGCTGTTAGATATGCTAATTAAATCATAGCAACATTAATATGATCTAGCGTTGAACCCGTTTCACCGTTTACCGGCGGAAGCCGGGAAGGGTTTCTCCACCCTGTACCACTTACTGCTTACCGGGGAGGTTTCACTGGGAGGCATTATCATTGCCCTGTCAGTGTGTCAGTGACAAGGTTGCGTATACCAACTGTATACAAGTCCCTTTCATATTTAATATCGACCATTTGATATCCGTGGGGGGGGGGGGGTATACATGCACATTTTGGGAAAAAATAACGTTTTCTGAATCTGAGGATTGCTAAATTAAATAATCACTTTCAGAAATTATTGAAAACATCAATGACCTGAATCTGGAATATAGAAAAATAATGAAATTATGTTTGATTAATCCTCATTTCAAGTGCCAGGAAATGGCTGAAAATGTAATTCAGTGTCTACACCCCCTAGAACTTCTAGTAGAAGTTGTGGGGGCTTTGGGTGCCCTCCCTTCCTCCCCCCCCCCCCCCCACCCCCTGCCTCTAAAAGCTGCGCCCTCAAATACCACACACCCCAGAAATATTCAAATTGGAGGGAAAGATGACCCCACCTCCTGGCTAAGCCCCTGATTGAGGTAGTTGCTTTTTAACTGAAGAGCTAATTTTGTAAAGATTAGGTCACTCCTGAAAGTTGTGCTGCTATGTTAAGACAAAATAAAAAAAAAGATACATACATGTATTTGTTGAAAAATACCATCCATACCAAAATTATGGAGTTGAAATTTCATAAAATACAAAAAAGTTGAATATGGCCAAAGTACTTGAAATAAGATAAATGAAACATGAATTGCACCTAAATAATCTCCACTTCTGGAGAATGCATCTAAATGGTAGTACAATATAAGAAACACTATCAGCAAAAACTTAAATATTTACCATTCTTCTCTTGCCGCAGAAATTTGATATGAAAATCTGTCTCTCAAAATTTAGAAAAAAAATTTGTCTCTGCCCCCCCCCCCCCCCTCTCCCAGGATATCAAATGGTTGATGCCCTTATAATTATTTTAAATTGGGGACAGAGAACAGGCCATATGACTTTAATTTGTGGTTTCACTGATCTACTCTGAGTTGATTTTACTCCAGGTTTAGTTCTGAATTAATCCTCAAGGGGGACACATTTGAGCTGTCTTGAGTTTTAAACTGCATTTCATGAAAACTGTGATGCCATCTATAGTTTGAGAGCGACATCAAACCTACTTAACACCCAGTTTATGGTTGGGGTATTATACCTAACTCAGCCTGAGAACCAGTCTAGCTATGACTATGACAGTCTATGGACTTCTAATCCACTTAGTATTCATGTCAACTCTATTGATTCAAATAGTACTCTCCTGATTTCAGACCCCAAATATGCTGTTTACTGATTAAGCACCAGATTTGAAGAAATATCCTGATTAGCTACTGATTTGCTGACTTTAAAAAATCATGCACCCTTTAGTAGGTCTGTCTGCTCCCCTCTTTTCAACTGGTGTATCTCACCTGTCCCAATTTCTGAGTGTAGTAATTGATTCTTATAAGCAGATATTTGTAGCCTTATCCCTTACTAATTAGAATTATCATGCAGCCATGTATTCTATGGGATTAAAAGGGAAAGGTGCATTGTGGGCTAGCATCATTAGATAGCATTTCAAGAAAATTCTACAATGACTGACAAAATGGCTCATGAATATTCTGAAATTAGGAGGAGCAACAAGGGTAATACTTTCACTGTGTGAGTACAGTGTGACATGCAGTAAATGCTAGTGCGAAAGTTAAAAAACTAGCCAAATAACAGAAATTATTTTTCAGTCCTCAAAAATAAAATGATTTTCTAGCAGAGTGCCAACAAGCGCACATACTTTTATAATATAATGAACATAGATGTGTTTGATCTTGAAAGATCACATTATGTAAGTGTTGTTGATTATTATATTTTCAGTACCAAAGCTATCTCTGTGTTATAGATAATTTTGTATACGAGTATCATCAAACAGCAGTTGTGATCTGCTACATAGAATTAAAGTTATTTCATAAACAAATTCTCATGGTTATCGATATAATGGCCCACTCTTAAGCTTAACTACTAACCTGGCCCCTGGTGGCCAGGAATGGAACTAAACAAAATTTAGCATAAGAGGCCCCAAAAGCAAACCGTGTGAAATCTGATTTTGGATGGTTGATTGTTGACAGGTATGACTTAGACAGTATCAGAGAGAAGTAACAAAACCAGCCTATAAGCATACTCACTAGCCAGCACTTTTCCAAGTTGATTGGTTGGCATGTACAATAATCAACTGGCTGGACATGCACAGAATTAGACTAGGTTCCTAGTTCCTAAAAAGTTGACATTCCCTTCTGTGCTGACCCAAGCAGTGTGGTGTAGTACCAGGTTATGTAGATAGATGGCACCACCTGCTCCTATCTCTAGAGGATCTAGGTGTCATACTCAAACTGGTTCCTCTATTCCCCTAGTGAGATAAGTGTAAACTAAATTGACCACTGTGACACCTAGACTATTTGTGCTTGGTAACAGAAAAAACATGTTCAGAAAAAATCATATGAAATCTAGGCTTGCACAGAATCAGATACCGGAGCTCATGGAAGGGATGGTTATGGAAACCTTAATATTAGTCAACTGTCTAGCAGTCTGCATGTGTTGATAAAAGAACCTAGGGAACTTAGCCTGCCATCACTAACTTATGACTTATAGTTCCTATTAACAACAGCAGGATGAGTTCCTTCCTAACATTTAGAACTAAAAGAAATGTCAGGTTATAAGACCTTGCACTGCAGGGTCTTAGCCAGTATTTCTAAAATGCCTGTCAAAAACAGTAATTTCAAAAGTTTTGCCCGTCCAGATTTTGCTACTTATCTACTTCAAATCCATATACCAGCTACATTTAATAGCTTGTGTGTCAAAAAGGGCAATTTACACTTCAGCTATTTCCTAGAAGATGGTTTGTTAGGAAAATAGTTGGTTATTACACCCAAAAAGTCAAAATTGAAAAATCATCATAGAAATTTTTGCCTCTCCAAAAAGGATTTCTTTTGGAAACTACCTGCCCAAAAGACAGGTAGGACGGGTCCTGGCTAAGTCCCTGCCTTGCAGTTCTTGTTGACTGGACCATTCATGCACTCAACATTTTATACTAGATAGCGGAAATTCTAGGCTGTCACATGTATTTTGTCTGTGCTGTCATAGATATCTTGTCCAGGCACCTGGTGGTCAGGATGGCTAAATTAGTTCTCATTTATCTCACCAGGTGAATGCAAGGCTCTTTTCCTAGCCCCTGCAGGGGTGTCCAACTGTTGTATTGTCGCACCAATGTGCAACACAGGCCTCAAAATGTGCGACAAGACAAAACCTTCAATCACTGTTTAACTCTGGGAATTTTTGAGAAGCATGATTATATAAGTTATCTCAATGTTTCAGTTTGCATTTTCATAAACATATTGTATAAGAAAACACTTAAACTTCATTTAGTAATAACACGTACGCTGGTGCGACAGTTGGACACCCCTGCTTGATAATGTGGATGTGATTTTATTTAATTCTTACAGGTGTACTATGTATAGGTGTGTGAAGCTGCTGAGGGTTGGGCAGAGCCAATGTAGCTGGCTTGTCACCAAACACCTGTCTCTCCTACTCAGGAGGAACCTCTACAGTAACACAGGCAAATGGGTGAGTAGATAGGTTATGGGGTCAAAGTATTTAATTGAATTCAGGGCTTGACATTAAGCATTGTCCTGTCGTCCGGGACAAGTGATAATGAACGGCGGATAAGTACTTCTGTTCAGTTACTGTCCCCGCTGTTGAAGTCCATTGTTGAAGAAAATTGGCTCCAGTGTACATGGAATCTATTCATCAGAGCCTGGGGCTGGGTGGCGACTCATACCCCACCCAGGCTATGAAGATTTGGGAACCTATAGCCCAGCAGTCCTCAGTTTCTGGTTGAAGCCTGACCCCTAGTGAGGCAGGGCAAGTAAAACTTAGCCCGGTCAAGTGAAAGCCTCATGGCACTTGCCCGCGGGGCAAAAAGTTAATGTCAAGGCCTTTAATTGATATTAAACAATCTCATTTGAATCCAGAGTGCACACATGGTCAGTCAAATATCTCTCAAAATATTACATTGTAATCAAGATATTTCTATATGTGTCACTGTGTCAGGCTATGTGTATGCACCCTCCAGATGTTGATGGTTGTATAATATCTAACTGAGATGCAAATGGATTTTGTGTGTGGGATCATCGAAACTTGTTTTACAAAACTACCAATGAATACACATAAAACAATATTACATGTAAAAGACCATTGAAATATTCTAGGGTTTGCAGGATTCACTCATGCGGACAGTAAATCAGCATTTTTATTTACATTTTGAAGACCTGCATAAGGCATTTCTATTTCTTCTCAAATTCTCAAATTGAAATGATTAATAGAAATAAAAGTGCTCCAGTTGATAGTTGGTATGTCTATTCGCAAACTTGGCTCCTATAATTTTACATCTGGTAGCAAAATCACATCCTGCAGGGTCAAATTCCCCTAAATGACCATTAAGGTCAATCCCTGCTTTCTTCAAGAGGAAAAGTCTTGTATGATTAGAGATACGTACTTATGGAGTTTTCTGGTCTCCCTAACAGGAGAAGCCCTACACACAGGAGGTACGGAAGGAGCTGGAGAGTTTCTGGAAGAATCGTATAAAGGATCAACATAAACGCCTTCAGCTGGATGGAGCCACAGTAAGACATTTCATTTCAAAGCTTTTTATTTCGTTTAAGAACTATGTTTATAAAGAGGTTACTTTCTCTTGCTTCCATAGGTACATACTTACAGTGTTATGTCTCTAACAGACAAATTCTAGTAACACCCTCTTCTAGGGATCTCATGTTGTAATTAGTGGTATGTTGGCAAAACCTTACTTTAACCAATTCATGCCCATTGCAGCTAATATGCCTCACTATTTTGGATCTCTCAAATAAAAGCAATGTTTTGATGATAAGTCGAGTAAGTTGTTCATTAGAACAAAATATCTCAAACATTTTTTATAAATTTATTTTTGAATGTATGACATGTTCAGACGACACCCGCCATGTAGACCTCCTGGCAGGAATGGGTTAAGATTCCCTTTGTAATCTTTCAAAAGTAGTGTCTATTTCTCATGAAAAATTATAAAATTGTCAGATTATTGATAATGCCATTGTCAGAAGTAAGTGGACCTGACAAAAAGAGTCAGATAATGACCCTTGCTGCATGTTATAACATGCATTATTATGCTAATGAGCTGATACATACTCTGGTATATTTGTCTGAATGTTTTCTATGTGTATTTTCTCTTTGAGCAGCAGGAGGGGAGGGGGAAGTACTATGTTCTCTCTATGTTCCCCTATCCCAGCGGCAGGCTCCACATGGGACATGTCAGGGTCTACACTATCAGTGACGCCATGGCACGCTACCACCGCATGACAGGAAAACAGGTAAGGAATTTCTTTTAAAAGAGTGCAAATAAAATATGAATAATTGCTGAGGGCATTACAGGGAACATTTTGTGAAAAGTCATTTAAAATGGAATGTTGACTGTTAATTGAAAAAAGATACTTTGCTTTCATTTGACACTTGGTGAGCAAAGGCTTATTGAATTTTCTTTTTGAAAAATGCAAATAAAAATAAATAAATGCTGAGGGCATTACAGAGAAACAATTCGTAAAAAGTCATTAAAAATGGAATGTTAATTGTAAATTCAAAAAAGATACTTGTAAATTTGCTTTCATTTACCACTCGGGAAAAGGCCAGTAAATAAAATTATAGCCAAACTTTCCTTTTCAAAAGTGGTCTGAGTTGCTGAAATTAATTTGCTCAACAAATAAGATAAAGAGATTTGGCTAGCTGGCTGTGTTCCCCTCAGTGCCAACAAGTGACCATCTAAGACCACCTTGTGTATCTGTGTAATAAAATTGTCTGTTTATATGAAAATAACAAAATATACACTGATATTTTTTTAAATGATATACATAACATTTTTGTTGAATTTCATTTATGAAATGGGAATACGCGCCGATTCCTAGACGTTAGCTTTTGCGTGTTTTTTTTTTAATCTCTGGTTAAAATGACATAAAGTCTGGTACACTTATCAAAAGACATGTTTACTAGATTATATTTCAGTATGTTTTTCCTGTGGTTGTTAGGTGATACACCCCATGGGCTGGGATGCGTTTGGACTGCCAGCTGAGAATGCAGCTATTGAGAGAGGAGAGTTACCTGAGAAGTGGACATACAGGTAGGTACCCGTAGAGCAACATTCACCTTTAACCCTTATGCTGCTGGTGGCTACTTTGGCCAATACAAAATGATGCAAGAATCCTGAAAAATGATTGACACCCTGGCATATGGGTACTCATCTGAAAGTACTCAGTATGAGCTTTCCAATGAATACCAACATGACAGGGTTTTCCAAAATCGTTGCCTCCTCATGCTTTGGATGAAAGTAGCCTCAGCATAATCCATTGGAAGGGTTAAGGGTTAAATGGTACACCAAGTATGATTTCTACCCAGGGTCTTTGGAAGGGTTAAGGGTTAAATGGTACACCAAGTATGATTTCTACCCAGGGTCTTAGAGGATTTAGGAACTAGGTGCCCAAAATTAGCAATTGTAAAATTAGGGGGTGGGGGGGTCTTAATATTTTTCAAGGGAGACCGAAATATACTCAGATTACAAACACAAATGTATTTACTTAATGGAATAAGGCATAATATCCATTTACAATGTCATGAGATTTTTATTGGGTCAAGAAAAATAAATAATTATATGTTTGAAAATGACATTTTAGGAAAATCACTCGTAAAAAGTTTGGGTGTCCTGAGAGGTGATCTTTATGGGTTTGGGTGTCTAAATGACACCCAAATGCCCTGTAGGCTATGACTATGTTTCTACCTCTTCAGGATATCAGAGATCAAAGGCATAGAGGGGAGTAACTCTAAATCCTTATTTGTAGAATATCAAGTCTCATAGAAATGTAAAAAATATGTTTGTCTTGAATGATCCCTTTTTAATAAGTGTAACATGCTCAAAAGATTACATGTTAAGAAATCAGTCTAAAAGGATCTCTTTATAGATATCTCTCATATCTCTAGTACTTTAGGTTCTTTCTTTTACTATATATAAATATATGTTGATGCCCCAGTAGTTCTAACTGTATGCTATCATTTTCTTGTAGCAATATTGCCAATATGAAGAAACAACTGAAGGACTTGTGCTATAGCTTTGACTGGGACACGGTAAGTAGATCTAAGCACAATGGTTGTCCGAGACTAGTGATAACTAGTGTGTGTTTAGGAACAGCTAAGGCCTACAAAAAATATATTAGAAACTTTATGCCCAAAATCGATAATTGTATAATTTTGGCGCATCTTTTTGTTAAAGAGAGACTAAACTATACTCCTGTTTCAACCATAAACATGTACTTATTGAAATAAGGCATGATATCCTGATGTCATGGAAATTATATAGATGTGAAAAAAATCATATATATGTTTGAAATGGACATTTTAAGAAATTCCTCACAAAAAATGTAGATGTCCTGACGGCTGAGGGATGAAATTTAAAGCTTTGGGTGTCTAAATGATACCCAGATACCCTGCTTGCTATGATTAGGCTCCCTATCAATTTATTCTTTGTCAAATAATGATTTGAATAATTCCAGAATTGGCATTATTTCTTGTTTCAGGAGTATGCCACCTCTGACCCGGCTTACTATAGATGGACACAGTGGATATTTCTCAAAATGTACGAAGCAGGGCTTGTCTATCAGAAAGAGGTAGGCACACCTCTTTTGCACTTTTTTTGGACAGGATATGGACAAATTTGATAATAACCTGAGAATTTGATGTTTTGGAGATGCACATAAATTGATCTTTGCAATATAATTAGATTATGTAAGTAAGTCAATATATATACTTACCATACTACATATATTTGAAGATTTCGTGTTACCATCCCCAATCCACAGATCTGTGATGTATTAAATCACACAAATTTCCTTTCATTCATGTCTTAAGATCGATCTTGTCACATGTCATCTGGGCCTTGGAAAGTTTCGAATAAAATGGGCATAAAGTCCCAAATATTTAAGAAAGAGATGTAGGGCAGGGTTGTGATGTACATTTTTCCTTAAAATATCTTTCAAAAATGCGTCTCCTATTACAAAGGTATCATCAACCTTCCATGAAAAAAGATGGCCAAAATGTGCCAAATTCAGTAACTGAACATACTGTTAATTCAAGTATGTGCTAGAAAATGCTTTCCTGTATTGTATTTTCCTTTGGGATCAAATCCCCACACTTGCGGATCTTAAAAGCATGATGTCATCAGCAATATGGGGAATCATAAAGTGGTAGGTATGCACTTCACGGCTCCTTGGCAATGGGAACCATTCCATTAAATATTTACCGCTGTTAAGAAACCTACATCTGTTTTCCAGAGACAAGTAGTCAACAATTTGGCACATGGCTCTCATCCAATAGGATAAGAGTATCTTCACATGAAGTGTAATAGAACTGTTTGGATTATTGCTGTATGGTGTTGTTCTGTCTCCCCTATAGGCCATGGTGAACTGGGACCCAGTGGACCACACAGTGCTTGCTGATGAGCAGATAGATGAAAATGGCCGCTCCTGGCGATCGGGCGCCCTTGCCGAAAAAAGGTCCCTCAGACAGTGGTACATCAGGACAACAGCTTATGCCAAGGTACATACCGAGTTTATGTGGTCATATCAGTTAATACTTAAGGAGTTCTTCAAGAAATTGTCGTCTGGATCTGTGATATTTTGACAATAACTCTGAAATTGAGAATGATTTCACAAAATATTTGAGGGAGAGTTGTAGGTATTGTTCTGATTGATATTTTTCCATTAAATATTTTTTCCTGACTTTGCTTTTGCCTGCAAACTATCATTAAAATTGTGAGGCTGCTTTAGGCCGCTCTGAGCATTAATGGGTTAACAGACAATGTTTGTACAGTTTTTCATCTGCAAAAAACTACTCAATATAGTATGTATATATATAATGGCTGTAGTTGGCAAGCAACAAAGAAATTCTATAAAAAAACATGTTTATGTGTTAAAAGCAATAATATTTCTTTAGAATAATTGTGCAGTAACAGTGCACCATGTTTGCACCATGTGACTGATGTGTATTTTAGTATGGCTGCTTGGTCAGTGCTTTCTTCAACCTGCCTTGCATCGAAGAATCCCTGGGCTAGCGGCTTGAAGTAAATGTCTCCACAGATTTTTTAGCACTGCTAAATTCAACCAGGTGGGAGCCAAAGAGTAAACAGTGCAGCTAATTTCATATACTGTAGAATAGGAAATTAATCCGGGGTGCAAATATACCGAATTTGACCAAAAATGACCTTTCCTAATTTTAATTTATCGAACAGTAATTATTACACATTAACACAGACGGGGGCAATTTAATTATAACAAGATTTTCTAATTCTGTTAAATCGGATTAATAACATGCTTGGAATTATTTCCTATTCTTCAGTAGTGTCTATAAACAAAGAGAAAGTTTGCGCAATTTTGCATCCAAGTATTTCACGATGTCACTTATGAAACTTTAGTGATAATATTAAATAAAAGGCCATTTGGTATCATAGCAACAGAGGTGACAACAGCACATTCTCACATTGACTCCTGTGTATGATATTACATTTCTATGATTATTTCTGAAGATCAAAATAGGAAAATTGGAAATTTTGGTGGACAGCTGAAGATATGGGAACTAGGTGTGATTATGTATATGATATTTCATAGTGATGGGCCAATCATCGATAATCGATCGGTTGCTTCTTTTTTACCGATTTACCAATTTATCGATAACGAAACTGACAATCGATAATAATCGAAAAAGGTGACACCTAGGGACGAAGAATAGAACTAAATGACTGGGCAAGTTGTCAGCTTTCTTGCTATGAAACTAAGTTCCAAAAACACTTCAAGACGAAGTTAGAATGGGTGCTACTAGCAAGCAATTGTCATGGACTATCACTTAGTTTTACGCTCTAGACCTCTAGTACCGAATTACTTAAAAAGTGTGAAGAACAGATTATGATCGAAAATCGATCGGTTGGCTGCAACTGATTATCGATCATGAAATTGTAACTGATTTCCAACCCTAATATTTCAGTCTCTATGGGACGGCCTGGAGGAGGTGGATCCTACTCTGTGGAAAGATATCATCAGCATGCAGCAGAACTGGATAGGGGAGTGCAAGGGGACAAAGATACGCTTCAAGTTACAGGTAACACACTAAACCATCTGCAGCTGGGGTGTGCAAGCAACTCCCAACACAACTCATCAAATAGAGTAAAAATTTAAAAAAAACTTAAAGCTTATCACTTGGGAGTGTGAACAGCTGGCTAGTCACTATTTATCCTTCACATGGCAGACAAAGCGATGATAGATGAAATCTCAAATCCAGATACTTAGTCTCAGATAGGGATGGATACCTGATGGGTACCAGTACCAATGAAACGGTATGGTATTTTAACGGTACTATTAATGGTACTTTATTGCATCATAACCGTTCAAATTTTGTTGTGAATAGCCATGTTTAGGATCCTGGACAATCCCTTAATAGTGATAACTTCACAGAGGTTAGTATCGTTAAGAGTACCTCTAAGGAATAAAACAGTTTGATATGGTACTTTTTGAAACTATATCGATACTAGTGCGGGTACCTCCTAACCCTTATGCTGGTGGTGGCTCATTTGACCTATATACAATGATGCAAAAAACTGAGAAATGACTGAAACCCTTGCACATAGGTACTCATCTGAGAGTGCTCAGTGAGAGCTTTCCAATGAATACCATAATGGCAGGGCTTAGATGGTTTTCAAAGATTTTTGCATCCTTGTGCTTTGGACGAATGTAGCATCAGCATTGGAAGGGGTTGATGGTATCCAACCCTAGTCTCAGATAAATTGAACTTGTCAGCTGTCACCTGAAATGCTCTTGTATCTGTGTCAGGGTCTTAGCCAGCAGGGTGTCTGGGTGTATTTTGGACTCCTTGGTTCATGAGAAATGCCTTTATCTAAGGTAAAACGACACCCTAGATTTTGGTATGTGTTTTTTTTTATAAATACTAATTACAAGTTAAATTTCTAAAAAGTTTTACTTCAAAATGATAACTAAGAAATTTCTTGAAGAATTAAGCATATCATTACTTTATTTGTTTATTTAAATAATCAGTGTAAAGATTTTTACTTTTTCAATCCGGGATTTTGGACACCCTAAATTCTTGAAATCCCAATTTGGACACCCTGTTTTGAAAATCCTGACTAAGTCCCTGATTCTGTGTTCTTGTTTCAGCAGCAGCCTTCAGGCCAATCTGTGGAGGATCCGCTGTCAGTGTACACAGAAAGCCCCGACCTCCTCTACGGAGTCTCCCATATACTTCTGGCTCCTGAGCACCCACTTCCTGGCTAAGCTCTTGTATCTGTGTTATTGTTTCAGCAGCAGCCTTCAGGCCAATCTCTGGAGGATCCGCTGTCAGTGTACACAGAGAGCCCAGAGCTCCTCTACGGAGTCTCCCATATACTTCTGGCTCCTGAGCACCCACATCCTGGCTAAGCTCTTGTATCTGTGTTATTGTTTCAGCAGCAGCCTTCAGGCCAATCTCTGGAGGATCCGCTGTCAGTGTACACAGAAAGCCCCGAGCTCCTCTACGGAGTCTCCCATATACTTCTGGCTCCTGAGCACCCACTTCCTGGCTAAGCTCTTGTATCTGTGTTATTGTTTCAGCCGCAGCCTTCAGGCCAGTCTCTGGAGGATCCGCTGTCAGTGTACACAGAGAGCCCCGAGCTCCTCTACGGAGTCTCCCATATACTTCTGGCTCCTGAGCACCCACATCCTGGCTAAGCTCTTGTATCTGTGTTATTGTTTCAGCAGCAGCCTTCAGGCCAGTCTCTGGAGGATCCGCTGTCAGTGTACACAGAGAGCCCTGAGCTCCTCTACGGAGTCTCCCATATACTTCTGGCTCCTGAGCACCCACATCCTGGCTAAGCTCTTGTATCTGTGTTATTGTTTCAGCAGCAGCCTTCAGGCCAGTCTGTGGAGGATCCGCTGTCAGTGTACACAGAGAGCCCCGAGCTCCTCTACGGAGTCTCCCATATACTTCTGGCTCCTGAGCACCCACATCCTGGCTAAGCTCTTGTATCTGTGTTATTGTTTCAGCAGCAGCCTTCAGGCCAGTCTGTGGAGGATCCGCTGTCAGTGTACACAGAAAGCCCCGAGCTCCTCTACGGGATCTCCCATATACTTCTGGCTCCTGAGCACCCACATCCTGGCTAAGCTCTTGTATCTGTGTTATTGTTTCAGCAGCAGCCTTCAGGCCAATCTCTGGAGGATCCGCTGTCAGTGTACACAGAGAGCCCTGAGCTCCTCTACGGAGTCTCCCATATACTTCTGGCTCCTGAGCACCCACATCCTGGCTAAGCTCTTGTATCTGTGTTATTGTTTCAGCAGCAGCCTTCAGGCCAGTCTCTGGAGGATCCGCTGTCAGTGTACACAGAGAGCCCCGAGCTCCTCTACGGAGTCTCCCATATACTTCTGGCTCCTGAGCACCCACATCCTGGCTAAGCTCTTGTATCTGTGTTATTGTTTCAGCAGCAGCCTTCAGGCCAGTCTGTGGAGGATCCGCTGTCAGTGTACACAGAAAGCCCCGAGCTCCTCTACGGAGTCTCCCATATACTTCTGGCTCCTGAGCACCCACATCCTGGCTAAGGTCTTGTATCTGTGTTATTGTTTCAGCAGCAGTCTTCAGGCCAGTCTGTGGAGGATCCGCTGTCAGTGTACACAGAGAGCCCCGAGCTCCTCTACGGAGTCTCCCATATACTTCTGGCTCCTGAGCACCTACTCAACAAACACCAATACTATTACACTCCTAATCTGTGTTATTGTTTCAGCAGCAGTCTTCAGGCCAGTCTGTGGAGGATCCGCTGTCAGTGTACACAGAGAGCCCCGAGCTCCTCTACGGAGTCTCCCATATACTTCTGGCTCCTGAGCACCCACATCCTGGCTAAGCTCTTGTATCTGTGTTATTGTTTCAGCAGCAGCCTTCAGGCCAATCTCTGGAGGATCCGCTGTCAGTGTACACAGAGAGCCCTGAGCTCCTCTACGGAGTCTCCCATATACTTCTGGCTCCTGAGCACCCGCTTCCTGGCTAAGCTCTTGTATCTGTGTTATTGTTTCAGCAGCAGCCTTCAGGCCAGTCTCTGGAGGATCCGCTGTCAGTGTACACAGAGAGCCCCGAGCTCCTCTACGGAGTCTCCCATATACTTCTGGCTCCTGAGCACCCACATCCTGGCTAAGCTCTTGTATCTGTGTTATTGTTTCAGCAGCAGCCTTCAGGCCAGTCTGTGGAGGATCCGCTGTCAGTGTACACAGAAAGCCCCGAGCTCCTCTACGGAGTCTCCCATATACTTCTGGCTCCTGAGCACCCACATCCTGGCTAAGGTCTTGTATCTGTGTTATTGTTTCAGCAGCAGTCTTCAGGCCAGTCTGTGGAGGATCCGCTGTCAGTGTACACAGAGAGCCCCGAGCTCCTCTACGGAGTCTCCCATATACTTCTGGCTCCTGAGCACCTACTCAACAAACACCAATACTATTACACTCCTAATCTGTGTTATTGTTTCAGCAGCAGTCTTCAGGCCAGTCTGTGGAGGATCCGCTGTCAGTGTACACAGAGAGCCCCGAGCTCCTCTACGGGATCTCCCATATACTTCTGGCTCCTGAGCACCCACTCAACAAACACCAATACTATTACACTCCTAATCTGTGTTATTGTTTCAGCAGCAGCCTTCAGGCCAATCTCTGGAGGATCCGCTGTCAGTGTACACAGAGAGCCCAGAGCTCCTCTACGGGGTCTCCCATATACTTCTGGCTCCTGAGCACCCACTCAACAAACACCAATACTATTACACTCCTAATCTGTGTTATTGTTTCAGCAGCAGTCTTCAGGCCAGTCTGTGGAGGATCCGCTGTCAGTGTACACAGAGAGCCCCGAGCTCCTCTACGGGGTCTCTCATATACTTCTGGCTCCTGAGCACCCACTCAACAAACACCAATACTATTACACTCCTAATCTGTGTTATTGTTTCAGCAGCAGCCTTCAGGCCAATCTCTGGAGGATCCGCTGTCAGTGTACACAGAGAGCCCAGAGCTCCTCTACGGGGTCTCCCATATACTTCTGGCTCCTGAGCACCCACTCAACAAACACCAATACTATTACACTCCTAATCTGTGTTATTGTTTCAGCAGCAGTCTTCAGGCCAGTCTGTGGAGGATCCGCTGTCAGTGTACACAGAGAGCCCTGAGCTCCTCTACGGGGTCTCCCATATACTTCTGGCTCCTGAGCACCCACTCAACAAACACCAATACTATTACACTCCTAATCTGTGTTATTGTTTCAGCAGCAGCCTTCAGGCCAGTCTGTGGAGGATCCGCTGTCAGTGTACACAGAGAGCCCCGAGCTCCTCTACGGGATCTCCCATATACTTCTGGCTCCTGAGCACCCACATCCTGGCTAAGCTCTTGTATCTGTGTTATTGTTTCAGCAGCAGCCTTCAGGCCAGTCTGTGGAGGATCCGCTGTCAGTGTACACAGAGAGCCCCGAGCTCCTCTACGGGATCTCCCATATACTTCTGGCTCCTGAGCACCCACATCCTGGCTAAGCTCTTGTATCTGTGTTATTGTTTCAGCAGCAGCCTTCAGGCCAGTCTCTGGAGGATCCGCTGTCAGTGTACACAGAAAGCCCCGAGCTCCTCTACGGGATCTCCCATATACTTCTGGCTCCTGAGCACCCACTCAACAAACACCAATACTATTACACTCCTAATCTGTGTTATTGTTTCAGCAGCAGCCTTCAGGCCAGTCTGTGGAGGATCCGCTGTCAGTGTACACAGAGAGCCCCGAGCTCCTCTACGGGGTCTCTCATATACTTCTGGCTCCTGAGCACCCACATCCTGGCTAAGCTCTTGTATCTGTGTTATTGTTTCAGCAGCAGCCTTCAGGCCAGTCTGTGGAGGATCCGCTGTCAGTGTACACAGAGAGCCCCGAGCTCCTCTACGGGGTCTCTCATATACTTCTGGCTCCTGAGCACCCACATCCTGGCTAAGCTCTTGTATCTGTGTTATTGTTTCAGCAGCAGCCTTCAGGCCAATCTGTGGAGGATCCGCTGTCAGTGTACACAGAGAGCCCTGAGCTCCTCTACGGGGTCTCTCATATACTTCTGGCTCCTGAGCACCCGCTCAACAAACACCAATACTATTACACTCCTAATCTGTGTTATTGTTTCAGCAGCAGCCTTCAGGCCTATCTCTGGAGGATCCGCTGTCAGTGTACACAGAGAGCCCCGAGCTCCTCTACGGGGTCTCTCATATACTTCTGGCTCCTGAGCACCCGCTCAACAAACACCAATACTATTACACTCCTAATCTGTGTTATTGTTTCAGCAGCAGCCTTCAGGCCAATCTCTGGAGGATCCGCTGTCAGTGTACACAGAGAGCCCCGAGCTCCTCTACGGAGTCTCCCATATACTTCTGGCTCCTGAGCACCCACATCCTGGCTAAGCTCTTGTATCTGTGTTATTGTTTCAGCAGCAGCCTTCAGGCCAATCTGTGGAGGATCCGCTGTCAGTGTACACAGAAAGCCCCGAGCTCCTCTACGGGGTCTCTCATATACTTCTGGCTCCTGAGCACCCGCTCAACAAACACCAATACTATTACACTCCTAATCTGTGTTATTGTTTCAGCAGCAGCCTTCAGGACAATCTCTGGAGGATCCGCTGTCAGTGTACACAGAGAGCCCCGAGCTCCTCTACGGAGTCTCCCATATACTTCTGGCTCCTGAGCACCCACATCCTGGCTAAGCTCTTGTATCTGTGTTATTGTTTCAGCAGCAGCCTTCAGGCCAGTCTGTGGAGGATCCGCTGTCAGTGTACACAGAGAGCCCCGAGCTCCTCTACGGGATCTCCCATATACTTCTGGCTCCTGAGCACCCACTTCCTGGCTAAGCTCTTGTATCTGTGTTATTGTTTCAGCAGCAGCCTTCAGGCCAGTCTGTGGAGGATCCGCTGTCAGTGTACACAGAGAGCCCCGAGCTCCTCTACGGAGTCTCCCATATACTTCTGGCTCCTGAGCACCCACATCCTGGCTAAGCTCTTGTATCTGTGTTATTGTTTCAGCAGCAGCCTTCAGGCCAGTCTCTGGAGGATCCGCTGTCAGTGTACACAGAGAGCCCCGAGCTCCTCTACGGGATCTCCCATATACTTCTGGCTCCTGAGCACCCACTTCCTGGCTAAGCTCTTGTATCTGTGTTATTGTTTCAGCAGCAGCCTTCAGGCCAGTCTGTGGAGGATCCGCTGTCAGTGTACACAGAGAGCCCCGAGCTCCTCTACGGGGTCTCTCATATACTTCTGGCTCCTGAGCACCCACTCAACAAACACCAATACTATTACACTCCTAATCTGTGTTATTGTTTCAGCAGCAGCCTTCAGGCCAGTCTCTGGAGGATCCGCTGTCAGTGTACACAGAGAGCCCCGAGCTCCTCTACGGGATCTCCCATATACTTCTGGCTCCTGAGCACCCACATCCTGGCTAAGCTCTTGTATCTGTGTTATTGTTTCAGCAGCAGCCTTCAGGCCAGTCTGTGGAGGATCCGCTGTCAGTGTACACAGAGAGCCCCGAGCTCCTCTACGGGGTCTCTCATATACTTCTGGCTCCTGAGCACCCACTCAACAAACACCAATACTATTACACTCCTAATCTGTGTTATTGTTTCAGCAGCAGCCTTCAGGCCAGTCTCTGGAGGATCCGCTGTCAGTGTACACAGAGAGCCCCGAGCTCCTCTACGGGATCTCCCATATACTTCTGGCTCCTGAGCACCCACATCCTGGCTAAGCTCTTGTATCTGTGTTATTGTTTCAGCAGCAGTCTTCAGGCCAGTCTGTGGAGGATCCGCTGTCAGTGTACACAGAGAGCCCCGAGCTCCTCTACGGAGTCTCCCATATACTTCTGGCTCCTGAGCACCCACATCCTGGCTAAGCTCTTGTATCTGTGTTATTGTTTCAGCAGCAGCCTTCAGGCCAGTCTGTGGAGGATCCGCTGTCAGTGTACACAGAGAGCCCCGAGCTCCTCTACGGGATCTCCCATTTACTTCTGGCTCCTGAGCACCCACATCCTGGCTAAGCTCTTGTATCTGTGTTATTGTTTCAGCAGCAGCCTTCAGGCCAGTCTGTGGAGGATCCGCTGTCAGTGTACACAGAAAGCCCCGAGCTCCTCTACGGGATCTCCCATATACTTCTGGCTCCTGAGCACCCACATCCTGGCTAAGCTCTTGTATCTGTGTTATTGTTTCAGCAGCAGCCTTCAGGCCAGTCTGTGGAGGATCCGCTGTCAGTGTACACAGAGAGCCCCGAGCTCCTCTACGGGATCTCCCATATACTTCTGGCTCCTGAGCACCCACATCCTGGCTAAGCTCTTGTATCTGTGTTATTGTTTCAGCAGCAGCCTTCAGGCCAGTCTGTGGAGGATCCGCTGTCAGTGTACACAGAGAGCCCTGAGCTCCTCTACGGAGTCTCCCATATACTTCTGGCACCTGAGCACCCACATCCTGGCTAAGCTCTTGTATCTGTGTTATTGTTTCAGCAGCAGCCTTCAGGCCAGTCTGTGGAGGATCCGCTGTCAGTGTACACAGAGAGCCCTGAGCTCCTCTACGGAGTCTCCCATATACTTCTGGCTCCTGAGCACCCACATCCTGGCTAAGGTCTTGTATCTGTGTTATTGTTTCAGCAGCAGCCTTCAGGCCAATCTGTGGAGGATCCGCTGTCAGTGTACACAGAGAGCCCCGAGCTCCTCTACGGAGTCTCTCATATACTTCTGGCTCCTGAGCACTCACTTCCTGGCTAAGGTCTTGTATCTGTGTTATTGTTTCAGCAGCAGCCTTCAGGCCAATCTGTGGAGGATCCGCTGTCAGTGTACACAGAGAGCCCTGAGCTCCTCTACGGAGTCTCCCATATACTTCTGGCTCCTGAGCACCCACATCCTGGCTAAGGTCTTGTATCTGTGTTATTGTTTCAGCAGCAGCCTTCAGGCCAGTCTGTGGAGGATCCGCTGTCAGTGTACACAGAGAGCCCTGAGCTCCTCTACGGAGTCTCCCATATACTTCTGGCTCCTGAGCACCCACATCCTGGCTAAGGTCTTGTATCTGTGTTATTGTTTCAGCAGCAGCCTTCAGGCCAATCTGTGGAGGATCCGCTGTCAGTGTACACAGAGAGCCCTGAGCTCCTCTACGGAGTCTCCCATATACTTCTGGCTCCTGAGCACCCACATCCTGGCTAAGGTCTTGTATCTGTGTTATTGTTTCAGCAGCAGCCTTCAGGCCAATCTGTGGAGGATCCGCTGTCAGTGTACACAGAGAGCCCTGAGCTCCTCTACGGAGTCTCCCATATACTTCTGGCTCCTGAGCACCCACATCCTGGCTAAGGTCTTGTATCTGTGTTATTGTTTCAGCAGCAGCCTTCAGGCCAATCTGTGGAGGATCCGCTGTCAGTGTACACAGAGAGCCCCGAGCTCCTCTACGGAGTCTCCCATATACTTCTGGCTCCTGAGCACCCACTCAACAAACACAAATATTATAAGGTAAAAACTCAGCAGCATATAACAGCTTGCATCAATTATCATATACTGTGTATAAAGTAATTGTGTTTACTTATTTTTGCGTAATGGTGTTGTATGAGAAGTTATGTTATTGTGTTGTAGGATACCAGCATAGTGATTGAAAGTCCAAATGATCAAGCACATTTTAATAAATGCAGACTCTAGGGGTGTGCAAAGTATGAACTAATTGAACTCCCGCAATATTAACACTGTACACAGTATTCTTATAGTTAAAGAACTCTAAATCAACAAACCATAATGTTGTGTGTAGTATTATTTGGCATCTCTCCCTTGGCAAAAGACTTTGTAATTCACCTTTGATCATGTTGTATGTAAAGGGTGCTATATCAAATAATAGTGTCAATAATATTGTAACTTTTACTTTTGCTAAGATTCTAACATAAGCATGAAATGACATATTCATCAAAATTTAGCAAAAACCTCACGTTTTTTCTATGATTGATTACAATAGTATTATTTAATAGTGTAGTTGTTTACTATAACTTTAAGGTCATGCTTTTATACTGGATTCCGTTTTTCATAGAGTGGTTTCTGTTTTACAGGAACCAGGTCCAGAATCTCAGGTGAAAGGTAAGTGATAAGAATAGATCTTTACATGCAGATTACAACACTTTTGTGTCAGTGAGTTTCAGCTTAAATAGTTACTACTGGTTAGATATCAATACTTATGTCTTGAAAACATACATGGCCAGGGTCTTAGCCAGGATTTATAAAGTGGGTTTCCAATATTTGCAATCCTAAAATTTTGGGACATCCCATTTTTAAAGGGAGACCACAATATACTCAGATTACAACCATAAACATGTATTTACTTATTGAAATAAGGCATAATATCCTTATACAATGTCATTGCAATTAGATTGAGGTAGAAAAACTTCAATTATATGCTTGAAAGGGACATTTTAAGATATATGCCACAGTGTCAGCCATTTTTCTGACTTATATACACACATTCTTTACATCTCCATGTTTAATTGGGACAGCTGTTCTGTGAAGGTTTATTTAGAGGCAATCTCTGCTGGCAGAACTTTATATTATTCTATCCCATAGGTTAATGGTCCTAATAAGTTCACTATCACGTTATGCATGGAGCATAAGGACTTTCACTATAACTCATTCATGCATGGATATTCTTCTCTGAAGTTGTTCTGTATCTATGATAATTTTGCTAATAACTTACATTCACAAAATATGTTAAGAGTGTTGACATGTTTATTTTGATTGTTTTGCAGTTAAGGAGCTAAATCTACAAGCTGTGCATCCACTGACCAATCATCTCATTCCAATCTATGTTTCTGCGGAGATGGAATTTCCAGAGTTTGTGGATGCTCACTTAGGTATGTGGCATTACCATATAGGAATGTGAACACATAAGAAAGACGTCCAGAAAGTTCTAGGAAGCCTAATGACATGATATTTTGAGGAAACATTAATGGAAATCTGATGGTTGTTTTTTTAAGTTAGAAAAACGAAAAATCAAAAAGTCTGAAAGTATTGTCAGAATTATAAATCATTTGCTAAAGCATGAAAGGTGCATTTTTGTGGAATTCCCCAATGAAAATATTGTCATGTCCATGGAGAGACATGGGATGCATGTGAACGGTTTGCAAGACAAGGTTATTACGGTATCAGGACAATATCCCCCCGGACAATATCCCCCCGGACAATATCCCCCCAGGACAAAATCCCCCCGGACAATATCCCCCCGTTCCAATATCCCCCCGGACAAAATCCCCCTGGATGATATCTCTAGTAAAACCTGTTTTAGTAAAAAAAAATATTTTTAATTCCAGTGTTTTAAATTTTCCCAAAACATTTGTTGGTAAAAAAAATATATATATTTTTAATTCCAGTGTTTTAAATTATCCTAAATTGTGTGCCGGGAAAAAAAATAAAATTCAAAAAAGAAATTTCAGGGTTTCAAATTATTCTAAAAAAAATTTTCAAAAATTCAAAAAAAAATTAGTGTTTTGAATTATCCTAAATCACGGTAAAAAAAAAATTAAAAATTTTTTTTGCAGTGTTCTAAATTATTCTAAAAAAAAATTCAAAAATTCAAAAATATTTAGGGAGCTTAAATCATTAATTTTTTTAAAATTTTAATTCCAGTATTTTAAATTATCCTAAATTGTGTGCCGGTAAAAAAATATTTTTTTACTATCACATGTTTTAGGATAATTTAAAACTGGAATTTAAAAAAAAAAAAAATATTTACTATCATGTGTTTTAAGATAATTTAAAACACTGGAATTTAAAAAAAATATTAATTCTACTATCACATGTTTAAGGATGATTTAAAACACTAGAATTTAAAAAAAAAAAAATTGATAAATTTTTTTTAGAATAATTTAAAACACTGCAATACATTTTTTTTAATTTAATTTTTTTTATCCGGCACATGATTTAGGATAATTTAAAACACTAATTTTTTTTTTTAATTTTTGAAAAAAAGTTTTAAGAATAATATAAAACACTGCAATTTTTTTTCTATTTAATTTTTTTTACCCGGCACACGATTTAGGATAATTTAAAACACTGGAATTAAAAAAGAAAAAAAAAAAAATTTTCCAACACATGTTTTGCGATAATTTAAAACACTGGAATTATTATTTTTTTTTTACTAAAACATGTTTTTACTAGAGATATCATTCGGGGGGATTTTGTCCGGGGGGATATTGTCCGGGGGGATATTGTCCGGGGGGATATTGTCCTAGGGGGATATTGTCCGGGGGGATATTGTCCGGGGGATATTGTCCGGGGGGATATTGTCCAGGGGGATATTGTCCTAGAACCGGTTATTACACAGGTGTTAATCAGATAGAATGCTAAACAGAGAAAGATTGTGCACTAAATAATAAGTAGATACATATATTCCTTTATAGTTATTTACACAGGTGTTAATTGCATAGGATATGGATAGGGATGGGGACCGGAAACCGGTTCAAACCGGCCTGAGCATTGCGGTTAACCAGTCAAAAACCGGACCTCCCTCTAAACGGTTCGGTTTTCTATGCATGCACAGGGTTCCTGGAGGCGTAATAAAACTATCAGCACCTACCTCCTCACTGGCCTCACAATGTCTGCCAAGCGCGACGATCAAACAGCCATTTCAAAATCTCTCAAGTCTGGTACCCTGCCCACTTCCACTATGCTCAGAAGCCTTCTGAGCGTAGAGAAAGTGCCCAGGGAGCTAGTATATAGGAACTTTCAAGAACTTTCCAGTTCAGGCAAGTTCAGCCACGCATTCCACTGCGTAGTTTCGTATCCAAGAAATGTCATTAATAAACCGTTTAGGAAACCGTGATAAAACCGAACCGTAGAAGCAAAACCGAGAACCGAACCGAACCGTAGAATTCTCAACGTTCCCCATCCCTAGATATGGACAATAAATATGTTTTTCTCACCCATTGTTACAGGTATCCCATGTGCCTCAGATGTAGACAAAGACTTTGCCAACACGAATGCTGTAACAGCCGTGAATGTTTTAGATGAACAGGGAAACCTAATTAATTCAGACCAGGTAAATAAGTGATTTTGGTTTATTTGAAGATCCTGATTATTTTGGCAATATCTTTGCGACCAATATTCTTTTTTCAAGAAATATCTAAAGGAGATACTAGCACACATCTTTTCTCTAGATATTTTATGAACCTATGATTAATTACTAAGTTCTTTTCATAAATATCATATGTCCGGATGATCCTTGTCAAGGAGATTTCCAGGCATGAATAGGTTAATAGTAGCACATTTTTGACCAGAGTGTGGTAAGATTTTGGCGGAACCTTCTACGTCTCCAAAAATTAACATGACCTTCCCACAGAACCCTTATTTTGCTACATAGGCTTAAAGACTGTAAGTGTTTTGTTCCAGTAAATCCCTTTGTCTATTTAGACTTTGTTAACTGGAGTACACATTGTTCTTGAACCATCACCACAGAAGTAAATCTAATTTATTTTCATTTCAGTTTTCTGGACTGTCAAAAGAAGATGCTTTCAACAAGGTCACCAACTTTGCCAGAGTTTCTAAATTTGGAGGAGAGATCACAAGTGCCAAGCTTCGTGATTGGTTGATTTCTAGGCAGCGCTACTGGGGTACCCCCATACCTATGATTAAATGTGGCAAGTGTGGGGTAAGTTGTGATCAATTTTGAAATTTTTAAAACTATTCTTTTTCAGAGTTTGTCGGTCCTCTATGAGTATCTCCCATTGGTGATCAATTTTGAAAATTTTGAAACGATTTTATTTCAAAATGTACCAGTTCCCTATGAGGATCTCCCCGTTGTGTACAATTTTGAAAAAATAAGTGACGATTATTTTTCAGAGTGTACCCCTACAAGGATCTCCCTGTGGTAATCATTTTTTAAAGATTTCAAACAATTCTTTTTCGGAGTGTACCGGTTTCCTACGAGGATCTCCCAGTGGTGATCAATTTTGAAAATTTCCAACGATTGTTTTTCAGAGTGTACCGGTCCCCTATGATGGTCTCCCGGTGGAGCTTCCAGAGATCAGCAATTTTACGGGGAAGGGCGCCTCCCCTCTCTCCTCCTCCGCACAATGGCTGAACATCACCTGCCCCAGGTGAGATATTAACCCATTCACACTCAGAGTTACTCTAGAAAGTATCGTCTGCTTTATCATACTTTTGGAAATAACTCGGGAGTAAAGCGAAAGTTCACAAAATATTTGAATGAGACTGGTTGTTTAGCTTCGGATCAACATTTCTCCTACAATTTTTTTTTCATAAAATGCTTTTGTAAGAAAAATATTTCCAAAATTGTCAGGCCTATTTGCAGCAAAATAACACTTTCAACATGGTAATACATCATGAGATTGAAATTAATTGAATGGGGTTTCGTTAAACCCTTCAAGGTAAATGAATATGTTATATGTATATCAAACTATTGTTTTGTTTAGTTATTTCCTTGTTTTAGACCATATTTTCCTTCCAGATGGATCTGTTAATCAATTTGCAACTGGTGTATGCCAATAGTCGAATGCAACAGAAAATGTTTGATATCATTTAATAATGATAATGCTGACCGTGATATTGATGCTGATAATTATAGTAAATGGAACTGCATTTTTAATGAAGGAATAAAGATAAAAGTGGTGTTGATGATGATAATGATGCTGTTTGTTTCAGCTGTGGGGGAGAGGCTGAGCGTGAGACGGACACCATGGATACGTTTGTGGACTCGTCGTGGTACTACCTGCGCTACCTGGACCCCCAGAACACACAGCTGCCCTTTGACCCAAGCAAGGCGGCGCGTGCCCTCCCTGTAGACCTCTACATAGGCGGGAAAGAACACGGTAAGATATAGCCCAGCAAGGCGGAGTGCACCCTCCCTGTAGACCTCTACATAGGCAGGAAAGAACACGGTAAGATATAGCCCAGCAAGGCGGCGCGTGCCCTCCCTGTAGACCTCTACATAGGCGGGAAAGAACACGGTAAGATATAGCCCAGCAAGGCGGAGTGCACCCTCCCTGTAGACCTCTACATAGGCGGGAAAGAACATGGTAAGATATAGCCCAGCAAGGCGGAGTGCACCCTCCCTGTAGACCTCTACATAGGCGGGAAAGAACACGGTAAGATATAGCCCAGCAAGGCGGAGTGCACCCTCCCTGTAGACCTCTACATAGGCGGGAAAGAACACGGTAAGATATAGCCCAGCAAGGCGGCGCGTGCCCTCCCTGTAGACCTCTACATAGGCGGGAAAGAACACGGTAAGATATAGCCCAGCAAGGCGGAGTGCACCCTCCCTGTAGACCTCTACATAGGCGGGAAAGAACACGGTAAGATATAGCCCAGCAAGGCGGAGTGCACCCTCCCTGTAGACCTCTACATAGGCGGGAAAGAACACGGTAAGATATAGCCCAGCAAGGCGGAGTGCACCCTCCCTGTAGACCTCTACATAGGCGGGAAAGAACACGGTAAGATATAGCCCAGCAAGGCGGAGTGCACCCTCCCTGTAGACCTCTACATAGGCGGGAAAGAACACAGTAAGATATAGCCCAGCAAGGCGGAGTGCACCCTCCCTGTAGACCTCTACATAGGCGGGAAAGAACACGGTAAGATATAGCCCAGCAAGGCGGAGTGCACCCTCCCTGTAGACCTCTACATAGGCGGGAAAGAACACGGTAAGATATAGCCCAGCAAGGCGGAGTGCACCCTCCCTGTAGACCTCTACATAGGCGGGAAAGAACACGGTAAGATATAGCCCAGCAAGGCGGAGTGCACCCTCCCTGTAGACCTCTACATAGGCGGGAAAGAACACGGTAAGATATAGCCCAGCAAGGCGGAGTGCACCCTCCCTGTAGACCTCTACATAGGCGGGAAAGAACACGGTAAGATATAGCCCAGCAAGGCGGAGTGCACCCTCCCTGTAGACCTCTACATAGGCGGGAAAGAACACGGTAAGATATAGCCCAGCAAGGCGGAGTGCACCCTCCCTGTAGACCTCTACATAGGCGGGAAAGAACACGGTAAGATATAGCCCAGCAAGGCGGAGTGCACCCTCCCTGTAGACCTCTACATAGGCGGGAAAGAACACGGTAAGATATAGCCCAGCAAGGCGGAGTGCACCCTCCCTGTAGACCTCTACATAGGCGGGAAAGAACACGGTAAGATATAGCCCAGCAAGGCGGCGCGTGCCCTCCCTGTAGACCTCTACATAGGCGGGAAAGAACACGGTAAGATATAGCCCAGCAAGGCGGCGCGTGCCCTCCCTGTAGACCTCTACATAGGCGGGAAAGAACACGGTAAGATATAGCCCAGCAAGGCGGCGCGTGCCCTCCCTGTAGACCTCTACATAGGCGGGAAAGAACACGGTAAGATATAGCCCAGCAAGGCGGAGTGCACCCTCCCTGTAGACCTCTACATAGGCGGGAAAGAACACGGTAAGATATAGCCCAGCAAGGCGGCGCGTGCCCTCCCTGTAGACCTCTACATAGGCGGGAAAGAACACGGTAAGATATAGCCCAGCAAGGCGGAGTGCACCCTCCCTGTAGACCTCTACATAGGCAGGAAAGAACACGGTAAGATATAGCCCAGCAAGGCGGAGTGCACCCTCCCTGTAGACCTCTACATAGGCGGGAAAGAACACGGTAAGATATAGCCCAGCAAGGCGGAGTGCACCCTCCCTGTAGACCTCTACATAGGCGGGAAAGAACACGGTAAGATATAGCCCAGCAAGGCGGCGCGTGCCCTCCCTGTAGACCTCTACATAGGCGGGAAAGAACACGGTAAGATATAGCCCAGCAAGGCGGAGTGCACCCTCCCTGTAGACCTCTACATAGGCGGGAAAGAACACGGTAAGATATAGCCCAGCAAGGCGACGCGTGCCCTCCCTGTAGACCTCTACATAGGCGGGAAAGAACACGGTAAGATATAGCCCAGCAAGGCGGAGTGCACCCTCCCTGTAGACCTCTACATAGGCGGGAAAGAACACGGTAAGATATAGCCCAGCAAGGCGGCGCGTGCCCTCCCTGTAGACCTCTACATAGGCGGGAAAGAACACGGTAAGATATAGCCCAGCAAGGCGGCGCGTGCCCTCCCTGTAGACCTCTACATAGGCGGGAAAGAACACGGTAAGATATAGCCCAGCAAGGCGGAGTGCACCCTCCCTGTAGACCTCTACATAGGCGGGAAAGAACACGGTAAGATATAGCCCAGCAAGGCGGAGTGCACCCTCCCTGTAGACCTCTACATAGGCAGGAAAGAACACGGTAAGATATAGCCCAGCAAGGCGGAGTGCACCCTCCCTGTAGACCTCTACATAGGCGGGAAAGAACACGGTAAGATATAGCCCAGCAAGGCGGAGTGCACCCTCCCTGTAGACCTCTACATAGGCGGGAAAGAACACGGTAAGATATAGCCCAGCAAGGCGGAGTGCACCCTCCCTGTAGACCTCTACATAGGCGGGAAAGAACACGGTAAGATATAGCCCAGCAAGGCGGAGTGCACCCTCCCTGTAGACCTCTACATAGGCGGGAAAGAACACGGTAAGATATAGCCCAGCAAGGCGGCGCGTGCCCTCCCTGTAGACCTCTACATAGGCGGGAAAGAACACGGTAAGATATAGCCCAGCAAGGCGGAGTGCACCCTCCCTGTAGACCTCTACATAGGCGGGAAAGAACACGGTAAGATATAGCCCAGCAAGGCGGAGTGCACCCTCCCTGTAGACCTCTACATAGGCAGGAAAGAACACGGTAAGATATAGCCCAGCAAGGCGGCGCGTGCCCTCCCTGTAGACCTCTACATAGGCGGGAAAGAACACGGTAAGATATAGCCCAGCAAGGCGGAGTGCACCCTCCCTGTAGACCTCTACATAGGCGGGAAAGAACACGGTAAGATATAGCCCAGCAAGGCGGAGTGCACCCTCCCTGTAGACCTCTACATAGGCAGGAAAGAACACGGTAAGATATAGCCCAGCAAGGCGGCGCGTGCCCTCCCTGTAGACCTCTACATAGGCGGGAAAGAACACGGTAAGATATAGCCCAGCAAGGCGGAGTGCACCCTCCCTGTAGACCTCTACATAGGCGGGAAAGAACACGGTAAGATATAGCCCAGCAAGGCGGAGTGCACCCTCCCTGTAGACCTCTACATAGGCGGGAAAGAACACGGTAAGATATAGCCCAGCAAGGCGGAGTGCACCCTCCCTGTAGACCTCTACATAGGCAGGAAAGAACACGGTAAGATATAGCCCAGCAAGGCGGAGTGCACCCTCCCTGTAGACCTCTACATAGGCGGGAAAGAACACGGTAAGATATAGCCCAGCAAGGCGGAGTGCACCCTCCCTGTAGACCTCTACATAGGCGGGAAAGAACACGGTAAGATATAGCCCAGCAAGGCGGAGTGCACCCTCCCTGTAGACCTCTACATAGGCGGGAAAGAACACGGTAAGATATAGCCCAGCAAGGCGGCGCGTGCCCTCCCTGTAGACCTCTACATAGGCGGGAAAGAACACGGTAAGATATAGCCCAGCAAGGCGGAGTGCACCCTCCCTGTAGACCTCTACATAGGCGGGAAAGAACACGGTAAGATATAGCCCAGCAAGGCGGCGCGTGCCCTCCCTGTAGACCTCTACATAGGCGGGAAAGAACACGGTAAGATATAGCCCAGCAAGGCGGAGTGCACCCTCCCTGTAGACCTCTACATAGGCGGGAAAGAACACGGTAAGATATAGCCCAGCAAGGCGGAGTGCACCCTCCCTGTAGACCTCTACATAGGCGGGAAAGAACACGGTAAGATATAGCCCAGCAAGGCGGAGTGCACCCTCCCTGTAGACCTCTACATAGGCGGGAAAGAACACGGTAAGATATAGCCCAGCAAGGCGGCGCGTGCCCTCCCTGTAGACCTCTACATAGGCGGGAAAGAACACGGTAAGATATAGCCCAGCAAGGCGGAGTGCACCCTCCCTGTAGACCTCTACATAGGCGGGAAAGAACACGGTAAGATATAGCCCAGCAAGGCGGCGCGTGCCCTCCCTGTAGACCTCTACATAGGCGGGAAAGAACACGGTAAGATATAGCCCAGCAAGGCGGAGTGCACCCTCCCTGTAGACCTCTACATAGGCGGGAAAGAACATGGTAAGATATAGCCCAGCAAGGCGGCGCGTGCCCTCCCTGTAGACCTCTACATAGGCGGGAAAGAACACGGTAAGATATAGCCCAGCAAGGCGGCGCGTGCCCTCCCTGTAGACCTCTACATAGGCGGGAAAGAACACGGTAAGATATAGCCCAGCAAGGCGGAGTGCACCCTCCCTGTAGACCTCTACATAGGCGGGAAAGAACATGGTAAGATATAGCCCAGCAAGGCGGAGTGCACCCTCCCTGTAGACCTCTACATAGGCGGGAAAGAACACGGTAAGATATAGCCCAGCAAGGCGGAGTGCACCCTCCCTGTAGACCTCTACATAGGCGGGAAAGAACACGGTAAGATATAGCCCAGCAAGGCGGAGTGCACCCTCCCTGTAGACCTCTACATAGGCGGGAAAGAACACGGTAAGATATAGCCCAGCAAGGCGGAGTGCACCCTCCCTGTAGACCTCTACATAGGCGGGAAAGAACACGGTAAGATATAGCCCAGCAAGGCGGAGTGCACCCTCCCTGTAGACCTCTACATAGGCGGGAAAGAACACGGTAAGATATAGCCCAGCAAGGCGGAGTGCACCCTCCCTGTAGACCTCTACATAGGCGGGAAAGAACACGGTAAGATATAGCCCAGCAAGGCGGAGTGCACCCTCCCTGTAGACCTCTACATAGGCGGGAAAGAACACGGTAAGATATAGCCCAGCAAGGCGGAGTGCACCCTCCCTGTAGACCTCTACATAGGCGGGAAAGAACACGGTAAGATATAGCCCAGCAAGGCGGCGCGTGCCCTCCCTGTAGACCTCTACATAGGCGGGAAAGAACACGGTAAGATATAGCCCAGCAAGGCGGAGTGCACCCTCCCTGTAGACCTCTACATAGGCGGGAAAGAACACGGTAAGATATAGCCCAGCAAGGCGGAGTGCACCCTCCCTGTAGACCTCTACATAGGCAGGAAAGAACACGGTAAGATATAGCCCAGCAAGGCGGAGTGCACCCTCCCTGTAGACCTCTACATAGGCGGGAAAGAACACGGTAAGATATAGCCCAGCAAGGCGGCGCGTGCCCTCCCTGTAGACCTCTACATAGGCGGGAAAGAACACGGTAAGATATAGCCCAGCAAGGCGGCGCGTGCCCTCCCTGTAGACCTCTACATAGGCGGGAAAGAACACGGTAAGATATAGCCCAGCAAGGCGGAGTGCACCCTCCCTGTAGACCTCTACATAGGCGGGAAAGAACACGGTAAGATATAGCCCAGCAAGGCGGAGTGCACCCTCCCTGTAGACCTCTACATAGGCGGGAAAGAACACGGTAAGATATAGCCCAGCAAGGCGGCGCGTGCCCTCCCTGTAGACCTCTACATAGGCGGGAAAGAACACGGTAAGATTGACCAAGACTCATATACTAAATTCCATTTCAAGCATTCAAAGCCCCCAATGTTTTTGTTTGGCGATCTTTTTGGTGAAATTTACTCAGATTACCCCAATCCTTTTGGTGATATCTTATGGTGATATTTACTTAGAATGCCCCAACCCTTTGGTGCTATTTTTTGTGATTTTTTGTGGGATGGTAAGACTGAGGAATGGAATTAGAGCTGTTACTCTAAAATACATTTCAACCATGTTAACTCAGAGTGCCCCTAAAAGTCTGTAAATCCTGTTAAATTACCAATGTTTTTGATTTACCTATATTTGCAAGCGGCTTGTGAATCAGGTATTTATTATAGCCCCATTCAAAATATACACACCTGATCTCTTGAACAAGATGAAATAGTTTGCCTCTAGTGTGAAGATTTAGATAAAAACTGTACCTAGTTTTGTGTCTTGGCTACTGAGATTTTAGTGCTGGTAGTCAAATTGTCCTTACATCTTAATTAGTATTTTGTGGTTGCATAAATCCTTTACATCAGAACTCTCCTTAAAAGGTGTCATATAACTTGGTAATAAAGAGTAAACTACAGAATATTTGAAGTAAAAAGGAAGGGACAGCTGCATTCTGGTCAACATTTCTCTTTCAAATATTTATTTTTAAAAAGTCTGAAAGTTATCACCTAAATTACATTTTTTTGCTATGAGCATTGATGAGTTAAGGAGGATTCAGCCACTGAATCACAATTATAAGTTTTATTCCTTACATCTGAGAAAATGTACCTTCCATTTCAGCTGTCATGCATCTCTACTATGCAAGGTTTTTCGGCCATTTTCTGCACGACCTTGGCATGGTCCCTCAGCGTGAGCCGTTTGTTAACCTGTTAACACAGGGTATGGTGATGGGGCAGAGCTACCGCCTTAAGGACTCCGGACAGTATATTCCTGAGAAAGACGTGGAATTTTCAGGTCAGATATCGTATTGCATTTTTCATCATTCTGTAGTACAATACCATTATAGAATATAGGGAAGATATCATATGAGTAATTTTTGAAAATATGAAAACTTGAAAGTGAAGTTTGAAAGAAAAGACTTAAAGAAAAGTGTGCTCGGCAACTCTAACCTAACAAATAAAAAAAAGATGACACATTAACTCTTCATTCCCCATTTCCCGAAATTTTAGTACAAATTTAACTGGCCACTTATTTGTGATTTTCATATTTCCCTTCTGAATTTACTGTTATTCTCTGTCAAGATCAGGATTTTCAGGTGATCAGGTGTTGTGATTGATGAATGTCTTAAAGTTGGTACCATGTATTTATCTGGCCGTTTCAGGCGAGACGGCCATTCAGAAAGGTACTGGTGCTGCCATCGAGATGCAGTGGGAGAAAATGAGCAAATCCAAACACAACGGCGTGGATCCCGAGGTGAGTACAAGCTGCAGGTCATGTGAATAGATAGGTATTAGCCAACTCACCTGGAGGATTAAAATTTACTTAACTCTCAACAACAAAGTTCATATTGCGCTGAGATAAAAGGACTGAACCAGGGAAGAAATTCCATGCTCTGTATGAATACTATCAAGGGTTCTTTCAAAGGTTCTTTCACATGCTACACTTGACACAGTTACCACCTCGGTGGTAATATTCACACCTTCCATGATAAAAAGACAGTCTTCTGTTTTCAGCTAGCTGAAAAATTAAGTTGTTTGTTTCCGTCATCCCTTCCATGTCATGAATTTGGTCTTTACTTGAAAGTTTAATTGCTCAATCAAGCATTTCTCACCAACTACCTGTGGTATATATATATATATATATATATATATATATATATATATATATATATATATATATATATATATATATATATATATATATATATATATATATATATATATATAGCA